>LQNS02277100.1:12793997-12824637 GCA_001587735.2 Parhyale hawaiensis
GAGATTAGTCTACAGCCGTATCACAGATACGCCAGCTTCCCGAACTGAATAAAGCTCGAATTTCCTTCTATCTATTAATGATGAAGAGCGTGACACAAAAGGTAAGTAGGTAGGTACGTACTTACGTACGTAGGTACTAGCGTATTAATATATAGATATTCCACGGGTCCAATGATACGCGGAGGTCAGCAGTCCTGTGCAGTTGGGCAAGGTCTTTTTAATAATTTTATGCCCTGGGCTCTTCTGAATGAACGGGTTAGAACCTGGAAAATTTCCATGTGGGGGTGAGCACTAGGAGTGCTAGCAAAATTCAAGGAAGGGAGGGGGGACGACAACGAGACACAAAAGTTAACTCTAAGCAGTACATTTTTTCAAGGCCTCATTTCCAGTGGAGGGTGCGTGTAACTTTTTGGGGAGGGAGTGTGTCCCCACGATCCTCCCCTGGTTACTCCACTGCAGGGAATTATGGATATTATTATCAACCAAGAGGATGGACATAATATATCGCACGTCGAGTAACAGTGTTGAAAATTTCACGGGTCTGTCCGAAAGGCCTTGCAAAGCCGTGAAAGTTTCACGGGTCCAGCTAGTTGATTATAAAACGCAGAACCTATTACTACTTTCTATACCGGCTCCGTTGGTTGTTGGTCGCTTGCTCCCTCGCTTGCTTGCTTGCTCCAATGTTGGTCCGTCTCTCCGTCACGCAGTTAAGACTTTAATAGGAAAATATTCATGTCCTGAAAAACAAGCCAAGAAACCTTAGAGTTTCAGCGCTCTCAGTAAGGGTGACAAACATAACTTCTGAAATCTTATGGTCTAAAGTGGAAATACTGCACTATCTAAATCTTGCTTCACTTTCGAAACTAGCACGGTACTTTTTGATATGACGATGATGCTTCTTGTTCTGAGCGCGGTAGATGGATAGCGATATCTTCGATAGAGTTTTTGATCCGGTCGGGCGTATGCCAAAATACGTCCCACATTAATCAGCTGAAATTCTTCTTAGCAGTTCGAGTGGCTCCGTCTGAGTTAGAGTTGTGGTTTCTTTTGTGCATAATCACTTTCGCTTATTCTTTCTTTAACTGAATCGCTTCGTTGCAATTGAGACTTCACGCTGAGCAGACGCCTTTTTATATTGAATTAATTTACATTGCAGCCAAATCTCGATACTTGAGGTTCACCTCTCACTTGGTATCCAGGTTACCGTAACACCGAATTATTTTTGGTGAATTCTTTTGAATGAACTATGTTTACATCCGACAACGAGGTTATGATTTCGTCGTGATTGTCTGTCGGTTCGTCTGTCTGTCACCAAAATAACTGAAAAAGTTATGAACCGACTTGAACGAAATTTGCAGGGATTGTTAGGCATGTTAAGAGGAGCAGATGATTAACTTTTGGTGAAGAGCCGTCCATCTGTTTGTTTGTCTGCATCATTTTATTCAATGCTATAACTCAAAAAGTTATGGACAGATTTTTATGAAATTCACATGAGTTGTTAGGCATATAACTAAGAGTGAATGACCAAAGTTTGGCAATGATCCGTTCGTTCGTTCATTTGTCACTATTTTTAATTTTATGCTTTTTAGCACAATAACTCAAAAAATAATGAATGGATCTTTATGAAATTTATAAGGGTTATTAGTAATGTTAAAAGATATAAATTATATAATTTTGGTGCAGATCGGTTCGTTCGTTTGTATGTTTGACTCATGTTTGTCATAACGTTTGTTAACAGCATAACTCAAATGGTTACGAACAGAGCTTCAAGAAAATTGCAGAAGGTGTTATTACTATCAAAAAGCAGAGATGATTTGATTTTGTAGCTAATACAATAAAAATCATAGTTTCTGAGCCAATTTGAATTTTTACTACCGTTGCCTCGCTTGGCGTAGGTATACGCTCTCAGAGTGCTCTAGTTTCGTGGTACTGCCCAACGTTTGGCCAATTCAAAACTGATATTCAAGCCTCATTTTGCAGGAGTTATATTTTGCTTACGCAAAGCTACTCATGGTTGTATAGCTTTTTTACGGAATGCATGCTGTACCTTGCATTTTATTAATGGAAGATCAGGGATAACGTTTGGCCAATTCTAAACTGATATTCGGCCCCTATCTTACAGAGGGAATATATTGCTCTCTCAAAACTCATGTCTGTAAAACTTGCGTTTCATTAATGGAAGATCAGGCCTGCAGGGATGAGACCCATTAAACAGGAAAACCTATAATTGAAACCGGAAGCACAAAAGACCTAGTCACAAACTTACTGCCGTCATTTTTGACGGCTGGGCCCTCTAGTTTAATTTTAAAACTCTGATAATCTTGTTTGCTTACGTATTGGCTTGGATGGTACCGTGCACACAATCTTCGCTATTATACGTAGGGAATAAACTTAGAGGAGCTCAGAGATTGTAGATATACACCCTAATACTCCAAATTATCATTAATACAGCTCTGTGACCGCTGTATCCAGGATACGGCTTGGGAGTGCTTTTATTTTAGAAACATATTATCTCTCTATATATTTTACAATCACAAAGCCACAAAATTAATTTTAATATATGTTTTTATTGACGCAATGGGTAAAGGGCGGTCTCAAATTTATAACCTCCGCCAAGGAAGCTATGTTTCTGTCGTATTTGTCTGTTTGACTGTCTTTCTGTTATTCTGTCTGTTGTTTATTACCAAGATAGCTCCAGAAGTTATGGACTGATTTTAGCGAAATTTACAGGGATTGCTAGACATGGAAACAGTAACAGATGATCAACTTTTAGTGAAGCTCCGTTCAATGTTTTGTTGGTTTGTTTGTTTGCTTCTTTTTTCTTAGTACCATGATTCAAAAAGTTCTAGCCGAATTTTTTTGAAATTCATTGGAGTTGTTAGGTATATCCCGTTGAGAAAATGGTCCATTTTTTTGTGATGAACTGTTAGTTGATTCGTATGTTTGTCGCTGTGTTTTATTTTATGATTGTTAACGCAATTACTCAAGAAGCTCTGAATGGAGCCTTATGAAATTTACAGGAGTTGTTAGTTATGGCAAAAGGCATAAATGATGAAATTTTTGTGCAGATCGGTTGGTTCGTTTGTATGTTTGACATACGTTTGTCAGAATGTTTGTTAGCAGCATAACTCCAAAAGTTTTGGACGGATTTTCAAGAAAACTACACTGTTATTTTTTCCAAAAGGCACAAATGATTAGATTTTGGTGTTGATACAAAGGAAACTAGAGCGCTCTGAAAGCGCATACTTCCGCCAAGCAAGGCCACGGTAATGAAAAATTCAAATTGGCTTTAAACCATGTTATTTTATCAACTTCATTGTTTGATAATTACTCCTGCCTTTTGATAGTATCAACAGTTTCAGCAGTTTTTCTTGACGATCCGTTCACAACTTTTTGAGCTATGCTGCTAACAAACATTATGACAAACATAAGTCAAAAACACAAACGAACCAACCGATCTGCACCAGAATTCAATTATCGACATCTTTTGCCATAACTAACAACTCTTGTAAATTTCTTAACGATCCATTCAGAACTTCTTCACTAATTGCGCTAACAATCATAAAAAACGCTGCAACAAACATTCGAGCGAACTAACAGATCATCACAAAAATTTTATCATTTACTCTTCGTAATAAGCCTAATAACTCACATAAATTTCATGAAAATCTGTTCATGAATTTTCGAGTTATGGCATCGACAAGAATTAGACAGACAAACAAACCAACAGATGAACGGATCTTCTTCGAAAATTAATTATCTATTCCTCCTAACGTGTTTAATAATCCTGTGAATTTCATCAAAATACGTCCATAACTTTTTGAGTTATCTCGATGGCAGACAAACAGACAGAGAGACAGACAGACAGAATAACAGAGAGACAAACCCGACAAAACAGGGAGACCTATAACACGTTGTTCAGCTGAGGTGCCATAGGTAATGAATAATAGGCGAATATGAATATTCGGAGTCCTGTTGTAGTTTGTATATTGATGTTTACCGTTCATGAAGCCTGGAACACCTGTTATCCTTGACAGCAGGAGCAAAAGAAGCTATACTTCCGGCCTTGTTTCACAGCTGAGTCTCCTGGTAATAAGTGCCCTGTCTATATTCAAGCATGCACTAATATTTATCTCCTGAAGTTTGAAGCAGCACCATTAAATTTTTCAGAGGAGTGTCAATATTACCTGAGGTACTTCTTTACCGAAAAAAAGCCGTCTACATGCTGCGGAGATTGCTACTATGAAGAAGACCCTAAAGTAAGAAAACTTATAATGTCTAAACTACAATTCTGCTTGTTCCTTTGTTAGTTGGTTGCAGATATCAGTACCAGATAAGGGAAAATTAGGGAATCCTCTAGGTGTCCTTGATAAGAACTAGGAAGAGATTAGTAGGAGAAGAGTCAAGTTTAAAGTTAAGGTAGAATATTCGCTGCCTTTATTTCTGTTCTGTGAAATTTCCGTATGTTCCAGCTAGTTATGCATAAGTTTATACAAACTATACTGTCTGCTATCTTTGCGTTTAAGCGGAAAACTGAAAAAAAAATATTCATATAATACGGTTTGGAGCAAGGATTTTTCTCCCCTCACTTCCTTAGACATTTTATTTATTTGGGAAACGAAGTTAATACAGAATAATGTAGTGCAATGCAGCAAAATGTATATATATGTGCAATGGATTATGGGCAGCTGACATAATTAATTTATTAATTTTCTGTACATGCAAAATCGTGCTTTCGGGACAGGACTTGGCAGCCAAATTAATTTTTGTGTCCTTGCTGAGCCAAAAAGATTTTATTCATATGTGAGGGATCACATCTGCTTCATGGTAGAGGGAGTGTCAGTGGTAAAATTGAGGATATCTCACCGAGTTTGGAAGGATGATGGGAATTTAGGAAGCTGTGCTCATTTCTACCTTTTAAACGGACACAGTAACGCATTTGGAAGAAGTTCCGCCTAAACCACATGAAGAAGCAGCATGAAGTTTAACAAATATACATAAACATATCTGAACAATTCATGAACAATCGCTTGCGCAGTGCGATGTACCGGTTTCAATTGTTTCAAGAAAAGTATCATAGTGTACAATAGGTAGGTATTAAGCTACAGAAAAAAATTTTGATGCAATAACTTTCAGTTAGCTAAGTATGTACATAGTGGCATGTTCGATTGGCTCATAAAAGCTCGATCGAAGCTAATTCCATGCATTTGAAACCTCAGGCGTTCATGTCTTTTAGGCGTTTATGTTGAATGAACTACCCATCAGGCGGTCGAAAACTCGATCATGTGGGTGTCCTTGCGGCTGGTAAGAAAGATGGGTCAGGCGTTTTTTTTTTTTTTGCAACACTGCCCTGATCTGCCGAATTTCATATGATTTCTGCTACCTCATTCAATGCTGTCATAAATCCTGTGTAAAGAAATAGAAAATATTTTTTCGACTTCACCAGACGGAGTTTGATTGGCATTTGTTTAACTTGTATAAATTCCAATCTAAACCTGGTCAGCGGTTGTCATTGAAAATTGTCGTAATAAATATTGCTCACAGCTATTCAGTACCAAATAACGTGGCACCATTACTGTAAGAAATGATGCAACTCTCATTCTCTCTTTATAATTAGGTGCATCAAACACTCATCTTGAAAATAGAGAACCAAAATATCTCGCGGGAAAAGCCATAGTTCATACTCTAAATATTGATGACACTTTTTACCCGTTTAATAAATTAAGCGTGTCACATCACCCACATCGGAATTATTTTAGTCAAACGTGCTATATATATATACATACATATATATACATATATATATTTTAATGCAACTTTCGTAAAACCTAAGATGGCTCCTAATTTTGGAAAGCTTCAGGCTGTCTCTTTCCAACACTTCGATACTTCGACTTGACTTCCCAAGTGCATACGTTCAGGATAATGAAAGACAGCCATTGCATTAAAAGAGCGCTGGGCGTCATATTGAATAGGACGGGGAGCTACGTTTCGAACTTGACCCTTCAAAATCGTGCTGAGACTGGAACCTAAATGCCTGTCGGACGCCCCTTATCGAACAATTATTTACCAATAGCAATTTCCCTATGGCCGTCATTGACAAAACCGTTTCCACATTTATCAGAAAAGTAACAGAAACAGCAACAATCAACCCGGTAGAAGGATCGGCCGTCCACTTCTTTGTCCAATCGCAAATGACATCGAACTACAAGCAGTACAATCAAACGTAATCGCCACTCAGGACCACCTCAGAATCAAACTGCACATAAGAAACTAAAGAGCCTTTTCATAAAGAACAATCTGCATTGACCTACTCCGGTGCACAACGTAGTGTACTAATATACGTGCAACCACGAAGACTGTAATTCTCGCAGTACGTATATTGGTTGCTCAAAGCGGACCCTCACAGACCGCTTCAGGCAACACCGTTCAGTTCTCTCACACCTAAAGCTCACCAAATGACAAGAGTGGTTGGGTGCTCTGCCGTGGCGGCTCAAGACAGGAGCTACTAATATTGGAGGCCCTCTGCATTAAAGAGCTCAAACCCACGCTTAACGGAGAAGAGGAAGGAGGAAATAGGATTTTAAATATATTTAAGGTCTACTGAACTACTTTCTTTTTTTCATGTTCACCAATGCGGCATCTCAAGTTAAATGTAGGTTAATAAAATATTTCAAAATATTTTTAATGTTTCATCGAGTTTAGAACTGTAGTTATAACGTAGAATTGTAACAAAATTCATATAAGTCCCAGAAGTTTTGGAACCTGCCCTTCTCCTGTCTACAGCTTCTCTGTAATCAGTTGTTGGAAACCCTAAACGCACCCCTTGACATGTCCGACAGGCATTTAGGTTCCAGTCTCTGCACGATTTTGAAGGGTCAAGTTCGAAACGTTGCTCCCCGTCCTATTCAATATGACGCCCAGCGCTCTTTTAATGCAATGGCTGTCTTTCATTATCCTGAACGTATGCACTTGGGAAGTCAAGTCGAAGTATCGAAGTGTTGAAAGAGACAGCCTGTAACTTATCAAAATTAGGAGTCATCTTCAGTTTAACGAAACTTGCATAGATAATGATCTTCTGAGCCGATACACCAATATGTATATATATGTCAAGTAACCCTAGCTTCGGTACAAGCAGTAAACTAAAACGGCTAAAAACGGAATCTTGTTCTACGAAATAGAGAAGACAACTCTCAAAAGAAATCGGGTCGCAAATAGCACGGGCATCATGATTCACTGGGCGTAACCAACATGCCTGTTCGGCGGTCCGGATAAGTTTAAGCTCACAAGCTTAACTTAATTGAGTGTTTGCCTGTATAGCACTCATAATATGAAATAGGCTGTAATATTATTGAATTAAAAAACTCCCGCCAGTGTAGCAATATATGATATTTATCCCTATTAAGTTTTGTCATGTCTGTCGATAGCGTCATCTCTAACAAAATTTTTTGGTCTTCTACAAGACTTAAGTAGCTGAGCGGCTTCTGGGGCGTGTTGCAATCAAGCCACCTGTGTGACATATGCTACACCGGCCTCCAATGCGAGACAGGTTGGGGTAACACCGGGTGACACCAACGATAACCCTCTTAAATTGTAGGGTTATGAGCTGGGTAACACTGCCTTTGTTTAAAAACATTGACCTTCATACTTAACAATCTATTTATCTATCTATCTATATATATATATATTATACTAAACGTCAGTGGACCGGTCTTGCTTGTGTCTTTGCTTATTTATTTGTGTCTTGTTTGACACATCTTCTTCACTNGGGGGGGGGGGGGGAGCAGTGGCAGTCTTTCCATGGATTAGCTCTTTAATTCAATTGTATTTGTGATACGGAAGTTAAACTGAGCTGGGCCTCAAGAACGTGTGCGATCAATTCATCGGTTCCACATGCAATACAACTGAAACACGTAACATAATAATTTGACTTTGCTTACAACTTGCGTGTAGAATATTCGTTAGAGAAACAAAGAATCTGTTGATAGTGAACCGAACGTGCCGCTCGTTGACGGGCAGGAGAGGACGGCCGAATAGCGGGTGGTCTATGCCCAGCACAATAACACCTGCTTTTTTTGCGAAAGCGAAGACGATCGCAATGACGACCCAACGGGTCACAGGCCGTCTACTTGGTATTAAAAATTTAAAAAATTTATGACTGCCATGTATTGCTTGAATTCCAGCACGTGAAGCCTTTTGAGTATTTTTTTTTTTTAACTTTTTAGCCTAAAATACAACTAAAATAAGGCTCCGTCATAAAAGTGTATATCCAAGCCTGTCGAAAATTTCGCTCGTCGCACATTCACTGCTTCACGGGTAACACTGCGAGGGTAACACCGGCGTCTGATTGCAACACGCCCCGGGCTGAGATGACGAAGCTTACTGTGAGGGTCAAGTCTGGCTGATAAACCTAAAAATTTATTATTTTCGTCTACAGAGGCGCGGGTGGTGCACGTACTGCTGGAACGGTTGTGGCAAATACGCCAAAGCTGTTGAGAACAGAAGCTGCTGCGGCGAACACTGCATTTGCTGCATGCCCATCGATTTTATCGGATAAGACTAAATTCAGGCTTTAGTCAACGTTCTGCCTCTTGAGATTAGTAAAATTTGACTATTGCTACTTAATTGAATGATGCTAACCCACTGAAAGTAGAGTGCTACAAAGTCGAAAAAACCATGAATTGCGCGTATTTTGTTTTCACTATTTTGGGTATTACTTTACCGTTTTAGCTTCAGATACAAATAACTCAAGTTCAGTTTAAAATAAAGGAAGCAATGAATTAATCGTTTTTAACTTAACCTTGTCTAATTTCAGATTTAATTGAATTTTTTAATTCGAAGGTAAAGGACTTCAGATAACGATCGTCCCTTAGAATATAAAAAGACAAATTGTAGAACAGAAATATAAAATTGTATAAATGTTCAATTTCGCCTCTACAGCAATTGAATATCCCACAACTCTACCCTACAGTAGGATTCTATAGGCAGCCTTAGATGCTAAATTATATACTAGACGGAGACTTCAGCACGCTGCAGTGAATGAAAAGCAGATCATGGATTTAAATCTACAAAAAGTTCAAGGCACGATGGAGATAATGTTTAAACAGATTTGCAGATAGTGTATAATTCTAACTACATTAATATTACAATGCAGTTGAACCACACCAACAAAGACAACCAAAACAAGGAATACTCCAAGAATGGAGACTGGAATACTCCTGGAATTTAGACTGGAATACTGCTGGAATGGAGACTGGAATACTCTTGGAATGGAGACTGTACACAGCGTTTACTATCGTGCATTGTAGCGATGACCAACGCCATACTGAAATGCCGGCAATAAAATGTCAGGAAACTTGATATTGCTTGATTATTTACCTGGTCAACTCTGCGATTTCAAATGGTATTAACCGGAGAAAATATTTTATGGTTGTAGAGGAAACAAGCATACGGTACCGTAGAAGTGTCATCTCCAAGCCAAGACAATATGGCGTCTATTTTTAAATGTAGAATTCATCTGTAATAGGAAATATAATCGATGTTAGTGAAATTAGCAATTCCAAAAATCTTTCATTTGCATTTGCACTTAGACCTAAATAGAAATTTAAGTTTGGTGGAAACTATAGGCTTTAGTTTTGATATAGAGCTGATATGTATTTCTATGTTTTTCACGTTCAATAAATTTCAGCCCTTCCATTTGTTTAATTTTTGATTACGTGGATCTTATGATGAACTGTAGATTTTTAACGTCCATTGAACCATGGCTTCTTCGAGCTTATATAACATTATATTATATTTTTGGGAATCATTCATTAGAAATGGCTCTTCATCGTTGACTATTCAAAGTCGAAACATTATTTTAATATAAACAGGGTAAAGTCCGCTGCAAGTACCCTCAAAATTTTTGAAAAAGGGAACTACACGATTTCATTCATATTTTCAAACTACCTTCTTGTGCCTTATGGAGAAACTACCAATCAGGAAGCAAAGAGTGTAATGGGAGGACTCAATGGGACTGAAACAAAACTTAGCAATGACCGCATGTAGTCGAATGGCGTCACATCGACGAGTCGAAGTAATTGAGGGTCGGACTTCAGGCCTACGTAGGTTAGGTTCTTAATCCTAACCGGAAATATGAGCGATAGAAACCATAGGGACAGTTATTGCTTAAACTTTCTTTACTTGACGACAGCCGCTTTATCAAGTTTTGTGTGGGTGCAGCTCAAGTAGCTGGCTCGTCAGGAGAGGGAGATTGAATGAAATAAGTCGAAAAAATATGTGATACGTTCAAGTATTACGTGGATGCTCTGTAACGAACACTCTGAATTGAATATGAAGTTTAAATAAGACTTCAGTTTGAAGAAGTTAAAAATCACGTCGCCATTCCGGCCCAAATTTTGCTGCTAATGCTGGGAAAGTTTCCATCAGTCTCCACTGTAATTTTCTTCGGGTAATTGTTTATTGCTCAATTTGTGTATATTCACTTCATTTTCTTATGCGCTTAAGGCATAAAATTCACATTATACTAAGATTTATCTTGCAAAGTTAAAATATTCATAGGCTGCTCAGCCATAGACTTCGTCGATGTGACGTCATTGATAACATCACTTTGATTGCAACGAGCCTTTCTTTCTCGTGTCTGGTGATAGATTGCTCGCCCAGTTACAAAGGAATTATTTAAACACGGAGGTTTCATTCTTCTTTTATTTTGTAGATCTGCTCACAAAATAGATCTGATGTAGATCAACGCTAATGACAGCAGAGCACTTAAATACTCTGTTTGTTCTAGATAATTTCTCAGCCTTTCATCAGGGTTAGAAATTGAAGTCCTACATTCTAGAACAATATAATGCTTGCAAGTAACGTTTACATTGGGTGATTCTATTTCAGGTAATACTTACATCTGTGGTTGGGCATCGGTAAACGGCAGTGACAATGTAGCCATGTTAGTTCGCTCTATTAATTGCAACTATGATAAGTAGAAAAGGAAAAATTGATAAATTAAAGATTACAGTAAGAACAGCAACACTATGGCTTAGTTTAGGATACCTTACCTTGATGCTTTTATGATACTATGGACGAGGTCCAGGTGGGCGTTATGCACGCTACCCATCTTGCGCAAAAGCTCTAATCTAATGTTCCATGCATACAAACACCAGAGGACAGCAGGCCGGTCAGAAGAGGAATCGCAGAAAGAAGCGCCGGCAGAAGCTCAATATAGATAGAAGAAAGCAGGTAAATGAAAGACCTAACCGAGGGTTTCTCTGAGGCTACGACTTTAGAAGTGCGTAAAATGTTCGTTACTTATATAAAAAATGACAAAAATCTCCAATATAATAAAAACCGATGTGCATTTATCTGTTTTGTTTAACAACAAAACAGATAGGCGGAAATTAACACAGGCTGAAGGCTCTGGTCGTGCTCTCAAGCTCCATTGAAAAGTGATCGGTAGAAAATAGGCCGGGTTGCTGAAGATGGCAAACGTATCTTCCTTCATTAGGGCCAGTTGAAATTCAAACAATCAGGCTTAGTCTGATTTGTACGAGTATTAGCTCCTCCATACATCGAATCTACGGCAAAGTATCTTACGACCATATGTCTGAACGCACTTCTTGCATTGCCGAAATTGAAATTGCAGCACTAAAGATATCTGCAGCTTCCATTGGCTTTCTCATGCCTCTTGATTCGTAGTTTCTTCCCACAGATGATTTCGTTGCTTCAGCTATTCTCCCAAATTTAATTGTATGGTCGAAGCTTTCGCTGAACAAAACCCACTGGACCTGTTTGAGCTAGCCTACCGTATCCACAATTCCGAATCTGAGCTATTACTTTGAGCGTTGTTGATCGGGCTGCAATAAGCCATGAATTTTCTCCATTTCAGAGATGGGAAAAAGTTTCGATACTGAGCGGCTGTGAAGCTGTAAACGCGCATCTCAGGGTGCTTAGGTTGGCAGTTGTAAGAACGAATGTATTTTCAACGAAGAAGAAACTTTGCAAAAGTCACATTATCCCGTCCAACACTTGCACTTCACTGTGTAGGTTGTGTAGCACTATCTTATAAACTAATCATAAGCTAAAGATGCCCCTGCATCTCACGTGAAGGTCAGAACGGAAAATGATGTTACACAGCCTAGAGATGGAGGTAAAACGTCGTTCCTTTTGCATCTCAAATTAAAGGTAAGTTGTTCCCTTGCTGTAGCTAGCTTCTCATGATGTTAGCAGAAGCTTTTCGCCGCTTTGTAAATTTCGTCTCCATAGAACAGCCTAGAGAGTAAGGTAAGCGGCTGCTAGTGCGACCCCGGCAGCACTACAGTCGTTCACGACACCTATGCGTTCACGTAAGCTTTCTTGCGCGCGCCACCACTAAAATAAACACAACCTAAGCTAACCTAACCTTACCTAACCTAACCCAACTTGACCCAACCTGACCTTGCTAACCTAGCCTAACCTTACCTAACGTTACCTAACGTTACCTTACCTAACCTAACCTTACCTAACGTAACCTAACTTAATCAGCGATATAGCGAGCAGCGCGTTGCGACATAATGAACGCCGCTCACACGCACACGATCTACGTACACAAAGACGCACACAAAGTGTCGTGAACGACGGTTGCACACCCCGGCATGTACGTGACGCGAGACTCGGGCGTACACGAGATTGAAGATGCACATAGGCAATACAAATAGGGTTTGCAAATACATAAGTTGTAAAGAACATAATGAACAATACGCTAATGCTAGTTTCTCGTGGGTTCTCTCTTTACGCTCTTCATCACCCGCGAATGAAGTGAGAGTGGTGATAATGTTTCCGTTGAAGATTTAGGTATCAATATGTTTGTATGTATATTTCCATATATAGTTGTGTGTCCACCCAATACGTTGTCGAAGTAGTTGAACTATGTTCATTTTTTTGCAGGGAATCTGATGGGTTGCCCTCGATGTGACCCAAAAAACTGAGAATAGCTGGCCATAAAAATGACGACGATAAAATTTGTTCTCCACCCAAAAATAGGTAAAAAGAGTTGAGCTAGGTTCATGATTTTCTGTAGGGAGTCGGGTGGGCTGTCCTCGATGTCACACAAGCCAAAAAAGAAAAAAAAAAGGATTAGCTGGCCATAAAAAATGACGGCAATGAAATTTGCTTTCCACCTAGAAACGGGTAGAAGGAGTTGAGCTATGTTCATTATTTTCTGCAGTGAGTCTGGTGGGCTGTTATCGATGTGACCCATGCCAAAAAACTAGGATTATCTGGTCATAAAAAATGACAGCAATGAAATTTGCTCCAACCGCGGGTGATGGTCTTAAGCCACGGGGCGTTCTCGTTGCTTCCTGCTGTCAACAGTGAAAGTCCCTGATGGTAGAAAGAGGAAGCTACTTCTTTTCACATCTAGTGGGGCATTTGAATCAGTAAATTAAAAAAAACATCACATTTGAATATTATTGCGTTAATAGTAATGAATCCAATCCAGTTAAGTAGGCCACTCCAAATTCGTGGCTAAAAAACAAAGAGCTTTTCTCCCCATATGCCCATATGAGCAAAACAGTTCCGCTATGGGCCTAATGAGTCGGGGACTGGTCGAAGCTAGTTCTCAGTTGCAAGTTACATAGAGCATAGCAACACTCCAGTTAACTTAATGACAAGTCAGTTGTTAGTCCATTCTTCAAGGCGTTCTCGTCTGAAGGATACTTTGTCGAGCATCTAAAATTTGGTGTTGATCCTTCGTCGCCGCTCCTTGTTGGTCCCGGTGGAGGTATCATTGCTGATCCCTTGGCTAGGGCGGAGCTTTTGTACTCTAACTTTGACAGGAAGCAGAGCAGAGATGTGTTGTCATTGCCCTATGGATGCCACCCTGAACCTCTTTGGCGTTCAGATCTGGGACAATCAAGGCGCTTCTTGAGGGCCTTGGACTCTGCGAGCATGTTTCCTCAGTTTTATCAGCAGTTGGCTGGCGTTCCTGCCCCTAAGCTAGCCGTGATCTTCCGCCGCCTGATACGGTTAGTGAATTTTCCCCGTTGTTGGGGCACGGGGAATATTACGCCTTTTCCCAAGGGTTCTGGTGTCACCAACTACCGGCCCATTACGCTGACACCCATTTTGCCGAAGGTGTTCGAGAAATTGGTCGCTTGCAAGCTTGGTCGTTTTGCTGAGGGTATGGGTTGGCTGCCTGCTGGTCAGTTTGCGTACAGAACTGGTTTGGGCTGTTGTGACGCATTGTTGTCAGCGTCACATCATTTACAGTTTGCGCTGGATAGTCGGTCTGAGGCACGCATTGTACAGTTGAACTTTAGCGCGGCATTTGACATGGTCAACCACAGAGGTCTATTATACAAGCTTGAGTCGTTTGGTGTGGGTGGCAGGGTCCATCATTCTCAATTTTGCTTCTGGCCGAACGCAGTGTGAGTCTGTTGACGGCATTTCGAGCGCTCCAGTTGCGGTGGAGTCTTTCGTCCCCCAGGGCAGCGTGCTTGGCCCGCTGTTGTTCGTTCTGTATACAAATGACATGTTCTCTTCGCTGTAAAATACGATGATTAACTACGCCGATGATCCTACTTTGATAGCAGTGATACCTGCTCTCCGCATGCGTAATGCTGTCGCCCACTCTCTGAACAGGGACTTATCACGCATTAGTGCATGGTGGTCGGCGTGGAGTATGAAATTGAATGTCAGTAAGACCAAGTAGATGATTATCAGTCGATCTCGGACACTTTTACCGCAGCATCCACATCTGGAGATAGATGACACTCTACTTCAGGAGTTTAACTCATTAGAGGTTCTTGGTGTTATCTTTGATGGGAAGCTTACTTTTGAACAGTATATTGGGCGACTGGTGTCACGTGCTTCCAGCAATATTGGGCTCCTGCGTAAGGTGAATTCTATGTTGGGTGACAGTGAGGTGGCCCGCAGATACTTTTATGCTACCTGTGTTGGAATGTTGCTCACCGGTCTGGGCTTCAGCAGCTGCTGATAGTCATTTACGCCTGTTGGACCGACTTGTTAGTTCGGCCAGCAGACTGTGCGCGGATGATGATCTGGTGAAACCGTCCCACAGGAGAAGAGTAGCTGAACTCTATGTTTTATAAGGTATGCAATAATGAGAGGGAATGGCTGCATTCATCTCTCCATGCCCTTTAAGCCTCTAGGAGAATTGCGCACTCTTTCACGTAGGAGAATGTTAGGTAGCGAACTAATCAGTTCTGTCGGTGCTTCACACCCTGGTCTGTTGGGGTTTGGAACTCATTGCCGGCATCGGCTTTCGATCGTATTGGCCTACAGGCGTTTAGGTCAGCTGTTTACGGCTATTTGTTGGATTTCCTTTAGCAGTGTCTCGGACTTCCCGGTGTTGCAAAGTGTTTCATTTGGGCCATGTTACCTGTCCGTGGGGCCCCGGTTGTGAAGTTTTAATAATAATAATAGCAAAAGCCGAATGAGCCTTAGAACATCGAAGGCAAACGACAACCTGCCGAAAAACAGGCGGCTAATCCAGTCAGCCTCATGTAGGTCACCGGCTGGTCATGCTAAATCTCAGCTTAAATAGCGTACGAACTTGCAGTTGGAGGGTTGAGCACCCCTGATGGCAGAAAAGGACCATCAAAGTCGAAGGTAGCCAGTGAGAAGACCAACGAATGATTCAGGCAGAAGAGTCAACTCATTGAATGCGTTCGACAGCTTAAGGTAATGGAACTCCTAAGCCCTGAAAGGCAGTCCATCTTCGCTGATGCTAAGCTGCACGTCGCCTGAGGGTTATCAGGTACCGTTGCTTGAGGGTTACCAGGCAACCATGAAAATGAGTCACAATAGAGACACCCCTTCTAACGGCGTTAATGGGGCCCGACAGAGACTGGGTCCTTCGCTCGTCCGGTCTCTTATGGGTATGGGTTGGCTGCCTGCTGGTCAGTTTGCGTACAGAACTTGCTTGGGCTGTTGTGACGCATTGTTGTTCGTGAACGCGGTACTCACCCGTCGGCGTTGGTTAGCCAAGATTCCGACGCTAGTGTGAATGTTACTGGAGAGGGTTGTGTGAGGGAGCAGGCTCCCCTTTCTCCGCCGGGGGCGGAGGAGGTGACTGTCCCAACTGTATGCGCCACAAGTGGTCCATGGAAGACCGAGTTGTGCTTTTTGAGTGCTTCGTCGCCAGCAAGCACCAAAAGAAAGGCTATCTAAAGCGCCTCAAGCAGCTGTGGGACGAGGGAGGAATCCCAGGAAATTTTCCATAGGGTTCTCTTAGTGGCCAAATCCGGCAAATCTGCAGCAAAACCCTTCTCAGCGAAGAGGAATAGCTTCAAATCGCTACGCGCATGGAAGCTCAAGTTGCCTCTCCTTCTGCTGATGAACCTGCACACCAGATTTCAACCCGACCTGTGACCCCACCTAGGTCCCCACCAATAGAACCTGCCAGGTGACCTTCCATTCCACCGGAGGGAACCCCCGACGACCCCAATCGGACGCTCCCACGTGGTCCTCGGCACCTACCGGCCCACAATATGAGCCAGAGCGAGTCAGACGACGAAGTGACAGATCCCGGGGTGTCTGACCAGCAGCGGAGTGACTCGCTGGAGCTACGGGACTTACTCCGAAACTCCAGCGTAGAAACAACGCCAGGTCACCCTGACCAGGAACTCAGTGACACCCTACTGTCGAACTGCGTCCCATCTGAGATCGACTCAGACGACGACAACCAGTCGCCACCACGTGGGCCTCGGCACTTACAGGCCCACGATATGAGTCTGAGCGACTCGATGGACTAAGAGACAGAAACTGACCTATCCGATCAGCAGCGGAGTGACTTCTGGAGCTGCGGAACGTACTCCGGAACTCTAGCGTAGAAACGACGCCAAAAGGTCATCCTACTCTACGACATCTACCGGAACCGAAGATTCGAGCAGCTGCACTCCGTGTCAACTCAGTGATTGGTAAAATCCACACCAACAACATCACTGAGACAAACGTCCTCATCAAAGTTGGAGCAGACCTCGCAGTGAGTATCCTTGAGGTACAACCCCGACCGCAACGGACCCAGCGGAAAAAAGGATCCTCCTTGAAAGCACCACCTCGAGAAGAACATTGCTGAGATCTGGAAACATTTCAGTTGGATCTTTGAATGGCGTAGAGGAAATTCCACGACGAGGAAAAGAAGACGTTGCTCGAACCGAGGTACCGGTGCCTCGAAGTCGGTCTAACGAACTTGGACGACACCCTAAAGCAGCCGCTATCTGCTAAAAGGAGCAAAGTTGGTTACTTCGAGGCGAGAGTAGCTGGATTACATCAGAACCATCTATTCAACACCAACCAGAAACGCCTCTATTAAACCCTTAGAGGAGAAGACACGAGCACCGACTCGTCCAACACAGAAGAGAGCATCCGATTTTGGAGTCAGATCTGGAGCAAAGAGGTACGGCACAACAATACCGCAGAATGGCTTCACGACGTCAAGGAGAAGAACGTCGCAGATCTAGACTTCACAATCACCAGTCTACAGCTCAAAAAGCAGCTGAGCAAGACCAAGAACTGGAAAACATCCGGACTAGATATGGTGCAAGGCTACTGGATCAGGACTTTCTCATCGCTGCACTCCAGAATTGCTGCACAGCTCGACGAATGCCTGCAAAGCGGAACCGTGGCCACCTGGATGACCACAGGGAAGACGGTCCAAATCTAGAAGGATAAGGCAAAGGGCCCGGAGGTTAGCAATTCCTACCCTATAACGTGCTTCTCACTCATGTGGAAGGTGCTGACGGGCATAATCTAAGAGCGAGTCTACCAACACCTAGACTCAAGAACCTTCTACCCGACGAGCAGAAAGAATGCCGCAGATATACCAGGGGAAAGAAGAACCATTTGCTCGTCGAGAAGCTCCTCGCGAAAGATGCCAGGAGTAAAGAGAAAAATCAAAGCATGGCTTGGGTTGATTACAAAAAAGCCTTCGATATGGTCCCTCACTCGTCCTGGATCATGATATGTCTGGGGATCTACGGCATTGCCGGCAACATCCATGTTCTTATCGCGACGACCATTCCCAGCTGGAAGAACTAGCTCACAAGCGCCAATAAACACCTCGGCGAGGCGAGCATCAAGCGGGGCATCTTCCAGGGCGACTCCCTATCTCCACTGCTCTTTGTCCCGACCTTGATCCCCCTCTCCGAGACCCTGAACAAGGCCGGCCAGGGCTACAACTACAGCCATACCATGAAGCTCAACCACCTGCTCTACATGGATGACCTGAAGCTGCACGTGAAATCAAAGGATCAATTAGAGCAGCTCTTCAACATAGTCCATCAATACTCCGAAGACATCAAAATGCAGTTCGGCATTAATAAGTGCGGAGTCCTCAACATAGAAAGAGGCGATGTTACTGCGTTTGAGGGAATCACCATCGAATAAGGTACCATAAAGGATATCGAGGAGACAGGTTACAAATACCTGGGTGTTTTGGAGTACAACACCATTCTCAACAGAACGATGAAAGATTCCATTCGGAGGGAGTACCTCACCCGACCCCGACTCATCCTGGAATCACACCTGAATGGGGGCAACACAATCAAGGCCATTAACACCTGGGCCGTCCCCGTAGTCTGTTACTCTGTAGGTACTGTATTATTAACTGGACAAAGAAGGACTGCACCGACATGGACATCAAGACTCGAAAGCTCATGAACATCTATCGAGCTCTGCACCCAAGATCGTTCGTAGACAGACTTCCCCTCAACAGAATAGAGGGGGGCTGTGGCCTCATTATCGTCGATGACTGCGTCGAAGCGGAAAAACGAGCTCTCTCCCACCACTTCAGAGAGAGCGACCACCCATGGGCACGCTGCCTAATCGAGGCGAACTTGCTGAAAGAGACTGAAACGACTGACCAAGTCGAAGAGCGACGGCCCCTCGATCGCACTAACAAATGGAAGAGCACGAAAATGTCCCGCCGGTACCTCGAAGCTGTTCAATACAAAATCGTACCACACTCTTGGAACTGGCTTCTGAGGGGTGAGCTCAGACGGGAAACAGAAGGCACCATCCTAGCAGCCCAAGAGCAAGCTCTCAGAACCAGGTACATCCAAAACAAGATCGATCAAAGAAAGGTCCCTACTACCTATAGAATTTGCAGGAGCTCGGATGAAACCATCAACCCAGTGATAAGCAAATGCGGAGTGCTGGCGCACAAGGAGTACAAGCGCAGGCAAGATAAAATTAACCGACACCTTCACTGGACCCACTTGCGGATCCATAACTTCCCGGTCAGTGAGAGGTGGTACGAGCACGAACCCGCGCCCGTGGTTGAAAACGAAGCCGTGCAGATCTACTGGGACAAGAGTATGGAAACTGATCGAATACTTCACGCCAGCCGACCGGACATCGTCGTAAAAGACAAACAGGAGAAGTTGGCCAAACTGATCGACATTTCAATCCCCATCGACTCCAGAATCATGGACAAGGAAGCGGAGAGGAGTGAAAAGTACCGTGTGGCAGATGAAGGTGGACGTCGTTTCCGTGGTCATCGGAGCTCTGGGGGCAATGCCCAAGAATCTCATGACTGCCCTGCGACAACTGAAGTGCGGCCATCTCCACCCAGAAACCCTACAGAAATACTCTCTACTTGGAACAGCTCACATCATTCGCAAAATGCTCTGAACCTTAGGTCGCGGGATGTGACCCGGCGCCAGAGTGTGGGGCTGAACATCGCTCAACCGATCTAAAGTTTGATTTGTGAAATCCCCTCGATAATAATAATAATTGTCCAGTTGGACTTTAGCGCGGCGTTTGACAGGGTTAACCACAGGGGTCTATTATACAAGCTGGAGTCCTTTGGTGTGGGCGGTAGGGTTTTGTCAATCATTTGCGATTTTGTTTCTGAGCGAACGCAGAGTGTGTCTATTGACGGCGTTTTGAGCGCCTCAGTTGGGGTGGTGTCTGGCGTCCCTCAGGGCAGTGTGTTTGGCCCGCTGTTGTTTGTTCTCTGTACTAGTGACATGTTCCCTTCACTCGAAAACACGTTGATCAACTATGCCGACGAATCCACTTTGATGGCAGTGATACCTGCTCTTCGCCTGCGTGATGCTGTCTCTCAGTCTCTGAATAGGGATTTATCACGCATTAGCGCATGGTGCTCGGCCTGGAGTATGAAGCTGAATGCCAATAAGACCAAGTTGATGATTATCAGTCGGTCTCGGACACATGTACCGCAGCATTCCCAACTGAAGATTGATGACACTTTACTTCAGGAGTCTAGCTCCTTGGAGATTCTTGGTGTGGTCTTTGATGAGAAGCTTACTTTTGAGCCGCATATTAGGAGGTTGATGTCACGTGCTTCCTCTAAGATTGGGCTCCTGCCTAAGGTGAATTCCGTGTTTGGTGATAGCAGGTTGCCCGCAGATGTTTTTACGCATTTTTGCTGCCTGTGTTGGAGTATTGCTCACCGGTCTGGGCTTCAGCTGCTGACACTCGCTTGCGTCTGTTGGATCGACTTGTTAGTTCAGCCAGCAAGCTGTGCGCTGATAATGATCTAGTGAACCTGTCCCATAGGAGAAGAGTAGCAGAGCTATGCATGTTTCATAAGGTGTACAGTAATGAGAGGCATTGGTTGTATTCTTCTCTCCCTGCCTTCAAGGTTTTTGGGAGAGCGACTCGTGCTGCGTGCGGAGCGCATTCTTTCACTTTGGAGGCTGTCATATGTCGAACTAATCAGTTCTGTCGGCGCTTCGTGCCCTGGTCGGCCAAGGTTTGGAATTTGTTGCCGGCATCGGCTATTGGTCGTATTGGCCTGCAGGCGTTTAAGTCAGCTGTTAACGTTTTTTTGCTGGATTTCCTTTAGCAGCGTTTTGGGCTTCCCGGTGTTGCAAGATGTTTCATTTGGGTTGTATTACCTGTCCGTGGGAGCTCAAGCGTGAAGTTTTAATGATAATAATAATAAAATGGAGAGTCCCCTAAGATTATTGATTCGTAGTAGAAATTTCACGGAGTTGCTTCCCTTCACTGTGACATAGTTATTCAGTTCTAAGAATCTCTATGATGGGGTCTTTCTAGTGAATTAACACTGTTAGAGATATCGGATAGTTCTGTCTACTTTTCCATAACCAAAGTAAAATAATATGCCAAATAGTCAGTTAAACTTCACAGTTCGTTACATCTAATACTGATGGCAATTTAAACGCATCTATAGCCCATGGAAGAAAAGAGTTTCAAAGTGAATCGTGCGCGTCGGTGCATGTTGTATGATTTAGTTCCTACTGGCTGTATTTTAATCTTTTCTTCCTCCTCTTTCCCGACTTGCTGTTACCTTGTGTGCTGGTCCACCTTGGTACGGGAGTCCCTCGTTTCTGTCGACATACTACGTGTTCCTTCCTTTCCTTCCATTGGATGGCCAGTAGAGATGCCTAGGACAATATAATAGCTGCGTAATCTCTGAATGTTCTCGAGTCTCCAGCTACTTCTGTTAATTCATCATCAGATAATTCCTGATAGATTTCATGTATGGTATTTGCATTCAAGTTAACTTATTCCATTTTATTTTATACAAGACACACAATGTTTACAACCCTTTTTTTCTTACGCACTTCTTGAGCAAATAGATGGCACTATGTCATTGTGTCGACAATGCCTTCAACCTAAAGCTCAGTGACAAGACCTTGTTAAAGCAAATAATCCAGGCCGTTGATGCCGAGTAGATTAGCGCCTACAAGAGGGTTACAAAGTTTCTTTTAATAAATTTCCCAGATCTAAAAATGTCCATTAATAACATGGACCTTACATTTCGCACCTTTTATCAGCTAGGAATAGCATTACTGATTTGAAAATCGCACACAGGCCGAGGTTATAAGAGATGCTGCTTTTATTCGATGTTTGTCGTCTGAAATGTTTGCATTTTTAAAATGTGTTAATGCAATGGTCCATCACCGATTGTGACGCCCTACGATGGCCATCGCCGACGGTTATTTCATCGTAGATCATCGTTGATGAAAATTGGCGATTTTTGGTTCCGATGCCGATGGAGCGATTGCACTGCCATCGCCATCGTAAGAACGACGGCGATGGCAAACGTACCATCGATTTTGCCATCGTACCTTCGTAACATAATCGGAGATGCAGACCTCTGAATAAACATAATATTACTTATTAAGATAATTGTGCTATGTAATATATTGTAGTTCTTGTCGAGGTGACGTTCTAATTGAGTTCGTGTTGAGTTCGTCACTGTACTTGGTTGTGAGAGTAAATTTCAAGGGCGAGTATAGTTATCAGGCTACAGTGCTGGATGGTGAAGGAGTCTCTAATAAGATCTTCTTGTTTATTTACATCTTATTATACAAGACTTGTGAGATATGATCCAATAATAAGTAGTAAGCATGCTACTAGATAGATGCAGACAACAGAATACAAGGTCTACATCTAAATAGTGTTACAAGCAGAATGCCGTAAGCAATGTTGGTACTGCAATGTCAAGTACCGAATTAAGCTGACTCATGATCGTGCAAGCGCCTTAAATATCATTGATTTGCCGGCTTCATTAGAATGCCGGTAGCTTCCGCCGGATTTGAGTCGGAAGTCCGTGGGTAAATTACTTTATGTTTACAAGCATAACAAATATCTTCGAGACTCTGGCTACATACAGGCTTTGACAGACAGCTTTAACCGATGTAGGTTCCGGCGGAACGTCATTGAGAAATACGCATGTCACTCAGAGGCAGTGCTGGGACACTGGCTCATTTTGCACGGTGTCATAAACGACCTTTTAAGTTCTTTATCTTCGAAGCTCTGACCTGAAGAGCCGGCGGTGGCTACATCCGCCAGGCATGACTTCGCATGACACAAAGACAGCGTCTATACATTTGAAAGTTAAGGCTAACACATTGGAATGTTGTATGTGCGAAACGCGTGTAAAACATGCTATAAAACCAAGCAAAACTTAGGTAACTTTTGCTTGCAGTGGAAAAATGCAGGTCAATAACATTGGAATAATAAAAAGATGTACTAAATTATAACACTCTGAGAGCGTATACCTCCGCCAAGCGAGGCAACGGTTGCAAAAAATTTAAATTGGCTCTGAAAGCCTAATTTTCTTTGTATATACTCAAAAATCCAATCATTTGTGTCCTTTGATAGTAATAACAGCTTGTGCAATTTTGTTGAAGATCCGTTCATAGCGTTTTGAATTATACTGCTAACAAACGTTAAGACAAAATTGAGTCAAACATACAAAGGAACAAACCGATTTGCACCAAAATTTAATCATTTATGTCTTTTAACATTACTAAACACCACTATAAATTTCATAAAGATCCATTCATTATTTTTTGAGTTACTGTGCCAACAAGCATAAAATTAAAACAGTGACAAACGAACGAACGAACGGATCATTACCAAAATTTGGTCATTTACTCTTTGTTATGTACCTAACAACTGATGCTAATTTCATATGAATATATCCATAAATTTTTGAGCTATTCCATTGAGAAAAATAAGGCAGACAAATAAACAAACAAACGGATGGACATATCTTAAATTTCGTACATATAGGTTCATATCATTTTGCGTTATCTTGTGACAGACAGACAAACAAACACGACGAATACATAACCTCCTTGGCGGAGGTAATAACAAAGAAAA
This sequence comes from Parhyale hawaiensis, assembly GCA_001587735.2. Lineage (NCBI taxonomy): Eukaryota > Metazoa > Arthropoda > Malacostraca > Amphipoda > Hyalidae > Parhyale > Parhyale hawaiensis. The sequence continues at coordinate 12,817,593 of LQNS02277100.1, forward strand.
TAAAACAAATTATGTGAAATAATCCATGGACTACAGAGGACTAGAAACCACTGTTGCTGAATGCAACACAGGCAAAAACGGGTGACTAGTTTCAGTACCTATAGAGGTAGCAGAGTCTGTTCGGACGGATATGTGCCAAGAGAAAATTTAGAGGGAAAGTAGAATGGGTATTTTCCAAAAATGGAGCTTTGGATAGCAGGAGGAGTTTGTGAGTTTGAGAAATGAAGGATGTTTACGCTGCTCAACAGCTCTGGGTCGTGAGCACAGCTGCATGCATGGATGTGAGAAATGGCAAGGCTAAAAGTAAGTAGAGACGAAGTTGGGGAAATTTGAAAGCAATTATTTACGGAAGGTAATGAAAGTATGGCGGTATGAACACATTAGCGAGGTGGAGTTGCGGCGAAAGAGAGGTCAGAAGATTATAGTAGAGATCAATGCCACCGGTGGAGACATGTGGACTAAATGAAAGCGGACTTTGGTGTGGGAGAGACAGGGGATGCGAAGAATAGGAAGAACTGAGGATACTTGGAGAAAAACGATGCAGTGAGATATGAGGGAAAGCTACTTGAGAGATGAAGACACCAGACAATGCGCCAGGACAGAAATCGTTTGAGGGAGTATATGTGTGGCTCCAATATGGAATATATGAATTCCGAAGAGAGTTGCGTTAAAGTGTGTAATCCTTGATCAAGTCATTTTCCAATTCAGAAAACCAACTAACCATTATTTGTAAAAATTGGGTCTTGTCTTCTTGCTAAAAACAAGTGTAGGAGCAATGCATATACAGAGTACTATAATATCTCTATTTTTTCCAACAAGTGTACTAGATTAACTAAGCGGAAGAGTAAACGTGTGAGAATTATTGTTCCAGAATGAAGCTAGATGATTTTTTTGATCACTCTCTTATTGATAGAAAAATTGCTTTTAGAAACTGCCTCATCAAAACATTCAAATCTGACTTCATAGCCTATATGGTCTCGAACATTGATCTCCTCAGCCATTGATTCATACAAATAACCAAAGTAAAGTTCATGAGTTCAGATCATCTCGTTCCAATATGATGAGCATTTTGTTTCAGACATGGTGTTTAAATTTAATGTGAAGGTTATCCAAGGGCAAATTTTTAGGAGATTCAGTTGCCAGGCTACAAAAACGATGTATTTTACACAACAGGTTGAATGACTCGATGTATTCACACGTGTACAGCACACATGTACACCTTTCTGAAGGTCAACTTTGTATGAAGTTCAGTTGAATAGTTTCCGAACTGGCACACTTTGCATACTGGTAACATGACTTGTTGCGTATGACGTGCATCAATAGAAAACTGAACTGGTGATGTGAATCCAAGGTCATACAGCCATTCCATTTATATAAGTCATAAGTCGTGTCTGAAAAATCGTTTGTCGACTAAACCTTTACATATTGAAAAATGAATGTGATCGACAGATGCCGAGCTTGAATATCATCAGCAATGTTTCTATGCAGGTTACCAGTGCGTCATCTCACTAAATATTAAAATGAATTTTTTCAATGAACTGATATTGAATTAGTAATGTTTTTTGTTTTACATCAAACATTTCCCTCGTCATTGATGTTAAATATATATTGTACATATAGTATACTACTCCACGAGCGGGAGGTTTTTTTGAATTACTACTACTTATTTGATAAAAAGGTCATCAACGTTCTGTGCCTAGCAAAATTGGTGCTCGTTTCGTAAAATGAAGTAGAGAAAAATCTAGAAAGTTATACTTATGGGCAAAGTTGCAGATGACGGCGTAATCCCAATTACGCAAGAAAATTTACCAATTGCACACGTATCTACTATAAGCCTTTACGTCTATACAACAAATGAGAAACCTTAACAGACTTCACAGATTGACGGAGTAACCCATTTCACCCAGTTAAGGTGTCTGTTTCTGCTTAATTAATCACTTTCTACGGTTTTGTTGATGTTATTTCGTTTCAGGACTGGACTAAAAGTAACGCTTATGCTGGTGCTCCTTGCGGTAGTGGTGGTGCAGGATAGTTAAATTCTTCTCAACTTTTTATCAGTAGATGAATGACCCTTACTTGGTGCATTTAGAGCAATATGCAATTTTTTCCTGTCGCAAACGAGTAAAACTTTATTAGAAAAATGTAGATTAAGACTAACTGCAACGAATGTGAGATAGATACGAAATAATTGCTTTCATATTTTCTTTTAACACATTAATAGTTTTTGACAAAAATATTTTGCCCGCTTCAAGGTAAAAATGCAGGGTGTTCAAAATGTATCTTTACAATTTATTGCCCATATTTATTAAATAAATGTAAGCATCAAAATCTGATCAAAATAAACATGTTGTTTAACTATTATTCTTTACGACTATTTATAATTTTCCACGGTACCTTCAATCGGCAGCGATAACCTGCTGCAAACGATTGGAGAACGTTTTGCAAGAGTCCCACGGTAGCAGCAAACCTTACGTGTTGCAAAGTTGTGCTGAGGGTCCCGGGAACGATACCCAGGCCAGGTGAACGATCTTCATGCCAGGCGCTCCAAGCATACTCATACCATAAGACCATCTAAATTGAGAACCGAGTAAGGGCCTCGCACTCGGCACCTCCAGCTTACCATTCTGCCACTTTATGCAGCAAGCTTAATGGTTAGAATGGCGGACCCGTACATTTCTTCAGCTTTCATATACTAAAATTTATAATGTAGACTAATTAAACCTTACGTTTCGGGAATATCTCCAGCATCAGAGAAGCAACTTTTAAACCCATCACCCTCAAATAGAAATTGTCTTTATTTCGAATATAGTTAGAGGGGGGCTTAAATGTTGTCGGGAGAAGTCTAAAACGCGAATGCACAAGGCTACTTGGAGGGGCCGGACGTCAGAGCGCCTTTACAGTCAGAAGATGTAGGACTAATTGTGGACAGTGCGAAACGGTACAGCTGAGTTCATAATATTAAGGCTGGATCTTGTTCCATGGATGCAGATTAGATAGGCAGCAGTAGACGAGCCAACAGGCCCATTCCCAAGGAGATACTGGGACTTATGCCTCGGCCCTCAATGAGCTATTGCCATTATGCCAGTAGGATAGATGACTGAGCAAGAAAGAAGAAAAAAGGGGAGTTAAAGAATCTCAGTCAAAGAAACAATTAAGCACGAATGCAAGCACGATCAATAGCCGCCGATATGCGGCTATTGTAGTAGGACTCGAATGCTGTGAGCTCCATTCGGCTAGAAAAATCTATGCTAGGGAGGTCATTCTTACTGATGGGATGGTTATTTTGCTCAGCATGGTGGTGGGGAGCTGAATTTGAGGGTTTTGTGTTGTGGTAAACCGGTTCGTTTAGATACACCTAAATGTTTGCCCATACGTGCTATGAAATATTGTCCAATGCTACCGATATACGAGGCAATACTTTCTCTGCATTGAAAACGGTAGATAACACTCTACAAAAAGTGGTGGGGAGGTTTGTCTGTAAATTTAAAGTAAGTCCTTATGGTGAATGTGTTCTTGCATAAAAATTTAAAGTTTAAATGCGGCTAGGCTACAGAGATGAATGTTTTCAAAGTGTTTAATGTACTAACAGAGGCCTTGTTGAGTTTAATATGGAAGTAAGTGAAAGAAGTCTAGTTTACGGAAAAATGGCTTAGCAATACTGGGACAGAATTTTTTTATAAAGTGTTTGCAATAGTGGTCCAAAAAGTGGTGCGGATAACCGCTATTTTGGAAAACACTTCGGAATAAGTCTATTTTATCTGAAAACGCGTAGTAAGATGGAAGAAGGCATGCCCGAAAAAGAAGGGTTTCATTGCATTAATTTTAAATTGGTTGTAGCGCTAGCTGAAAAACGCTTGCCCCAAAGCTTGAAAATATTGGTTTTCTGTAGACTTTGGTGATCAGTGTTGAGTCTTGATTAGTTATTAGAATATCGAGGAAAGCTAATGAATTATTTGATTGGTTTTCAGTACTAAATTTGATATTTGGGTGTTTGGTATTCAAATATTGTAGAAATAGGTCAGAATCTGTTGGGTTTTAGGTCAAGAGACAAAGTGACCTCCACAAAGCGTACAAAGCGTTTATATTGAATCGGCTTGAAGTTACTTGGGCAGTCATTAAGCCAAGAAGTTTTATGATGGCATACAAAAGATTAGCAAATGTTGAACTGAGCAAGGAACCCATGGAAACTCTTTCAATTTGCTTGATTAGATTAGATAGGCGGCAGTAGACGAACCAATAGGCCCCTTCCCAAAGAGAAACCGGAACTTATGGCCCGGCCCTCTATGAGCTATTGCCATTGAGTTAGTAGGATATAGAGGACTGGGGAAAAGAAAAGAGAAAATAGAAAGAAGAAAGAAAAAAGGGGAGAAGAATCTCAGCCGAAGAGATGATCATGAATGCATGCAAGCGTGATAGATAGCCGCTGATATGCGGAGATGTCAAATGTGCAGTTGGAGCGGAAGTGAGAAAAAGACGGATTAAGATGCCTCGGAAGCTTTGGCCGTTCATAGCTTGCGACTCCTTGAGGAGGGGTTCTTAGCTGTGGAGGATGTCTCTCCCTACCGCTATTGTTAAAAATGAATAAAGATTATTTAATGGCTAGAGTAAGGAAAGCTCTGAAGGTAGGCTGGTCCATATTTTGGAATACGCTTGTTTTATCAAAAATTTTGTTGCAAATTATATCTTTTATTTCGTCAATGGGTATGGTTGTGAACAAGGAAGTGATACCAAAGCTGGACAAATGGGCATTAGGTGGCAGTTGAGAGTTAATTTTGATCCCTTCTTGAAAATCATAAGAATTCCGCAATGTATACTGGTTAGTCGTTAAAGGTTCAAGTAGTGGTAAGAAAAATTTTGTAATATTATAGGATGGTGTATGTCAGGATCGATACCCGGATCCAGCGTAAACAGTCTCTCTGGATGCCATGCATGGGCTCCCAATTTTTTATTAGCCATTGATAGGAGGCTCTGGCAAAAGCCTTTTAGAAATGTGGATACACCAGATATACACCCTTTTCTTCTTCTCTAACTTCCGTAATTTTCGAAAAGAAGTCCAGTAGGTTTGTAAGGCAGCTTCTTCCATTTCGGAATCCGCGCTGAGTGGCGTATGGGAGCTGTTGCATTCTTAGGAGATCAGTGATGCGCTTCTTCAAGAGGCGTTCGATGATTTTGCTGACGACCGAAGTAAGACTGATTGGTCGATAGTTGCTGCGGCTTTTCTTGTCCCCCTTCATATGTATCGGTATCACGTTAGCTAGTTTCCAATCCTGCGGAATTTTTTCCGTTCTTGAAGACAGCTTGAGTATTTACAGTATAGAACAGTGGCTTCAAGATGACTGTAGCTATTTTCCATAGAATACGGGGAGAAAGATTAGCTGGGCCAGTGGATTTGTAACATATTCAGGTGGGTCAGTTCTAGAAGGATCTTGATCTCCGTGAAAACACATGCTTTTATAGGAACTACTTGCATCGGTGGTGGTTCAGGAACTTACGTAACATTTTCAATAGTAAATACGGAGGCGAAGTAGTCGTTCAAGACAGTAGCTTTGTCTCTTAGGTCATTGGTATTTTCACCGTCAGGTCTGTCGAGCGGACATATGGTTTCTTTTTGAGTCGTCTTTCATTTGCATATTTTTAGAATGCCTTTGGGTTGCGTTTTGCCATAGTGGCTACGGAAACTTCTTTTGCCATTTGGGTAGTCCTGACCATTTTCTTTACATCCCGACAAGCCCATATGTGACTGACCCTGTTCTCTTTTGTTGGATTATCTTTCTACGCTTTGTAATGCACTTATCGCTTTGCTTGCAGCGTTTGACTGTCCGATGCATCCAGAGATCATAACTGATGCGAGCTCGTTTCTTTGGATGCTCGTCTTCAAAATATGAGCATTGTTCTATACTGGCGTCTCTCATACGAATTTCGAAGTCAGTTGTTTCTATTTCAGTTTCCATTTCTAGAAAATTCGCTCATCGGTAGTCTGGCAGCTTGAGACGATCCGCATTAGTGGTGAGTTCATTGCCAGTTTTGAGCGTAAATTCAATCATGTTGTGGTCTCCAAGCCGGTCTAGGATGGCTAGGTCAACAATTTCGCAATCAGGAGTGGAGAATACCAGATCTAGAATATTACCGCATCTCGTGGGTTCATTAACGTGGTGCGTCAGGTGGTGGTGGTTGAGGAGTTCGAGCAGTTTACTGCCTGGGGCTGGGCTGCGCAAGGTACTCCAATTTGGGGGAGGTTGAAGTCTTCCATAAGAATTGTTTCATTCAGCGTTCTCAGTACGTTTTTGATTTTGTTGTGAAGTGTTGCATCACCATCAGCGGTATGCGAGGGCTCCTATATAGCCGAGCATAATATTCAGGGGCAGTCGAATGCCGAGACGAGCATGGCTAGTGATAAATTTATATTCTTTAGCTGCTGCGAAACATTTACAGAGGGGATTAAGGTAATTTTTGATATATATGATTGACCCCTCTGCTCTGCCACTATCTGTGGGTCGGTCTATATTAAATCATTATAGCAATAGCTCATAGAGTGCCGGGGCGTATGTTCCGGTGTCTCTTTGGGAATGGGCCTATTGGTTCGTCTACTGCCGCCTATCTAATCTAATTCATTTGCCACTTTGAAACTTGGTGCAAGTGCTCGAAGCACCATGATTACGTTGAGCGGATTGCTAACTCTATTTTACGGAATTTGACTGAGTTTCTGGCAACCATTCCCAATTAAAAATTTTCGGTGGAACTACCGTGGCGTTTGGTCCACACATGGTCGCCGCAGGTCGCCTCTTTGAGCGGGGCATCCGTGAGGCTCGGGTGCTGCACGGTCGCTACGCGCGTTTTTGGGGGGTGGCACGGGCGACCTCGTTCCGAACATAAATCACCCATACAGGGCGCGCTTACCCGACCGTGTTCCACGGATATTCTGCGCCTCCGCAGAAGTAGGAGTATACTGCTATTTTGGCCAAGACGTGGAACATCCGTGGAACACGGTTGGGCAAGCGCGCCCTGTATGGGTGATTTATGTTCGGAACGAGGTCGCCCGTGCCAC
>LQNS02277100.1:12825884-12847077 GCA_001587735.2 Parhyale hawaiensis
CTCTTTTCTCCTGTCCTCTATATCCTACTAACATAATGGCAATAGCTCATAGAGTGCCGGGGCGTATGTTCCGGCGTCTCTTTGGGAATGGGCCTATTGGTTCGTCTACTGCCGCCTATCTAATCTAGTCTAATCAATCGAACGTACAAAAAATGTGGATTGTGGATGAACTCGGATCGTATCATAGGCAATTTCTCCGCCATGGTAATGACTGTGAGCTCACAGCAAGCGTAGTAAGGTGAAGGTGAGGACGTATGGGCGACAGTACGAGGTCCCTACCCTAAACTCTTATCCTGCCACTCCCCTACCTGCAATGGACAATCATTTATCTGTGTTTGAAAAGTAAAGACGACACTAAAACTTGTTTCTACCAACATGTTTTTCAGTTTCAAATAAGTGTATAGATACTCTAGTCGTACTGTAAGATAATAATGAAAAATAATTTTTTTAAGCATGCAGCATATGTGGTCCCGTCACAGTCAACGAGGTTAAATCCCTGCTCTTAATGCCTGTTCGGGACTTCATCCAACGCCTCTTTTTTGCTGACTTTCGAAATATTCACTGCAAGGAGGTTTAATGGTGGTTATGTAGGTGAGGTGTTTTGCTGTGGGCTGCAGGTGTTGGCCTGGACTCTAGTTATTAGGGGTTGTTTCTATGTAGTGAGCCACCTTTCAGTGTGTTATGAGTGGGCCTCAATCGGACTTTAAATAGGTCTTTAATAGGTCGTTTGTGACCTTTTAGTAGGACTTCAATGGACCTTCTAGTGGCCCACAAAAGTCTGACCATTTTTCCAGGCAGTTCCGCCGTGGTCAAATTCTTCTACAGCGGTGCCAATTCTATGGGTATTTCTCAGATTTTTCCATTTACACAGGTAGTGGGTGGGGCAGAGATATAGGCCGTGTAAAATCTCATAAATACCCATGGAATTTCCGATGCTGAAGAAAGATTGGACCACAGCCATACTGCCTCTATGAGATGGTCAAACTACGCATTGTTGGTTTCAGTAAGACGTTAGTAAACCTTTAATAGGCATTAAGTGAGCCTCTATTGGGGTTCAATTAGGTCTTCAGTTGAATTTTAACCGATTTTTAATTATATAATAGGCGTTCAGTGAGCTTTCAGTTTAGCTTTATTGGGAACCAGTAGGTCTATGCAGCTATGCTGATCCTGTAGACAGCCTCTTGTAGGCATTTGGTGGTCCTTCAGTGAGCCTCTATATGGAGCCTGAACAAGGCATTAGTAGGCCTTTATAAGACCTTTACTGGACCTTTATCAGACCTTAATTGAGCCTTTGGAAAGCCTATAGAATGCCTTTAGTGGGCTTGCAGAGTGCCTCTAGCAGAACTTTTGGGAGGGTTTGCAGTGGGCCAGCCTGAGTCTGGGTTCTCATAGGGAAGTAAACAACAAACGAAACACGAAATCAAAGTTTACTTCAACATTGATAAAAATTGATAGCAAATTTATATTTAAGACAAATATAGTGTAAGCAGACACCGAAAGCTTGCCGGCACAAAAGGAATTTAGATAAACCGTGTGGGACAAGGTAAAATGGGTCCAATTTGAACAAATTTGACCTGCTCTGATGCCAGTTTGGAGATCTTAATTATCGCCTCAAGACCGATACGCTCGTTGCAGCTCCTAAACTTGTTCCTACGACGAATTTTTGACCTCATCCAATACATGTGAAATACGGAAATCCTGAGCCCCTTTGAATGGTTATTTAACTAGGATTGTACTTACTAGGCCCATTTAATTTTACCGTACTTTTATCATGATTATTTTTCTTACATCAGGTTGCATATATAGTCATCAGGATTTCTGTTTGTAAGCGTATTCGTCGGTCTTGATTAACTTATACCAGCTAATTTATATCTTTAGTCATTGGCTTTTTTACACCTCAACTATAGTTTGGGCGTCTCATCTATGTTTATTTGAAGATTTGCTGCTAGAAATACTTTAAAAAAAACGAAGCCTCGTCCCCTAAGCCAGATTTTTTTTCGTTGTTGATTGGTCAGTTTTGAAGCTGCTGATCCAGTTCGGTGAATTTAATCATTTGCCTATGCAGTTAAGGGACGCAGCAGACACAGATGTCCCCGCAGCAGGCGGTACTGTTGGTAGGGTGCGCCCGGTCCCCGCAACCACTCCAGCAGTAGGTGCACCAGCCCCTTGTCTTGTGCTGACAAAAAATAGAAAAAACGAAAATAAAACAAAAATAACTGAAAAAAATAATTCGTCGATTGAACACTCAGGGTTGACTTCAGGACAAACCGGGCCCTGTGTAAGTTAAGTTCATACGATAGTTACTACAGTGGACCCACTGAATTTACTGAAGGAGAAAAACATTCTTGGCAACTACATAGAAAGCCTTGTGGCGTAAGACAGTCATTCATGGCGGAGGGAGGGAATAGGGTTCGGCTGAAAGAGCTTACCTAGCAGTTTCAGTATTTTTTTATATCTAAGTCAACCTCTCTGACTGCCGGCTGCATTATTTTATGATGACAGCTTTATTCATTCTGTAGTCTTGGGGTTGAAGGGTGCACATAAATACATATATTTACATAAACTACGCTAAGAATAATTCATAAAATATTTACATATGTAAACAAATGTATCATATACAGGCACACGACGACGAACATATATTACTTCAATCACATCCTTATTTAGGGAAAAACGCAGAAAACCATCGGTTTGCACTTTAGTTTCAAAGAAAAAATATTTGGGCACTTACACCTGATATAACTGAGAGAAGTTTTTAAAATTTCATCTGCCTGGAGAAAGCTACCTGATTTTTAATTTCACGAGTTTTCACGGGTCCGCGTAAGCACGCATGCATGTGTCATTTAAACATGTCTCTATTTCGTAGATAGCGGCCCTTTTTCTCAAGCTTCCTTTTTAAAGATTTTATAAATTTTTATTCTGCTGAGCTTGAAAATCTACAAATGTTTACCCACCGGATCATCGTCTTCATAGCACTCGCCGCAGCAAAGAGGCTGTACCTCACGGTTGATGTAGTCTTCTAGGTCGTCATCGCAGTTACCTGTGACAAAAAATGAGTCACACTTTGTTAATGATCTTAATTTCAATTTTAACTTCATTTACCTGCAGCACTACTTCACTAAATGCATGAACATCCAGGATTTTATACGTAATTTGAAGAGAATATTGACATGCTTCTTCTTACTATTTTTTAAACAGTCAGTCAATCTGCGCATCCATTCGTATCCATCCAACTGCTATCAAGTTATGTTTCCGATGGATATCGATCGATTCAGGACTAGGGTTAGGTTAGGTTAGGGTATGACTAGGGTATGACTAGGGTTAAGTTAGGTTAGGGTATGACGAGGGTATGAAAATCGGTCCGAGTCCGAGTTATGATTCAAAAGCAGCGCTCACGATTGAAGTTTCTCAGAAGTTGAACATAATTATAGATCTTACTCGACATCAGCCTTGTTAACCCTTTGTCTCTTGGCATGATCTATTGGCGGAATTTTAGCTGGTGCTATTACCATAAAAAAAATGCAAAATAATTGTTCATGAAAGAGCTGGCAACAAGTCAAGTTAGCTCTCAGCAATGACAACAGCGAACAATGCGTGCTGCGCAGTTGTGCTGAAGGCCGCACGATCGATCCCCAAGCCAGGCGCAGTTTTTGTCATGGTGTCGGCGCGCTGAATCAGCAAATCTTCGTGTGCGCATAGTTAACGTGGATGTAAGGGGTGGCGGGTCAATGAAATTTCCGTTTCGGCACCATAGTTCCCACAGACCCGTCGTCGGCTGCAGCTGCACCAATCCCTCGGGGCCTGTTGGCCTATGACTGCCGCACGAGCCAGTGTGAGTGGATTTCCCAGGGGAGGGTGCAGTCAAAGTTGACTTTACCTTTCCTTTGCCAAAACTAAAATGCCTAGTTTTTACTCCAGTCTTATCTACAGTATACTGACCAGTGCAAAAGACGACGAATGTGCGATTCAATATGAGAGTTTTGTAAATCTTAACTATTTTATCTTGGGTGGTTTTAGCTCTAGTTTAGTTTTATCACTCTGTGAAACCAGACAATTATGCAGTTTAAATTTACGGGTCTTTGTCATTTCATGACTAGAGTGCTTTTTCTCACTGTGTCCTACATAAAAATTGCAATTTTCGTGATGCAGTAAAGATTAGATTAGATAGCTGGCTGTAGACGGACCAACAGGCCCATTCCTAGAGAGTAGCCGGGACTTACGCCTCGGCCCTTGCGAATTATTGTCGTGTGTAAGGGAAGGTGTGTCGATGTAAGGCTAACTGATACTACTCTTAGCCCCTGATACGGTTTATTAGAAAAGAAGAGCATATTGACGATAAAACATTAGTTAGTCTGTTTTTAATTTCAACGACATACCTTATCAACACATCCAAAAGTTGACGGAAATATCGTTTGGCTTTAAATTTGTGCTTCCTTTAAAGCTTCGAAGGTAATTAAAGCATCACTACAGCGTTGAAAGAGGGCTATAAACTGTAATAGTTCGGCTTTCAAGCAAAATTTTTGTTTCATAATTGGTATTTTTTTTAAATACTTGTCAAGTGTAGAGATCACGGCAGTATACAGATCAACTTTTCCAATGTTATATCATACGTTGACTTACATAGCCCCTCCCCCTCAGTCCTAAAATGACGGCAGAAAATACTTGCTGCCACGAAACCCTCGTTATTTTCATTCTGGTAAATCGATCTGAAAATATAGTTCTCTTTTTCTTCGCTATTTTTTTTTTTTTATTCAATAAACACATCATGAACTAGAAACAAATAAAAATTTGCCTCGGGAAGAAATGAAAATTCTGTTTTCATACTGCAGCTCAAAGGTACTTTGATATTTACAGTATTTTGACGTCAAATAGGACAGCAGGGAAACTGCCCATTTTCTAGTGAGCAAATTAGGGTAATGTCTCAATTGCCGAATGCCCATCTATTACCGAATATAGGTAGGAATCTTATTGCGTTCGGTACTAGAAACGCATTCGGTAATTGAGACATTACCCTAGTGTAGTGGGATCACCTGTACAACTGTCACCCCAGAGGCATTTGGGGTGACAATTTGTCCTGGTGACGAATATTGGGTTGACAATTGTACAGGTGTTGAGTAATGGGGTGGCAATTGTACAGGTGAGGAATATTGGGGGGACAATTGCACAGGTGGGAAAGACTGATGTGATAGTTGTTCTGAGGGTCTGAAATACCTAATTACTAATTACCCTAACCTAAACTAGCTTTGCCTAACCTAAACTAGCCTGACCTAAACCAAAACTAGCCTTACCTAACCTAAAGTAACCTCACCTAACATAATTTTACCTAACCTAACATTACCTTACCTACTCAAACCTACCCTAGCAAGACCAAACCTAGCCTTACGGAACCTAACATAACCTAACCTATTCCAACTTAACCAAGCCTCACCTAACCTAGCTTTAACTAACCTAACCTAGTCTTAACTAGCCTAATTCAGCCTTGCCTAACCTAGCCTTATTGAACCCAACGTAACCTAAGCCAGAATTATCTTATCTAGCATTACCTAACCTAACCTTTCCTAAAGTAAGCTAACCTTAACCTTACTTTACCTGACCTAACCTAAGATATTTGAGTGCCAATTGTATAAGTGGACACACTGGGGTGACAATAATGCAGGTGGGATTTTTGGGTGACACTTGTACAGGAGGGATTTATGGGTGACAATTGCGTAGGTGGGATTTTGGGTTGACAGTTGTACAGGAGATCCAATTACTGTAGTGTAACGGAAACGAATTGTCTCGGTGCCATTCAAATTGTTGATTAGACTTGTGGCATTATACAATCTGCCCAGTAGCTGCTCGCGCCGTATAAGTAAAAATGACGGCGCAAACTTTGAGCTACTACGATATCATGACTATGCTAGGATATCACGACTATGAAGCAGATAAACTTAAAATGCCAGGAAGAGTTAATATCGAATTACAAACACGCTTCCTCATTCGAGGAAAACAAAAAAATACTTATAGATACATATAAGTATATTTATTCACACTAATCATTATACGGTGTTGACATATCTAATTATGGACAAATAATAAATGAAACTATGAAGAGCGAAAGATATTACTTACGTGGTGTTGTCGTCGTTGCCGTAGTTGAAGTCGTTGGTGTCGTTGTTGATGTCGTAGTGGTAGTTGTAGTGGTAGTAGTTGTATATGGCTCATATACACAACAGATGCAGTGTTCGCAGCAGCTGGAGCTCTTGATGGCGTAAGCGTACTTTCCACAACCATTCCAGCTGAAAGTGCACCAACCTTCTCTTCCCTGCGTCACATTATGGCACAAAGCAACATTATTTCCCTGCGTCACATTATGGCACAAAGCAACATTATTTCTCTGCGTCACATTATGGCACAAAGCAACATTACTTCCCTGCGTCACATTATGGCACAAAGCAACATTATTTCCCTGCGTCACATAATGGCACAAAGCAACATTATTTCCCTGCGTCACATTATGGCACAAGAAAACATTATTTCCCTGCGTCACATTATAGCACAAAGAAATATTATTTTGTAAGTGATAGAGATTAATTCGCCCCATATCGCTACAGTTATTCCATGAATGACGTGTCAGTTTTGCTATTCTCAGAGGTAAGACGCTTGGTTAGTAATATTAACTCATTTATAGGTATATGTTAATTGCTAAGGGAGTATAATAGCTGTCAAGTGGCTAGCTTTTTGGACTAACGAATGCATTTGACATCAGTCATGTTAAGAATTTAAATTGATGAATGATGACCCATCAATAAATTAGTATATTATTAACATAATTCTTGGCCGAACACTAGAACAGCAATAACTAGAGCACTCTGAGAGCGCATACCTCCGCCAAGTGAGGCAACGGTAGCAAAAAATTCAAATTGGCTCTGAAATCATAATTTTTTTTTGCATAAACTCTAAAATTTAATCATTTGTGCTTTTTTATATTAATAAGAGCTTGTTGAATTTTCTGGAAGATCCGTTCGTGACTTTTTGAGTTATAGTGTTAACAAACGTTATGACAGATATAAGTCAAACATGCAAACGAACTAACCGATCTGCACCAAATTTTGATCATTTATGTCCTTTAACATTACTAACAACCCTTATAAATTTCATAAAGATCCATAAATTATTTTTTGAGTTATTGTGCTAACAAGCATAAAGTTAAAAACAGTGACAAACGAACGAACAAACCCACGGATCATTACCAAAATTTGGTCATATACTCTTTGTTTTATATCTAACAACTCATATTAATTTCATCAAAATCCATTCACAACTTTTTGAGTTATGGCATCGAGAAAAATGAGGTAGACAAACAAACAAACGGATAGACATATCTTTACCAAAAGTTAATCATCTGTTCCTCCTAACATACCTAAGAATCCCTGTAAATTTCATCGAAATCGGTTCATAACTTTTTGAGTTATCTTGGTGACAGACAGACAGACAGACAAAGAGACAAACAAACAGACAGACAAACACGACGAAAACATAACCTCCTTGGCAGAGGTAATAACATTACAGTGACACTTCAGAAGATATTTTATGATCATTTTCGTCAAAACGCATCTAATTTTCTATTTTTTGTTATAATTTGAAGTGCTGTAGCTTCTTCAATAACACAATTTCTTGCACTGCACTGGGAGAAATTTTGATGCACCTAAGTGCATCAAAATTACATGCGTTTCTGTCCCAAAACCGAAACTCGAAAGAGCATCATGAAGAGAAAGTGCACGATGATGATGCATATAGGGCCCTATGATGCCCTTGGTCACGTTGATGCACTTAATGCGTTTCGGTTTCGGGACAAAGCCGGTGATGGACCTAGATGAGTATTTCCCATTGGGGGTTCATATGAACCTACGGACCCCCAGTGGACCCCCTACCGGTTCATAACGTTTGAAGCTTCTGTGGCAATATTACATTGATTTTATCCCATAGATGATAATGATTACAGAATATTTTAGGGTTATAAGAGGAAATATATTGGTTTAAATAGTTTATAATGATAGTTTACATCAATTCATTGGAAGTGAAAGTTTTTAACAATGGCATTGTTACCCTTATATGCTTTTGCTCAGTCACAAAAATTTAGCCTTTTCCCTTTTCAAAGACAACGAGAACAGCATATAGCTACATAATAACCATAATCCAATGCAAATAGTCATTTAGGGCGAGTCAAAATAAATTCAAGAGAGTTAAAGGTAAAAACTCGCTGTATGTGAATGATGGGCTGAGCTGTGATGTCACCTGACTGTGACTTGAATAATTATATGTTCGGTGTATGTTGTTGTGCCTCTGCCGTTCTGTATTTACTGACCCCAACCTATCCAAACCTTATTTATATTAGCCTAATCCAAACTAACTTCTTCTAGCTTAATCTACTCAAGCCCAATCAATGATCAGGTATAACCAAACCCATGGTATTTTTGCCTAGGCTAACTTATTGGGACTTTTAGACTAGTATAAAATCTAATCTATATTAGTCTCTCCCTATCACACCTATTCGAACCTTTTTTTTACCTGCCCTCATCATCATAAGTTAACCTGCCTTACCCTAACATAATTTATTCGAGCCCATGTCGTAACTTATCTTGAGTTCTAACTGAACCTTACCTGTTCTGTCATAAACTAGCTATAGTTGTCCAAAATCACTGACGTGAGTTAAAAAATATTCTTTAAGAGATAGGCGAGCCGATCCTCTTGCCGGAGCTATTTCCTGTGTGGGGGTATTTTTCTTTCCGAGACTTTTACATGCTTTATTTACGGCCGGTTGGTCATTTGTAATCAGGGCATATTTTAACTGCTACGATTGAGAATTTTACTCGACTAAATCGGAACTTTTCAGCGCCAGACTGATATAATGCTGGTTGGTACTCAAAGATCTGTGGGTTTGTCACAAATGTCA
This sequence comes from Parhyale hawaiensis, assembly GCA_001587735.2. Lineage (NCBI taxonomy): Eukaryota > Metazoa > Arthropoda > Malacostraca > Amphipoda > Hyalidae > Parhyale > Parhyale hawaiensis. Next base: position 12,834,820 of record LQNS02277100.1, read on the forward strand.
GTGTTATCTACTATGTAAACCATAATATTGTATGGGTAAAGTAAATATGTATTGACTCTTTCTCTCACAGTGTCGCCTATGTGTAACATTTCAGCTCGTGCTATTCCTACGAAAGACAGGCTAATTTATGAAATAAAGAGTTAAGCAAATAATAAGATATTATAGTTCAGTTGATGCTCATTCTTTAATAATTCATTTTTAGTCATTCCACTCATTATTAATTTTGATTTAACTGCTACTCTCTTTCTATCATCTTTAATAAAAAATATTGTATGCTGCTACATATCCTTATATGTAGCATATCCTTATATGCTACATATCCTTATATGCTACATATCCTTATATATTTTTCGTTAGCATCTGTAGGAAATAGGTTGCAGATTTTATAATCAAGTTCCGATGCCACGGAGATCGATGACCAGGTACTAGAAGATGGTGAAAGTATGATCCTTATCCGTTTATCTGAAGACATTTCTCCGCTTTATCTGAAGACACTTCTTGCTTGAAGCACTTTTTGAAACCAGAATAATATGCATGCAGTTTCTGGAGTCCAGTTTTATAACTTTTTCTCCCAAGTCACCACGTATAACTTCAGAGCAGATGATCAACGGAGCTCTCAAGAATTGATGATTTTTCACGGGCAGTAGACAATTATTTCTTCTAGCTTACTATCTTTCTCCTCACGCAGCAAATTCCTTCGAAGGCTAAAATTTCAGCACTTCAATGAAGCACATATCATCAAAGAGCACATATCATCTGGGCTACGGAGCACTAACATTGCATATAACCTGAATGGATTCATTCAAGTTTATTGCAGTGCTTTACTCAAGATTTTACTTGTGCCGCTCACTATGGAAGACTCACGTTTAATTAAAAAGGAGGATAGGGAACGTAAAAGAACGAGACTACTACTGTCTCAAGAAAGAAGACGTGCTAGCACTGGAATGCGATGAAGCAGCTATACGAAATAGTGAAAAGAGGGACTTTAAGCATGCACTAAGGTTACAGAAGGGAACTAGAGCACTCTAAGAGCGCATACCTCCGCCAAGTGAGCCAACGGTAGCAAAAATTCAAATTGGCTCTGAAACCATAATTTTTTTGCATAAACTCGAAAATCTAATCATTTGTGCCTTTTTATATTAATAACAGCTTGTTTAATTGTTTTGAAGATCCGTTCGTAACTTTTCGAGTTATACTGTTAACAAACGTTATGACAAATATGAGTCAAACATACATACGAACCAACCGATCTGCACCACAATTTAATCATTTATGTCTTTCACCATTTCTAACAACTACTATAAATTTCATAAAGATCCATTCATTGTTTTTTGAGCTACTGTGCTAACAAGGAAAGCATTAAAAACAGTGACAAACAAACGAACGAACAAACGGACCATTACCAAAATTTGATCATCTACTTTTTGTTATATACCTAACAACTCATGTTAATTTCATCAAAATCAATTCATAACTTTTTGAGTTATGGCATCAAGAAAAATGACGCAGACAAACAAACAAACAAACGGACCTACATATCTTTACCAAAAGTTAATCATCTGTTCCTCCTAACATACCTAACAATCCCTGTAAATTTCATTCAAATCGGTTCTTAACTTTTTGAGTTATCTTGGTGACAGACAGACAAAGAGACAGATATACAAACACGACGAAAACATAACCTTCTTGGCGGAGGTAATAATTAGAGCTGCTGATACTGCGAGCGAGAAAATATGGTAAAGGCAAGTCCGAGAAAAGAGGTCCTAAGGATGAGAGCCCGACAGAGGTTCAATGAAGTAGCAAGTAAGAGAAGAAAAGAAAGCAAAAATAAAGATATGTAGTCAGAATACGCTGCAGGAGAATAGGAGAAGGAGTCAAGTTCAAATTATAGCAGCTACCTCTAAGCAGGTTGTTGGTAGAAGGTTCACTGCCTGACTTCGGACATTTTACAACCTTTCTATCCATGGTGCGGTTCCGAAGGCATTATAATTGAAGATTTTTCTTTTCTGTGGAAATTGTACGGGTTCCATCAGTAATAGATAGGAGCAATTAGGATGATACGGGTCTGAGTAATCACTGAAGAACATTGTTTCTCTTCTGTGGAATTTGAACAGGTTTCAGCGGTATCCATAGATCCAATGGTACGGAAAAACGTTCTCGTGTTCTTTTAGACGTTAGCTGAATCTCTTAGATGCAGCTGAAATTTCACGCTGAGCTGACGTTTTTTTGTATTGAATTTACATTTCAGCCAAATTCGACGCTTGAGGTTCAACAATTGATTGGCATCCAGGTTACAGTAAGCCCTAAGCATTTCCGGTAAATTCTTTTGACTGAACTATAATTATTTTCTTAGTACTGCTCAACCATAGACCGCAACAGTACTAGACCCTTAGGTCTGACACTGGCTGCCAAAAGTCGGCATCGGAAAAATGGGATTTTCTCAAGAGCTCTTCTTTTCCCCTATCTAATACTGCAGAAAAAATTCCAAGGTACCAAACATTTTTCTTGCGGAGAAGGTATCTTGGATACGGCGGGGTCGCACTTGGGCGCTTGCCTGAGCGACCGTGTCTGGACATGTTCATAATAGCTCATGAGGAAATCCCATTGTTCCTTGGACCTAAGAGTCAAGTACTGTTGCGGTCTATGGCTCAACGTTTGCCCAATTCCAAGCTCATATTCGCGCCTTATCTTGCAAGGGGGATCAAGGGGGATATTTTGCCCTGGCGAAACTTATGCCTGCACAACTTGCGTTTTATTAATGGAAGATCAGGCCTGCAGGGATGAGACCTATTTTACGGGAAACCCCTTACTAGCAACCGGAACAATAAAAAGCTGAATGACAATATTACTGCCGTCATTAATGACCGCGGGGCCCTCTGGCGTTATTTACGGGGTTAGGTTAAGAAAGAAGAGCTGCGTTAGGTCAAACGAAAATGAATTATGATAGCGTAGCTTAGGATTGCTGCATTTTACGAAGTGAGAACGTTAACTAATCGTGGAATTCTTACGTTTCACCCACGGGTCAAGTTAGCGTATGAAATATAATTACATATAATATTAAGGTAGACGGACATTATTGAGTTAGAAAGAGTTCGTCAGGGTGAAGTGACGAGCGTTTACTTAGACGCCGTGTGTTACGTTAGAAGAGCTGCTTTAAGCTAGACTCGGGTAACAGTAACACTTTATTGTTCTCAATGTACAGTGTTAACACAATTCTCTGGCGCTTAGAATCAGGTTATACATATGAGAACGTGCCCTTATAAAAGTAATGATACATGTGGGGCACACAGCAAACTTAAAGTCATTTACAACCAGTAATGCAACGAATATGTATAGTAAAATTGGCCTAAAATTGGCTAAACCTATTTAGTGAAAAACTTGGAATCTATAGCGTAACGTGGTATTGTTCATTTAGGGAGGTACTGATTTTTTCAGCCGTAGAATTTTCACCGCTCCCTCTAGTGTCTATTAATAGTAGCCCGAGCCGAAGTTATAAATGACGGCAGAAAATTAGCACTTCAGGAATATCTCCGCTGTTTCATGTGCTTGTTACTGTTCAGAAGACTTCCTATGTGAAAATTCAGCATTCAGTCAAGAAATTGGATATATATTATGAGGCGTAGTTAAGTGATATCACCCGTAGCGCCGTTGAACAATGAATATGTCCAGACACGGTCATGCAGGCGAGCTTAGTTCCCTTAGCTGGAGCTTCAAAGTTCCGACCCCGGTATCCACAATACCGTCGTGCGTTCTTGAATTTCTCCTTATATTATTACCATTGAGCGTGACGGAAAGACGGACCAAGGAGCTTCTAATTGTCTATTAGAACCTCCTTGCGACGGACCAACAGTGGAGCGAGGGAGCAAGCAAGCGACCAACAACTGTGTTTTATTAATAATATGGTGGGTTGCGTGAATTTTTTACACGCACGGGTTCACTAGTTGGAATATGTGAAGAAGGGGCACACTAGGCATTTACACAGACAACTTGATGCGAGGATGCGGGACTCGGACGTCATTTATAGCACGGTATCTATGCTACCGATTTTTAGACTATATTGAAACGACACGCTAGCTGCTCGTCCTAGCAACTATAGTTGAGCGTTGAGATGCACATGTGGGCCCGGCATTACATTCATTTTTTGCATGATAATATATGAAGATATTGTATCTATATGCATGCTGTTAGATATTTTTAAATTGCGAATAGGCAAAAAAGTGTACTCACCTTCTCTCTATCATCAGTGCATTCGCCACAACAGAAGAAGTGCGATTTACCATCAATAAAGGCTTGCATTTCATCTGGATAGTCACCTAGAAAACAACATTAGCAGTTAAGTTAGAGGCGAACTTGGTATTAAATCAAGTCCAGGGCTAATCCAAGGCCTCCTATAAAGTATATAGCTCTGAGTCAATGCCATTCTCAAAAATGACGCGATCTCGTACAGTCCGGGGACAAATTATTAGGTAGACTCTGCTTGCAGGTCATGGGACCTGCTCTGGATATTTCCGCCTGTCTTCATAGCAAATTTTATTTCAACTACTTAGAAGTTACAGATTGCCATAGTTTGAGTTTTCTAATTAGATACGTTTGAAAAATGCAGATTTCGTGCCAAAAACACCAGTCTGAGTCTAATAATGCGTCCATCCAATGCCTGTACGTGATATGGCCACTTTGGAGTCACAGAACCATGCCCGAGGTCTCGCCATAGCCTAAATCAGTTTGAAAATTGTAGCATGTGCACAATTCCAACTGTGGATGCGGTTCTTGTTCAGAAAGGTTGCAGGTAGGCTGCATGAAAGCTGCTTTTGGTCGGGGTCCTAAAGATACAACAATTAAGGGATGCAATGCAATTTCTGCAGGAGGCATGGTGCCTGTGAGCGATATTGCGTGTCGTGTGGTCTGGGTCACGTCAGTGGGGACAGTAGATCGCTGTACCCGATGTTGTGTTTTTTCATGCATCAAATTTGTTGCTTCAGTGTGGCCTCGGCCTTAGGCAGTGCCTTCTTCTCCCCTGGACTCAAGCACCAAGCGTTACCTCTGACAGTCTCATTTTCTTCAAGCGTAACGTTCAGACTCTGAGCTTTTCGGAAAACAACTCTTCAGGCTTGACACAAAGTAGTGTTCTCCTAACCGTGCCCCTAACACCTTTCGGCGAATAGATAACCCATGCACTCGACGCTATAAATATCAAATACATTTTTGTTTCTTCATAGAAACTTCACTGTTTACATGGGCTTCATTTACAGATGCTAATTGTTTTAGGTTAAGTATAATATCGAGTATCCGCTTGACTTCGTATTCCAGGTAATGTTATTCTTACGAGAAACTAAATATTAGCTACTTATTTGGGGTTGAATGATCCAATATACAATAAAACTGGAAACAAAGTCTAATTAATGATGACAATGAGTATAATATTACTAAATTGTTGCGATGATTCATTTCCTGATAGCTAAAAAGTATGAGATTGCAAAGTCTAGTTGAGAGTATTTCACTATTAATACGGGCCGTCTTCTTAATCACATCTTCAAAATTCTTGATTAACTGGTTTTTACCATTTACTGCTGATAATGAATGTTTCATCATATTGAAGTAGATATTAATTTTGTAATATAACTAGGCTATTGTGATAAATTGTATAAAGTAATACTTATGTATACTTACGGCGCTGAGAGGTCTCATGCAGACTCTGCAAAAGAACAGTGAAATATTTACGTAAAACAACATATGTGCATGAAGTAGTGTTTGGAACAATGTTTTTGCAAGATATCGAAGCTAGCACACTGACACGGTATATTAGTAGGGACCGACCGGGGCCCCGGCCTCGGCAAACCTCGGCCTTTTTCAGCCCCCCGGCCCCGGTTAATCGAAAATCCCGGTGCCAGCCCCGGCCCCGGTTTTTTGATGCTGCCCCCGGCCCCGGCTTTTTAAACTGTGAAAACCGGGGGTTTGGCCGGGGCTTTTTTTGGGGAGGGAAAACACTTAACAAGCAATAAAACAAGTTTTCTTGGTGAAGCTAATTTTGTGCGTGTGTGAGCTGATTCATTACGAGTTACGATTGATCAATATCATATCAATATACTGATTTGAGTATGCTAATACCATGAGTATGTTAATTGGATCAATTTAAGACAATTTACATGAATAACGTTGCCGTCGCAATTGCTTAGTTTTCAAGATGTATGACTCTGAAGTTCCCATTGCTGTTTTTAAGGGAGAAAATAATAGGCGCCGTTATAATTTTGCTAGCCTAACCTAACCTGTGTTATTTTCTCCCTTAGAAAAATAATGGGAACTTCAATGGCAGATGTCTCGAAAACTAAGCATTTGCGACAAAAATGTTATTCATTTAAATAGTCTTCAATTGGCCCTAGTTAACATACTAGAAGCAAGAAAAAAAATATGTGTGCATTAACGTAAAATAACACGCTTTATTTTTGGTCACCCCGGTTCCAAGCCCTGGCCCCGGCTGCACTACCGACGTTCACGACCACTTTGCGTTCACGTACGATATCCTGCGCTCGCCATCACTAAAATAAACACTACTTAGCCTAACATAACTTACCCTCACCTAACCTAACTTTCTAACCTAACCTAACCTTACCTAACCTAATTTTTTAACCTTACGTAACGTTACCTAACCTTTCCTAACCTAATGTAACCTAACTTAATCAGCGATACAGCGAGCAGCGCGGCGCGCCAACTTGAACGCCGCTCAAACGCACACGATCTGCGACACAAACTCGCACACAAATTGGTCGTGAACGACGGTAGCGCTCTCCGGCCCCGGTTTTTCCAAAATCGTCGTCCCGGTCGCGCTACCGTCGTTCACAACCGCTTTGTGTGCGTGTTTGAGTACGCAGATCATGTGCGTGTGAGCGGCGTTCAAGTTGGCGCGCCGCGCTGCTCGCTGTATCGCTGATAAAGTTAGGATACATTAGGTTAGGTAAGGTTAGGTAACGTTACGTAAGGTTAAAAAGTTAGGTTAGGTAAGGTTAGGTTAGGTTAGGTGAGGTTAGGTAAGGTTAGGTAAGGTTAGGTAAGGTTAGGTAAGGTTAGGTAAGGTTAGGTAAAGTTAGGTAAGGTTAGAAAGGTTAGGTTGGGTTAAGTTGGGTTATGTTGGGTTAGGTTAGGTAAGGTTAGGTTAGAAAGTTAGGTAAGGAGGTTAGGTTAGGTAAGGGTAGGTTAGGTTAGGCTTGGTTAGGTTAGCATAGGTAGTGTTTATTTTAGTGGTGGCGCGCGCAGGAATGCTTACGTGAACGCAAAGTGGTCGTGAACGACGATAGCGCGCCCCGCTTGGTCTTTATATATTAGTAGGGCAATTTGCATCGATAAGGCGCAGTAAGCTGGGCCCAAAGGTACAATTTCGCATGCAGCTTTAGAAATTTTTAAAATTTGAAGAATTTGAAGGTTACTGTTAATCACACTTATAATGGGTAGCTAATATAAAATCACTTTCTTTGCATCTCGGTACTCTCCATGAATTTAGAAAAAGGCTAATTTTAGTATTCTGCGAGAATCAAGAAAAACAAAAATTACTTTACCAATTCGGTATTCCGCTGCAATTAAGCAATAAGTGTATAATTTCCGTATTCTCAGTGAAATGAAAAAATACAAAAAATGTAGATTTTAGTTAATTTCTCTATTTTGCGTAAATTTATAATAAGATATAGTAATAAAATTCATACCTGCGTAAGAGAGGCCGCCGCCGCCGCGATGAGCAGAAGTGAAAATGCAAATTTTGTTGTCATACTGTAAAGAAACACGATCATAGGCTTAGTTATATTGAAGTTTCGAATGAAATACATTACTGTACGCTCAATTACAGCTCAAGACGGTAGTAAACTCATATCAAGAGCTTTGCTTTGCAAAAAAAAGGCTTCAATAAAAAAGCATGACTGTAAGACTGGTAACGCACCCATTTAATAATGTATAATTGTTCTGAATTTAAAAAATGATGTTAAGAAGTGGATGTTATCGTCATTTGGTGACTGATAACAAGTGGTTGGTAATGGGTGAAGAATACAGGGTGACTGGTGAAGGGTATAAATTACATTAATTAGTATAGGAGTATTTTTAGAAAAATGGCCCCGTTTCTGTTACTTACAGTTCAGCGAAAATAAAATAAAGGTGGCAAAATTGATAATAAGCTGCTACATGGTTATTAATGAAGCAGACTGTAAAATGTTAACTTTATTTATCTCAAAATAGAGTTAAGGTGTTGGGCAAGTATTGCTGAAAATATTGTTAAAGTAATAATTAACTGTAATCTAAAATTTTACTGAAGCATTTGAAGCGGATTTCTCTGAACAAGACTGAATAATTCTACTGGAAACGTTATACTTTTTCACAAATGAAAATTAGCAATCAGTTATACAAATAAGGGAATTTTAACTTACATAAACAGTTGCTTCTCAGAAGTTGGATATATTTAAGTGAAAAACTTGGAACCTGAACGCGACCGCAGCCACTTCACAACTGACGCTGCCGCTTTTTCACGTCGATACTTCAGTGTAGAGCAAAGTGATGCAAATTCGTTTAAAGTAAAATCAACATAATATTCACTTGAAAAAACTCATTTTGTATATTCAGTGGGGTACATTTGTACGTGACACGTTGAGCGATATATAATACGTCTATTCTTTTGGAGTCAGATTCACCATTGATGAAATTCAGTAAGGACAAGTAAGAATTTAATTGCTGGTGTCAGTGAAAGTTTGTTTCACAAAACGTACTTTGAACACCGTGCATACATTACACGTCATAGATATACAAAGGTGACCTTCAGAGACTATAATATATCTATGTATTCGTACGATCGTAGCGCGCCATTCAATCAGTGATATAAAGTCCGTAAGCTTCAAAAGAAATAATAATAGTAACAGTGATTGTTTGATGTTCGATGTCGCCTGACTGTTTGATTCTATGTACAAACACACAAAGTGCATCGTGTTGAAAGCCTTTTTGAACGAAAAGTAATGGATATTTCGCCCTTAGATAACCTTCACCATCACACCAAACAACTGTGCCCGGTAGCCTAGCTGTGCGTAGCAATGCTCGTCATTTGTGACAGCACAACTTAACTACCAGCAAGTAAAAATAAAATCAGTACTATGTAATAATTCACGTCGTGTTATTATTTATTTATATCTTTCCTGTCACGCTCTATGGGAATAACAAGGAGAAAATTCAGATTTCAAAATGTAAAAAAAAGTGGGGTACCTTGGAATCTTTTTCTTCAGTATTAGATAGGGGAAAAATAGAACTAATAACATAAGAGAAAATTCAGATTTCAAAATGTAAAAAAAAGTGGGGTACTTTGGAATATTTTTCTTCCGTATTAGGTAGGGGAAAAATAGAACTAATAAGATAGGAGAAAATTCAGATTTCAAAAGGCGAAAAAAAAAAGTTGGGTACCTTGGAATCTTTTTATTCAGTATTAGATAGGGGAAAGATGAGGAAGCCCAAAAGACGGCGGGGGTTTTGGTGAAGTGTTAATTTTTTGCCGTCATTTATAATGACGGCACGGGCCACTAGTCCACTATAAAAGTGATAAATTTCTATGTAAAATTGAGTGAATTCTGTTATGAACTGTGTAGATATGGCTATAAATTCGTGCAAATTTCACTGAAGAATCATACTCTTTTCACTTTCAATTTGGGTAAATATAATTGGAAATATATGCAAATTTCACTGCAAATTTTTGTAAATTATATCAGATATTTTTTGTATATTTCGCTGTAAAGTTTTATACATTTCGTTTAAGGTTTGCGTAAATTTGGCTGTGAATTTTTGTAGATTTCATGCTAAATTTTTGTAAATTCTACAAGAAATAACTGTGAATTTCACTGTAAATCTACGCAAACTGCACTATAAATCATTCAAAGCTTCACGGAAAAAAATTTGCACAAATTTCACTGAAAATTTTAATAATTTTCACTTACAATTTGCATAAATTTCACTGTAAATGCATGTACACCACTCTTTAAATCTAGTATCAGTTTATTATCGGCGAATATACGCAAATTTATCTTGATTAGACTCCTTCTCTTTTCATACAAAGCCTTGAATACTGCAGAGTAAGTATGAGAAAAAAAGAATATGGCAATAAGTCGATAGATATTACTTATTAACAAAATAAACTAAGAAATTAACAGTTATGCTGTCTATACATTTTCTCATTTTCTGGCGCGATTGAAACGCTTGTGTCGGGAGCGTCAATGATGAAGCATCCACTTTGTCAACAATGAAGCATCCACTTTGTCAACGATGAAGCATCCACTTTGTCAACGATGAAGCATCCACTTTGTCAACGATGAAGCATCCACTTTGTCAACGATGAAGCATCCAGCACCCGTGATGTCTCTAATCTGGTTCGGTAGGGGCTGACAGCCATATGACTTGTCATCATTTGACATTTGAAATGTCATCTACCATTATTGTGCTTAATCAGCTTGCTGCCTTTGCACACATCCAAGCGTATGCAAGGCTTTCTGCACGAGCAAAATTTCTCCATCTGGCTGAAAGTTATGTGGCCGCCATACTCCTCAGGTGTCAATCTACTGGACTACTTCTCTGACCGCACATTAAGGCCAAAGCCTGCCACGTTTGTCACCAAAGCATCACCGCTCTGAAAACATACGTTGACCGCACTGAGAAAAATTTTGATGCACATAGGTGTTTCATGGCGTAGTTTGGTGTGTCATTGCAGCAGGCAGAAAAACATATTTCAGTCAGAAAAAACATATTATCGGGCTTCCCGGGGCTTCATTTGGGTTGTACCTGTCCGTGGGAGCTCGAACGCGAAGTTTTAATAATAATAATTAGTGCCAAGTGCATCATAAGGCCCTTTACGCATCATCATGATACACTTTATTTTTATGCTGCACTTGCGTGTTTCGGTTTTTGGACAAAAATTCATGTAATTTTGATGCATATAAGTGCATCAAAAAACTACTCTCAGTGCGGGAGTGGATGGCCATGAACACGGACTTCGTAACCAAGATCGGCAAAAGCGTCGACTTGGCGCCATCTCTAGGATCATCGCTGTTGGTGGCGGTTGTATTGAAGAAGATTAGACAGTTATTGTTATTGCCTGAAAATTTTGCCTACTCTGGCCTCAGAGTGAATAAGACCTAAATCGAAAAAGTTGTGGCAACAAAATGTGTTTCTTTTTCAAAAATACATATTTTGAGCAGATTTCAGTACAATCGGTCAACAATTGATAATTTTGTGCCCTAATGCCCCATTCAAAAATGTACCAGTAGCGAAAGTTCTACCCAACTTTTTTTAATGTCCTCATCATATGGATTAGGAAAACACATGGTAGAGCCGTGACAGAGAGATGTACACAGACACCCCTTAGAGCCTGGACTATAGTACTTTATGTTGATTAGGTTAGATTGTAAGGTTAGGTAGGCTCCATATACTTCTCAATCCGCTCGGAGTGGCGGTGGGTGACTCATCCCATGAGATTCCTACCTGCGGAGGGGCACAGAAGGAAGCCTTTGCACAGGTATTTCGTGTTTCTCTTTCTTTCTACTGTCTGCTTCTTGTCTCTTGTTTTAGTGATATAAAATTGTTTGCATGGTAACAGCAGGCCTCGCTTGCTACCGAGCCTGGCTGCATCAATGAAATTCTATTCAGACTAGGAACCAAAGAGCGTAACGGGAAGACTCACGAAAAATTAGCACCAAAAAGTAACATCATCATCGATGAATCTATGGCTGAGCAGCCGAGCAGTATATTAACTAATTTCACCTGAATAATCGCCTTGAATTGCACAATTTATCTCTAGCGTATAAATAAATGAAGATAATATATACTAATTTAGCAATTAACTATAGAAAATTGCAGTGCATGTTGGTGGAAACTTTCACAACACTAGCGTGGAATTTGTTCTCTTTCGGCGAATCAATTTAACTTCTTTTTCTTGATTGAAGCCTTATTTACACTTCATATTCACTTCACAGTACTCTTCACAGAATATATCTATTCCTTTCCAACATATATAAACACCATTATAGCCAATTCTGAACGCGAGAGAAACCACAGTAACAGTTAGCCATTGCCCGAACTTTCTGTATTTGGCGACAACATTTTTTGGGTATTTTGCAGCTCAAGTAGCTGGCCCGGCTTGAGCGGGAGACTGAATGAAATAAATCGAAAAAATACGATGATATGTTCAAGAAAACCATATACGAAGGTCTGAGGCCCCACACCTAAAACACTTCGACTCGTCGATGTGATGTAAAT
>LQNS02277100.1:12882181-12892601 GCA_001587735.2 Parhyale hawaiensis
CCTTGCAATTTTTTTCGGCCATCTTCTACAACCCGGCCTATTTTCTCCTATCTTATTCCCATAGAGCGTGACAGGAAAGATATAAATAAATAAATAAATAAAAACACGACGTGAATTATTATATAGTAGATGTTGTAGTCCACTCGATGTAGATGCTACAGCTTCTCTAAACAATCTCTTCCATCGTGTAGTGTACTCTCATCGGAGATTTCCTTCATTCTAGCTTCAGCTGATGCTCCTATTTTGTTATTATGGTAATTATCGAGGCAACTGGTAAGATATTCTTGATATTTCAGCAGGCGCGTAAAGACAAATATCAATTCTGGACAGCAAGTTATTTTCTCCACATTTTGGATTCTTCTCTCAACAGAGCAAGTTATCTCTTGAGGAAAAATTTTCAGAGTCCGAGTTATATGCCACCCTCGAGTATCTTGGATACAGAGCTTCGTATTTATTAAAAGCAATATTGACTGCGTACAAAAAACATCGCTATTTTGCTTATCACCATGTAAAAGAAATCTTGGTGTTGTTCAGCCTTGCACGCTTATCTGTATGGTTCTCTAATTCAAGCTGGTAGTTGCGCAGCATCTTACACAAAGAAGTTAATAAGAGCCTTACATTTATAGAAGGGAGCTCAACCATTTACCCTAAATTGCTGATAACCTGAGAAATCATAACGTGCATGTCCCGTCAACACGCGGCACTACCCAGACAGGGAGCTCTCTTCTGTACATGTAGGCTCTGCCTTAATATCTTTGCGATGATGCTACAGGCAACACAAGACAGGTCTTCACAAATTCTTCGCTGTCATTATTGACAGAGCGGGCACTCCAGTAAACCATATTGCAGAAGAAGGCTAAATTCGGAATACGGTTAAGGTACTTAGCTATTGCTATTAACATTGAATGCAGTTCGTGCTATTCCAGCTTCTCTTGCCGTTCCCGTGGAGTCTGACATTCATTACCTTTTCCCTTCATCGAAATTTCATTTTCTTTATGTTTACGATGTACACATTTTGTAGCAAATCAGCGAAGCGTAGAGGAACCGATTTTTTCCTCTATAGTAGACCTAGTCATTCATTATTTCGATATTTCGGGAGGAAATTTAGTTCTGCAGAAACTATCTCACTGTGTATTCTGGATACGCAGCTGAAATGAAATTCGGTGATTTTTCAGCGCTTACGAATACAGTTAATATTTTGCATGCCATCTAAGGGAAGGAAGAAGTGTGCTGAAGACGAATAGAAGTGTACTGCTCAGAAGAAAGCACGCATCTCTTACGATAATAACTTGAGTTGGCCGCGGCAGCTTTTCCTCTATATCTTTTTAGCAAGGAAAGTCAAGGAGGTTCTAATTGAGAGGAATGCACCCTCTTTATTTATCCCACGGGAGCGTTGCGAATAAACTTTTCCCTTAAACTGGCTGAGTGGCTTATCCAATCGGAGAGCGGCATTGCCTCACTCAGCCTATATAGGAAGGAGTCCTGAGCTCAAATTTTTTATAGCTATTAATCATCGACGAAATTCCGAGCGGAGGGAAGTATCTAAACGAGACTTGTATCCTGTAAACCATTTCATGAAGAAAGTAACAGGGTGAGCACTTGGATATAAATCTTCAGACACGATTGTCTTGCAAAAATATTGAAGAACTGGCTGTCTGTATCATCCCTAATTATATGTGCTGACCACTTCCACTTCAGCCACTTTAAGGACTCCAAACGCCATCTTCGATCACGTGACAAACCCATGTGTTTACTCACCCAGAGAGTGCTTGGGCTTGCTCCTCCCGTTAGAAGCTCCTTGAGGAAAGTAAAGTCATTGAAGAAGTGTCATCATGGCGGAGATTCTTCTCCCCCTCTGTTTCTAGTTTTTTTTATTTTCTTTTTCTCTTTTTTCTCTTTCGTCTTCCGTTTTTTCTCCTCTCGTTTCCCCAATCCTCTATATCCTACTAACATAATGGCAATAGCTCAAAGAAGCGGGGGTGTTGATCCCGGTGTCTCTTTGGGAATGGGCCTCTTGGTTCGTCTACTGCCGCCTATCTAATCTAATCAGTCATCACAAATTTCTTGTGTTGAAGAAGAAGCAAGTCCATGAAGTGAAGATTTTGCACCGGCCTATATAAAGCAAATTATTGATTATTGCGAGAATTTTTTTCACGCGCGTCCACTAGCTCCTTCAGTATTTTAGTGAAAAAATTTGCGACAATATCGGTATATACGATGTCAAATGCACTATAAAGTTCGTAGACTGGATACCGGCTACCTAAAATAACTGCATCCCTGTGAAACTTCGATGATATCGTGGAAAGCTGGAATGAAAAGTAAAGAGAGCAGAAGTGTTGTTTTTCATTTGTATCTGAAACTCGTGTCATACAAACGAAGCGCTAAAGTTAAGAAGCACGAATATGTCGTAACAAAACGCAAAAATAAGTTCCTACAAGTCAGTAAAAAAAATGACAACTTGGATAATATTCTTCTCTCTTGAGATGGTATCCAAGATATCCTAATTTTCCCCTATCTAAAGTGAAAGCGTAACGGTCTTACTAACGCAGGAACATGGGAAGGAACAAGCAGAATTATAATATAATTGTAGTGCAAAACTGACTGTTTGCGAGTTGCTCAGCCACAATATCTACCAAGTCAGGTATTGGATTGTGAAGGCTACAGTCATTTCCCAAGGACCTGACGTACACCCTTATATGCCCCAATTTCTCCCTAATGCCGAGTTTACTTATACATTCACATTAAAAACTGGGAGCGAGAATACTCGGTAGCATAGACACGGTAGCACGAACAACGTGCGAGCAACTTATCCTCGCATCATGTTGTTCTTGTGAATGTACATATAGAGTGTTCCCGCGTAATGTACAGACGGATGGAGAGATGGACGAAACCATAGGCAGAAGAATATTATTGATGCGCTTGTCTAGAACACTTTGGTGTATTTGACTGCTCTTACAAGCATTATTCATTATTTTCCTTACCTTCCAAGAAAAGTAAAGTTCCGTGCATAAATTTACATACGTAGTTTCTGCGTAACTAAATTATAATAAACTGCTACAATAAAATTATTTCTTTATTTTTCTTTGTTTCATTACGTAAAGACTGGTGGAGGAAGAGCACTAGGAGGCACACCAGGATCAGGAGCACTAGGAGGCACAGCAGGATCAGGAGCACTAGGAGGTACAGCAGGATCAGGAGCACTAGGAGGCTCAGCAGGACCAGGAGCACTAGGAGGCTCAGCAGGACCAGGAGCACTAGGAGGCTCAGCAGGACCAGGAGCACTAGGAGGCTCAGCAGGACCAGGAGTAGCAGGAGGACAAGGACCAACAGGTATGCTGAGTTGATCACATTAGTAAATGGAAATGAATAATTAGTTTCATTTTCTATTCAATTTCTGTTAATTTTTATTCGAATTCGAGTGTTTCTATTTTACCTCAGTTCATTTAAAATTTGAATGCTAGCTGTTTACATTTTTTAAATTCATTTTTCAGTAAACTTGGGGAGTGCTGATTTTAAGTTCATTTCAATTGATGCCTAGTTTTGCTTTAGAGAGACTGAGAGAGAGAGTGGGTAGATAATAAGAAGACTTATAGAATAGTTGTGAAAACAGAAACTAGAAGTAATATATTCTTCTGGGTTTGGTGAAATTGCAAGAAATTCTGAGAAGTATAGCAATTTCCATCTGCCAAATATCATCGCCGTATTGCAGGTTTTGATAGAAGGCAGGCGCTGGAGGCCTACGCGCAGGGCATGTACATGGCACCTTGCTGCGGCACCTGTGGATCCAGAAACGTAAGTAACTATAAGTATATTTCTGCTCTGTTAGAACAGTAAGTAACCATAGCAGTGGTTCTTAACCTGGGTTCGATCGAAACCCAGGGGTTCGGTGAGTCAGTTTCAGGTGTTCGGCGATGTGGTTCGCCCCACCCGTATGATTCTTATGATTCGCGACGTCACGCTCTGCTTGTTGGTTTTCTTCACTGAACACAGGGATTTTGTGTGCAAATGATGCATGGTACAGTTTGCGCACTGGTACAGTATGTGATTGGAAGGTCTTTCTTAGCTACTACGAAGAGTTCGACGAATGCAGATATGGAACTCGAGGGATTGCGTACCTCCAAAAAGGTCAAGAACCACTAAACTATAAATATGTGTCCGCTTTGTTAAAGCAGTAAGCAACTGTTAGTATAGTGCTGCTTTGCTAGAGGAGGGACTCTAAAAATATTTCTACTTGTGCAAAGTATACCAGGTATTTAGCGACAGAAGCACTAGGTAAGCAGCTCTAAACACAGTAATTTCAAGCTCTCATATCTATGTGTTGAGACACGGAAGCGAGGCCGCATGGGCGACAGCGCACACCACAATTTTTTTTACAACTGGGGCAATGTCTTCGGTCCTCAACTTTCGGTGCATGCCAGAGTATTGTCGCATGGCGTTGTGTTGCGCTGCTTCTCTAAGTTTCTGTGAATAGTCAATATATTATTTCCATTACTGCATTTAATATACATTACCTAGCTGTTCAAAAATGCTATATGCATTGATGAGTATAAGCAGCGCTTATTTATTTCATTTTATTAGCCGTGCAATAAGCTAACTCTGTCTGAATGCTCTACGCCAGTTTTAGCCTATGTGTGCAGCTCAAGTCGGGTCACATATGCATTTCTACACCCAACTAGTTGCTCGGATGGGCAGCTCGCGTACCGATTCGATACCTATTTAAAATCGGTAGCATAGATACCGTGGCATAAATGACTTCCGAGCCTCGCATCCTTACATCAAGTTGTCTGTGCAAATGTTTGTCCCGGCATTAAGAGTTTGCGTACCGGACCATCAGCTTTGAGAAGACCTCGGCCGACTACAATGACAACACTAATGAAATATCTCTATGTTGTCGTAGCCCTAGGGTATGTTAGGTAAGGCTGGAGAGAAGAACTAGTTCTTCTACCAAGACATGTAATGAAAAATATATAATACGCTGCGATCTTCACTAGTATTGCGGATGATTGCTGGCGTAGCTGTCTGTAGTCCGTCAAAAAGTGAAACTCACGTGCTATTGGTGGTGAAACGACATTTTCGTATCACTCCATGAAGAAGATTGGAAGGTCTCACAATGAATTCGATGACATTTTCTACACCTACGTCTTTGCCTTCTTAACATGGTAGGAAATAACGTTTTTTTTAACGAAAATTGATATTTCCTCGCTAAAGGGCTAGGATTTTTTTCCTAATCTAGTAACTGCATAACGGAGAGAGAGATGTATTTGCATGTTCTAGGTCCTGGGTTCGCTGCCATACCAGAGAGAAGCGAACCTAAGGCATTCGGTGAAGTGGCGTCAGCGTTTCTCACATTAAAAGTTTAGTGCGAGGACACTGACCTGTCTAGTCGCTGTTGTTGTCTATGAGCCTTTCATCACATTGCATCGTATCTTAAATTATCTGTGGTTGACTGAAGCCGTTCATAACTCTGGCACATAGAGAACACTTATCTGCAGCGTAAGATAGTACATGTAGAGCTTCCAGTTGGGAAATAGAGTCATGTTTTTGTATTTTTATTAATACTGAAGGCCTCCATGAGCCCAATGAAGAAGAAATAAGTAATTCTTGTTCTCCCAGTTGGGTGCCAATAGTGCACGAGGAAAAAATTGAAACTTTATGTTTTTAATCGGAGCTTGGGGGGGGGGCGTTACCTGAAGTAATGAGATAACCATGTATGCAAATTTAAACGAATCATGTTACATTTCTAGGTGGTCCTACAGAACTGAAATTTTTTACTGAAGGCCGTACATAGCACAAGTTTCAATGCCCTTACGCCACCTCTATCAACCACGTTATTTCAAGTTTTGCACCAGAGGTTGTTTCACAGGATCCACCAATGTGCGTTGAAAACTAGGCTTCTTAAGATTTCAGTTCTTCCCTCGCATGCATCCTTAGTGTCGCAGAGTGTTATTATGAAGAGAATTACACTTTGCCGTTACTATATCACTTTTTGTTCTAGGAAAGAGGCTGGTGTACCTATAAGTGGAACGGCTGTGGGAGGTTTGGAGAACGGGCCCGCCGGCCCGAGAAGTCCTGCTGCGGGAGTTTGTGCATATGCTGCGTTCCAGATCTTGCCGCCATCAATGCTGCCACAGGCTCTGTTACGGGTAAAGACACAAAACGTTTTGCTGCTGAAGAAGATACTGGCGATGAAGAGGGATTTGCTGAAGAGACGCAATAAACATAAGCCAGCACTTTAAAGCCTCACATAGGGAAATTGGTGTTTGAAATTAACCATCCCGCATTCCAAGGTTAATTTAGTTTGTTCTTTCAACACTATACTAATTGGAGATGCTACGCGCTTGACACAGGGCGTAGAAGCAAAAATACGTACAACTTGAGTTGGTGTTTTCATGAATGAAACTTGGTAGAATATAAAATAGATAATTGATGAACACGATTTTATCATAGCAGTATGAACATATGGTGCATACGCTTCAGCTTTATCCTGCTAAAATTGAAGTTTCTGTACTAATATTATGATGAAAGAAGCGTTGAAGATTGGTTTGTAGTTCTATTTTTACGCCCTGTGAAATAATTGGATGCTTTTTGCGCACTCATGCATAATATGCATACCTGCTTTACTACATGCGCTTGGGAGTAGGTAGAAAATAATAGCTTTTACTTATAACAATAGTTTAACGTATTCGATAAAAGCATTCTCTGCCACATTTAGCAGGAAAGTAGGGTTCTAATTATAAGTAAATCGCCTAATTGTATAAAGTATTTTCGATTCATTCACTTAAGCCGAGATGATCGAATAAGACTAGTCTTAATTTGTTTGAAACTTCGTGTCTAAGCGTTTACTAAGACTGGGCGCCGAAATTACCTAAGCATTCGAGGCTTGACTAACCGATAATTTCAGACAGAAGCTTTGGCTTCGTCACTTTGGATCGCGTTGCAAATGTTAGAAGCAACGCGATTATCTTGAGCCGGCTGAAAACTCTACTTTACGGAGCAAGATTGAGTTCCTGGAAATCTCAAGGCTAACCGGTTGAGGGTTATCGCCTGAAACTCAATTCAGCTGGTGGAAGCCAGCGCACGTGTCTCAAGTTTCGAACAAGTTAAGCTTCGAAGGCATAATTTTGGCGTCCAATCGGAAAAGCCTAAAGCCTCTGTGATTCAAGTTTTAGAGGTTAATCGCAAATCTATTGCGACTGGGACAGCTTAAAACGCACTCGTGTTCAGTTTTAAGCTGTCTCAGACACAATCGGCTTGCTATTAACACATGAAACGTAAGCACAAGTAGAGAACTGAAAACTTTGGTTTGAAGCCTTGGCCACTTGATGACTAGTCTGCTTAGATCATCTCGATCTCATTGGGTGGGTTGAACTAGCTCCTGCTAGACGAAATTTATACCTTGAAATTGAATTAAAACTGAAAACTTGTTAAATTTTGATGTTTATCTTTAGTGAGATTAAAATTAAAATGATGTTATCAGTTGTCCAGGGCTCCAAATGGGGCTTTGTTCTGAGTATTCCAATGCAATACGTGGAATTTAGTTAACTGGGCTGCAGAATATACATGTATTTCAATTATAGGTATCTCAGTCACCAGTCCAGTTCAGACTGAGGTGACCATAAAAAAAATCCCCATAATCAGCTGTTGATGGTCGTTAAACAAATGATCATAGAATTTGTAATTTTTTTTTTTTACGTTTTGGTCACCAATGCGGACTCACGGCTATCTTTCCTCTCTCCTAAGTGCACTCCTTGCTGCTGCTGCTTGTTGCTGTTAACCCTAAATTTCCGATAAAATGCGCTGATATACTAAATTGAATAAACTTAACTCTGCATTTACTCCTGTTGATTTACTTACATATCCTCTCGACATCGTGCTGTAATGCCTTCATGCACCGGGAGAAGTGTTGTATCAATACCAGCACGTCTTCGCGTGCACTGACAGGAAATACCTACTTTGGGGTACTGGAGCAGCACGAAAACTGCATTTAGTCCCGTCAGTGCAGGTGCTGGTGCGTGCTGGTCTTAAGACATGACAATATTTCACTGTGATGCCTTCGGTAGCACAACTGCACATTCGAGTCTAAGGGAATATTTGTCAGGGGTCCAAAATTAAGCCTTCGAGGCTTGGCTTGTTCGGAACTTCAGGCAGGTGCGCTGGCTTCGACCGACTGAATTGAGTTTGAGGCATTGACTCTTGAGACTTCTAGAAACTCAAGCTTTCTCCGTCAAGTAGAGTTTTATCAGAATTAACGTAAGCGCTTTACTTCTAACACTTGCAATGCGGTCCACAGTGGCAAATTAAAAGCTTTTGTCTGCAATGCGGATAAATCGACCCTGGAAGGCTTTACTTTGGCGCCCGATCGAACCCACTCTTAGGGTAAAGAAAATAGAGCTAACTGTATAACATATGCAACGACATATTCTCCTGAATGTTGAGTGTCTGTTTGTAAATTTGAATGTCCACCCAAAAAGAGGGAGAAAGAGTTGAGCTATGTGGTTAATTTTTGGCAGAGAGTCAGGTGGGTTGATCTTGATGTGAAAAATACCAAAAACTAAAGTTAGTTAAGTGACCATGAAAAAATGGCGGGGTAGAATTTAGTTGTGTGTCCACCCAAAAAGAGGCACAAGGAGTTGAGTCATAATAATAATAATTATTTTCAGCCAGTCAGGGGGGTTGACTGAGATGTGAAAAATGCCAAAAAATCTTTTGAGCCCATTGGGGCTGATAAAATAAAATATGGTACTAAACACAACGTTATGGGAGGTGCATGTGAATGCTCGTACTGAGCTCCTATTGAGAATATATTTCAATGCACGACGCAGTGAGGACATGTGACGTAAAAATTGATGCGCTAGGGCGTCACCTCATAGCCGGGAGTAGACAGCATAACTGATCCAGTGAGAGAGAGGAGCCGAAACCAAGGGATTAAAAGACGAATACCCTCAAGAGGAAATACCAGGTTCGCCCCGATGAGGGGGAAACGTGCAATGCTGCTTGCACGAGAACGTGCCCAGACTGACTCGAGGAGATTGATTGGAGTATTAATGAATGGAGTATTAAATCTCCTTGCCGAGACTGACTCAAGTAGGTTGAATGGAGTATGTATTAAATATCGGCAAGCTGACTTAAGGAGGTTGGAAGAAGTATTAATTCTCCTTGCCGAGACTGACTCAAGGAGGTTGAATGGAGTATTGAGCCTCCTTGGACTCACTGCCCCATTTCCTGAACAAGCCCTAACTTGCGAGATTTGGAGCCTATCGAACTGCCCCTCATCGTACTCAACCAATGACGCTTACATGAGGAACATTCTATTCTTAGGGGACTACCTAACAAGATTCAGCCTGTCTCCCCATTGGCTGCATCCATATGTAGGGAGACCTTCTCTAAGCTTCAGAGGTTCACAACTCGTAACCCTAAAAAATAGGAAAACAGTACCTCTTCTCTCAATAATATGGCTAACAACAACTAGCACTTTTCTCTTGATCTATTGGCTCCGAGAGGGACGGCCTACCTAAACGTAACAAACTACAGCACTCTGAGAGCGCATACCTCCGACAAGCAAGGCAAAGGTAATGAAAATTCAAATTGGTTCTGAAACTATGATTTCTTTTACATCAACACCAAAATCATATCATTTGTGCCGTTTGTCGATAATATCAGCTTCTGTAATTTTGTTGGAGATCCGTTCATAACTTTTCGAGTACTGCTGCTAACAAACAGTCTGCCCAACATCAGTCAAATTCGCAAACAGACCAAAGGATCATCGCCAAAATTTAATCATCCACGTTTATCAACATTACTAACAATTACTGTAAATATCATGAAGATCTGTTCATAATTTTTAAAATTATTTTGCTAGCTATTAAACATGAAATCAAACACAGATACAAACAAACGAATGGACAGATTGTCACGAAAATATATTCATTTACTCTTCGTAATATGCCTGACAACTCATGCAAATTTCATAAAAATCAGTCGATAACGTTTGAGTTACGGCAATAAGAAAAAGGAGGTAGACAAACAAACAAACAAACAAACGGATGAATGGATCTTCACCAAAAGTTAATAATCTCTTTCTCCTAACATACCTAACAATCCCTCTAAATTTCGTTGAAATCCGTCGGTAATTTTTTGAGTTTTTAGTGACAGACAAACGAAAAGGCAGACAGACAAACTCGACGGCAACATAACCTCCTTGGTGGAGGTAATCACAAATCTCTGCTGTTACTTCAGTAAAACATAATCCTTTGTGGCTGTTAAGTGCCTCTCCTATGGTGCCACCCCTAGCCCACCTCCATTCCATTAAAGGTAAAGGTAAAGTCAACTTAGACCACACCCTCACCTGGGAAACCCACATGCACTGGTTTGTGCTGCGGGTATAGGCCCACTGGCCCCAGATAAGTAAGTGTAGTCGCAG
>LQNS02277100.1:12897737-12913099 GCA_001587735.2 Parhyale hawaiensis
TTTTTTTCGCCTTTTGAAATCTGAATTTTCTCCTATCTTTTTCTCATAGAGCGTGACAGGAAAGATATAAATATAGTTGTAAATAAATAAAAACACGACGTGAACTCTTATATAGTACTGATTTTCAACCAAAAGGATGGACTTAATGTATCACACATCGAGTCTCGGCGTTGAAGAACAAGTGTGGTGTCTCCATGCTAAAATATGAAAGTTTCACGAGTCTGTCTGAAAGGCCTTGCAAAGCCGTGAAAGTTTCACGGGTCCAGCTAGTTATTATTATTAGCAGTAGTATTACTGATGCTGTTACATATCCTTCTGAGCCTGGCTCTAAGGGGTGTCTGTATACATTTCTCTTTCACGGCTCTACCTTGTATTTTCCGATTCCATGTGATGTAGACATTAAAAGCAAGTTGGGTAGAACTTTTGCAACTGGTACATTTCTGAGTGGGCAAGGGGGGAGGGCAAAAATTATCAATTGTGGACTGATTGTTCTGAAACTTGCTGAGAATAGGTATTTTTGAAAAAGAAACATATTTTGTTCCTACAGTTTTTTTTATTTGAGCCTTATTTTTTGAGATAGGCTAATGGGGTTTCTCTATAAATATATAAGCATATTTTGGAAATTTCAAACGAATAGACTCAATGAGTTTTCATGCTAGAATAAAAACAAAGACAGTTATGGAATCCTTGAATTATTCCTAACAAAACTATAGAGCTGGATTCTCTATTTTTGCACTCATACATTTTTTTTATCACAGCTGAATTCTCCATTTTCCATTTCGTTGAGATCGCTAACTAAAACAGTGAAAAAGCAATTAATGGATTCGGTTTTGAGCTGTGACCTGTAATAGGGAGAAGAAAAGGACACGGTAGGAATAGCTTATAACGTTCCAATGTTCGTTTATTACTTAGTGTCAATCTTTAATGACGATGCTAAGTAATGCCAGTCAAAGATTGACGCTATACGGGCTAACGGAACAGCTAACCAACAATGAGCTCTGTCGACGAGAGCCTTGTAGGTTAGGAGGCCAGGACTGGTTCTTCTAATATCCTAAAATACATCATAAAACAAGTTAAAACACTTAAAATACAGTACACTAGACGAACTAGTCCATGCCTCCTAACCTACTAGATTCTCGGAGTAAGAGCTCATTGGGAAGGGCTTCTGTAGTACCGTGGTGGTAGGTGCCAGCATCTAAGCCCGCATTTACTATCGAGAAGACGGCGGAAAGGTCCGTAGATTTTATTTCACGTCCTCTTTACGTAGCGATAGAAACCCCTATTCAGGGGAGGACATGTGCTCATTTTCGTCATTGTGAAGATGTCCCCTTCTTAGAACGTAATATATACATAAATATGCTCTTCTTCTCCTAACTAAGGGAATATATATATATATATATATATATATATATATATATATATATATATATATATATATATATATATATATATATATATATATATATATATATATATATATATATATATATATATGTATGAGTGAATGCAAAGTGCGTCTGCTGACGGCGTTTTGAGCGCCTCAGTCGCAGTGGTGTCCGGCGTCCCTCGGAGCAATGTGCTTGGCCCGCTGTTGTTCGTTCTCTATACTAGTGACATGTTCTCTTCGCTTGAAAACACGATGATCAACTATGCCGATGATTCCTCTTTGATAGCAGTGATATCTGCTCCTCGCCTGCGTAATGCTGTCGCTCAGCCTCTGAATAGGGATTTGTCACGCATTAGTGCATGGTGCTCGGAATGAAGTAAGAAACTAAATGCCAGTAAGACCAAGTCGATAATTATCAGTCCGTCTTGGACACTTGTACAGCAGCATCCCCAACTGGAGATTGATGACACTTTGCTTCAGGAGTCTAGCTCCTTGGTGATTTTGGTGTTTTCTTTGATGAGAAGAATACTTTTGAGCAGCATATTAGATTAGATTAGATAGGCGGCAGTAGACGAACCAAAAGGCCCATTCCCAAAAAGACACCGGGACTTACACCCCACCCCTCTATGGTTTGTGTCACTTGCTTCCACTAAGATTGGGCTCCAGCGTAAGGTGAATTCTGTGTTTAGTGACAGTCAGGTTGTCCGTAGATGTTTTTATACTTTTTTGCTGCCTGTGTTGGACTTTGCTCACCGGTCTGGGCTTCAGCTGCTGACACTCACTTACGTCTGTTTGACCGACTTGTCAGTTCAGCCAGTAGACTGTGCGCTGATAATGATCTGGTGAACCTGTCCCACAGGAGAAGGGTAGCTGAGCTATGTATGTTCTATAAGGTGTACAATAATGAGAGGCATTGGTTGTATTCTTCTCTCCCTGTCCTCAAGGTCTTCGGGAGATAGACTCGTGCTGCGTGCGGAACGTACTCTTTCACGTTGGAGGATGTTGGATGTCGAACTAATCAGTTCGGTTGGTGCTTCGTGCCCTGGTCGGCTAAGGTTTGGAATTTGTTGCCGACATCGGCTTTTGGTCGTATTGGCCTGGAGGCGTTCAAGTCAGCTGTTATTTATTTTATTATTTCCTTTAGCATCATATTGGGCTTCCCGATGCTGCAAAGTGCTTCATTTTGGTTGTATTACCTGTCTGTGGGAGTTCAAGCGTGAAGTTATAAAAGTAATAATAATAATGCGTGTGTGTGTCTATCATGTCCCTAAGGAAATAGCTAAAAATTAGTTCCACAGATAAAATAAATTACTTTGTACGGTCATTAAAATCTTTGTCTGGATCTCGCAAAGGTCTCGATCGTGATCAGGGCCGTCACTGCTACTCTGATCATTTCAAATAGGATTAGGATTCACTCTTTCTAATCGAAGATACCTATAAGTTCGCTCTAGACAGTTCTGCCACTTTGTTAGTGAATCATTTGGGCAATGGCACACAGTACATACGGCTCATGGTACATATGGCGCACAGTACATATGGCGCACGGTACATATGGCGCACGGTACATATGACGCAAGTGTTCAGCACTAATAAAAAAAACATTCGAGCAGTAGGTTATCGCACAGGCCAATAAAACGAGCAATAACATTATTGCGCGTTTCCAAAATGACTCCATTTATATTCGCGACTAAAAGCGACTGCAGTTCGACAAGCCATGAAATAAGATATAATTCTGGAGGTCGTCGCAAGGGCAAACTTAACGAGAGTAAACATTACTGCGCATTTTTTTAATGGCTGAGTTGCATGCACGAATAATAATTGAAAGCAATTTGACAAGCTGTAAAATATGATATGTTGCCAAAAGTTCTATGACAAAAGCGCACACAACAAATGACCACTCGACAAAACCGCACATTGACAAAACCGCACACTGACAAATGCGCACATTGACAAAACCGCACACGACAAATGCTCACACAGACAAATGCGCACCTACGATTCTATCGTTTGACTGCGTATATAAGATTTCCTGTAATTCATTTTAGTAGTGTCTAGCCTTTAGTCAACTTTTATAACTTTCACTATCGTTAGTTCCCGTTTTGCCAACTATATTCAGGCTGAGTCCATTTAAAGAAGTCGCATGGCAGCACTTCCTAGCACAAGTAAGGATAATCTTTACTGTTTCTACCGGTAGGAAAAGAAAAAAATGACCTGAAGAGGAGAGCAACTCCTCCTCACGGCACAAAAAAGTATAAACAAGCCTAACGAATCAACGATACGTAAACAAAATAAGTATAGAAAACAGTCCACCACTGTAGCCGCTGCTGCTAGCGATTTTACAACCACCCACACCGAAATATATTTATAAGCAATTAATCGTTGTTTGTTATTAGGCTTTACCTCTAGTTTATTAATAAAACTTAATTCTCAAACCTAAGCTGGTCTGTATATATGTGTGTGTAATATATAATCATTTAATAATCAAAACCTATATACAAGTTACCAGAAAATCACGATAAAAAAATAATGACTGAAAAACCAAACATTGTAACGATTTAAGGAAACCGTACTGTTGAACGAACATACATTCATTTTACGATATTCATCGGGAAAGCTGCCTGACTGTCGTTCAACTAAAGTCTCTATTGGAGAATGCATAATGACTCTGAAATGCGCAGTGTAACTTGGTCAGATGCAGTCCCCTAACACTTTCATATCATTCAGCTTTACAGGGACATTGCAAGATTCAGCGTGTATGCGAACAGCGGACTGAGATGGATGAGCTAAGAGGAAATTAGTAAGAATGCTCTTTCAAGCGTGCTCAACGGCTCTACAACTGTATGGATTAAAGGCGTGAAAACAAGAAGCGGTGTTTGTGAGGTATAAATTGAAGGTCACATTTAAGTTCCTCAGACTATTTTCCAAAATAAGTAAAACCATATAAAACTTTGTACGCTCCTGAGGCAATTTATCACTGTTATCATTCACACTGTCTAAAACATCTTGTAACCTGGAGTTCAAACAATTTTGCATAGTTAAGCCCTTCAATCGATTACACTAATTTACAGGATCAATAACACCATACACATATTTAGAAAGTATGTTTATTTTTGGCCTATTCACTTCCCCACAGCCGGCCACACGACCTTTAACGCAGGGTAATAGTTCTAGCATCTTTGGAGAAGATTCTAGCAATTCTTTGTACTCGTAGTTTTTCAATTAGCAGGGCAGCGCTATCTAGGAAGTAGTAGAACGAAAAAAATAGTTGGTGCGCATTTGTCGTATACGCTCTTGTTATGGTGAGCATTTGTCGTGTGAGCATATGTCGTGTGTGCATATGTCCGATCACAGTTTCCAAAGGTTGTGGCAAGGGCAAATTAAACAAGGGGAAACATTACCGTGGATTTTTATTCCTGGCTAAGTTCCCTGGAGGGATGATGGCGAACCCATGTTGGCCAAGCAATGAAATTCATAATGCCGATCGATCTGCTTATGGTTCTATCCATCTATGCATCCCTTCATACGTCCATCGCTTGCACGATACGCTTTAAGTGCAGCGTAACGTGCATTCGATGGACATATGAAGGGATGCATAGATGGATAGAACCATAAGCAGATCGACCGGCATTATGAATTTCATTGCTTGGCCGATATGGGTTTGCTATCATCCCTGCATGGAACTTAGCCAGGAATAAAAATCCGCGGTAATGTTTCCCCTTGTTTAATTTGCCCTTGCCACAACCCTTGGGAAACTGTGATCGGACATATGCACACACGACAAATGCTCACAATAACAAGAGCGCATACGACAAAGCGCACACGACAGAACCTTACACTGACAAATGCGCACATTGACAAAACCGCACAGGGCAAATGCGCACCAACTATTTTTTTTCGTTCTACTGCTTCCTAGATAACGCTGCCCTGCGAATTGAAAGACTACGAGTACAAAGAATTACTAGAATCTTCTCCAGATATTTTAGAACTATAACCTTGCGTTTGTTAGGATTATCATGAAATACCAGTGAATTCAATATTATATGATGTACAAAAACAGTGGAAGTCGCTTGGCATGACACCTAGAGAATACACTCTTGGTTTTCCCTACAAAACCGACTGGATTTGCTTTTAAAAAAGCGACTCAAGTGCAGCTGTGCTTGAAGTTCATTCTAGCCCAAATCAGAGCGTCCTGCAAGTGGAATATCCACTGCGAATATTCACGCACGTTATTCCACTTGCAGGACGCTCTGATTTGGGCTAGAATGAACTTCAAGCACAGCTGCACTTGTGTCGCTTCTTAAAAGAAAATTCAGTCGGTTTTGAAGGGAAAACCAAGAGTGTATTCTATGGGTGTCATGCCAAGCGACTTCCACTGCTTTTGTACATCATATAATATTGAATTCACTGGTGTTTCATGATATTCCTAACATGGCAAAAGGCGGAGCCATAATACACTAGTGGAGCAGAAATTTGAAGTATATATAACTTGAGCGATTACCAGCCCCTTTAGTGGAAGCGACTGCCTTGGGAAACAGTGATTGGAAGTGATTGGCTGACAACCAATGCTTCGGTGCAATTAAATGACCTGCACCACTAATAAAACACAAGCTTTTTTGCGGAATTTGATAGCAGAAAGGTAATATTCAATACGGGATGGAGACTTAAGGCGGCTGGTAAATTGGATACCAAGTTCTGCATTAGTCGAGTCCACCAGAGAACTGAAAATATACATTTAGAACGGCTGGACAATATGTGGTGCAGGAGACAGTTGAAGACCAGCATGAGCTTGACGTCACCCCCACTCACTGACGTCACTAGCCAGAAACATGCCATAATGAGCTTTACGTAGGCGTTCGAAGGATTTCTGCTTAAAATTTGATCACAGAGAGCAGGGACAGTAGCTCCTAAACAGCTCACATTAAACTTTTACTCGACCCTTCAAAACAGCGACAAAATTTCCTAATGTTGGCAATTACGCCGCGGGTCTTTTACTATATTCTGGTTATTATGAAAATAGTCATTTTGTGGCCGAGGTAAGAGAAGTTGTTTACATAAGTGAGTTCCACACCATTAGGACGAACGAATTTACCGGTGGACAGGATACGTTTCTAGGCCTATTGTACGTACAGATCGCTGTGATTGTTATACTCAGTCTAAAATTTGCTAACTTCAGCGCACGTTAGCACGGTTATTTCCTTCGCATTTAACGCTTTATTCTTTAGTATTTTTAAGACTTGACTAATCACAATTCCTGTCACGATGCATTGCTCCGCATGGGAAGCAGCATTATCAAGCATGCCATAAATGCGATATATTTGTAATTATCAGCTTTAAAGCAGTTCATTATGCAAGTATATAGTGGACTTTAGTAAAATCGGCTATGTTCCTTTCCCCAGTGCTTCCATTCACCGACTGTACAACGGTGTGGACAGTTCATTTTATCTCTTTCCAGAAATAATTATTGTTAGTTACTTTGAGTAAGCTTTTTATCTCTTATCTCTATTTCAATTCTACGCACTTGCTTGAGAGCAAAGTGACATAGATAAACTAATATTACAGGAGAAAAACAGGTGTTGAGAAAAGTGAAATAGACTGAAATTACAGGAGAGAAACAGGTTGTCAGAAAAGGCTCTATTCTTCTATTTCACAGTAAATAATAGTATACAGTAGATTCATGAATACAGGCTATGATAATCAGATCATTTACCTTCAGACCGTTATACTGCCCCATGAAACGAAGATAGCAAACAATCATCTGAAGAATGTCTGGAGGAAGTATTTTTTCAAGTAAATCAGGGTAAAGTATTAATAATGCAATGGGGTCTGTTTTCTAAGTCTGCTGTAGGCGCAGTTCACAATAGAAAAAGAATATGAGAAGAGATTATTAGATTTTCAGTGAAAACTTGGGGAAAGGCTCTCGAAACCTTGGACTTACACGAAGTTAGTGTTTTCACCACAGAAAAGACCAGAAACAGGTAGGTAGGTAGGTGAAAGTAAATAGTTGAATAAAGCAAAACTTGACGCTTTAGAGTGTAAATGAGAATCATATAACCTCAATTAGTTTTATACTATCATTATCATGTTTATAATTAAAAATCTTAGTATTAATACTACCTACATTTTGAATTTGCGGACTAGTGAATACACAGAAAGTCGATTTCACACAAAAACTTGCAATATAACAAGGGATGTCAAGTTCTTTTTCGCCGCCCAGTTTACTAATTCCAACTTATCAGGGACAAGTAATAAATGCTCTCACAGCTGACCTATAAACTCCTGTCATGCAAATTCGCTGAGCCCATAAAGAGATAAGTCTTTGATATCAAAGTAAACTAAAAAATGATATAGCTGTTCCAAGATAAAAAATTACAACCCCATATTATGAGATGCGGCTGCGCAGAACACCCTACGCAGTATTTATCAAACAACCGTTGCATCAAGTTCTCATTTCTGACTCAGCTAAACAGGAGATTTTACATGGGTAAGCCGAATGAAGAATAACTTCGAAATTTTTAACTTTTATGCATAACATGTCTCAGGGCAGCTTGTAGAATATTATTTGAGCTACTAGTGGACCCGCGCTTGAAAAAATTCACGCAACAATTGATATTTTTCATTAATATAGGCCGTTGCGGAATCTTCTCTTCTCTGAATTGCTTCATTTTCTCATACTTTCAACCTTAGGGCTTTTTTTCTGTCTTTTTCTTTCTCTCTTTTCTCTTTACCTTGTCGTTTCCTCATTTTCCCACCCACGCTTATCAGCAGCTCTCATCACTTCTGTAACTTTTCTGCTTCAAGTGTTTCTTGACTGTATCGCATAGACGATTCATCTCTCTCCGTGCATTCGTAGAACGTCTTCGATCATGAGACTGTACTAGGCTCGTACTACTTATACGTTCCCCATCTTCTTTTTTTATTAGGCTTGCGTCTTCAACAGTGAGAGGCAGAAATAAACATTGAGTAAAACACTGCAGTAAATTTGAATGTAACTCCAGCCTGCTTGTATGCATGCCAGCGCTCCGTAGCCAAGATACGGTCTTGCGAACTTAAATATCTGTTTCACTGGTGTTTAAATTTTGTGTTATGAAACAAAACTCGCACCATCAGAGAACGACAGTGTGAGGGATGATATGCGTGGTATGGAGCTGAATAGAGCACATGGTAATAGACAGAAATACATGGAATAGCAAGATCGGCTTCAGCGATCCCCCTTCGAACGGAAATAATGCTGCTGTAGAAGAAGAAGAAGAAGTGAAAGACAGTAAGCAAGAACAAATATTGTCTACTGACCGTGAAAAATCATCCCCTCCAGAGCGCTTCGTTGACCATCTGCCGAATTCATACGTCGTGACCCGAGAGAAAAAAGTTATAAAATCGGACTCCAAAAGCTTCATACATAGTGTTCCGATTTCAAGAAGTGTTTCAAACAAGAAGCGTCTTCAGATAAAGGGATAAGGATCACCCGTCGGCCAGTCGCCATCTTCTGCAACTTGGTCATCGATTTACAAAATCTGCAACCTGGCTTATTTTCGCCAATCTATTTTCCTTCAAAGCGGACACGAAATGAATAAATAGACGAAGCGTTTTATTATATAAGGATAACGTAAGTTTCGTAAACAGGAGGCAAGTTGCAATACCGTTAAAAGTGGACCTCCTCAATCTCACCGACTTAATCTAGTTTGCTGCATCTACATCATGAATACTTTTCTAGCCGAAAGATGATCATTACATAACGCTATAGGTACCAACTGTTTGAATATGTATATTCATAATTTGTTGAAATATTCTTATGGAAATTCACTTACCATTTTTTATTTTATTATTTATTTTTTCGCATAAGTTTGGCTTACTGGTAAAATTCTTCATCCATAGGTTTCTTTACTCTAACTGAAATGATACTTTTATTTCTAATGATTACACCAAGAAAATTATCAGATCTACTTCTTTTAGTATTTTTCAATGGTTTCCAATAATCTACAAGTGTTGTTTTCAACTTATTACAAATGATCTTCATTCTTTCTGGAAATCTGATGCCAATACTTTCTATGTTTTTTTCAATTAATGCAGGTTCCGTATTCGCCCTGTATTTTCCACATTAACCCCTTAATTAATTTACTAACCAAACCTCTACAATTTGGTTGCATTACATTACACTCAATCACTACGCAGCTGTTAGACGAAGATACTCGGGTTAGTACGTTCAGATTTCAAGCCTTAAGATTTGTAGTAACTGTGCTGCTTTGCACTGAACTTACACCATATTCATTAATTTACCAGCTTGTATATTTTGCTACGAGAAGTCTTTATTCTAGTGTACTCATGAGAAAGAATAACATTAATTGCGTTAAGTGCCACCTGGCCAGCAAAGGATAAACATTACTTTATTATTATCATTATTATTATTACATTATAGTTCATAATGTTATCTTACAATAACTAAAATAAAATTGCCTTATTTCAGAATGGCGGCGCCGAAAGTCGCCCTCGTTGTGGTGGTCCTCATCGCCGCAGCAGTGGCTGACACGCGAGTAAGAATTTTTTGTTCTAGTCTTTATTTATATTCTAATATACACCTGGCTCTCGTTACATGCGAATTCGCTCTTATACAAATGGACAATAGTGAAACCTGAGTCTCTTAATACGAGAACTTTTTTTTTCTTATTTGCACGGATTGTAATATTTCATTACTGTTTAGTTTTAGTAGGACTTTCGTGCAGTATTATTAAGAAAAAGTGCCAGATTCTGGGCACAAAAATGGGTCATAAAACGTAACCCCTTCATACAATACTAAACGGCCAGTGACCCAATGAGTCACAATCACCATCTTCTTTGCCTCTCAGAGGCATTTTGAACACTGTGCCTGTAAGACAAGATAAATATATAAATATTGACAGTGGCTAGTTGTGTATCCCGTACCACCTTTACATTAAACGCAAACGTTTATGCAGCTGAGCTCAAGCAGGCTCCTCATCATTGATGTCCCCACTCCCCATCGATACAATGTTACCAAATCTTCAACGCTCGAACTTCTTCCTATCTTATGGTAAATGTTGATTGTATTTTTAGCTCAAAACTGTAAATTGATGCAATTCTTCTATTGTCTTAGCTGCTGATACTAGCCACGCGACTGAAATTTCAATTCTTTAGTGCACTCGGCGTGTATAGCAATCGGTATCCTTGTTACAACGCTTCTTAAGTATCCCACTCGTAATAATGGTATTGCTTTGCCAGGATGTTCCGACAGCTTGCGTTCTCTATTTATTTTCCCTATGTACAATAACATAGATTGTGGGCCAGCAACAAAGTAAATGAGCAAGTAAATACATCAAGTTCACTGACTTTTAATATATTACTAGACTGCCCTTGACCAGTTTGGTCACTAAGACTTATACTAAGTATTCCATTTTCTTCTGTTCGATTCTTGAATTTGAAGTAGCTTACGTCAGAAAAGACGAATATTTTTTTCTGAAATAGAGCACTACCGAGACGTAGAAGCATGTAGATATTCTTTTGGGCTTTAAAAACAGTAGACTGAAGCTATTCTTTTATCGTCTTAGCTGCCGATACTAGCCACGCTATAAAAATATCAGAATTTTATTCCTTTAGTGCACTCGACGTAAATTGCAATCGGTATCCAAGTTACATCGTTACTTAAGTATCCGTCTCATTCTGGCGCCTCAACGATAGTTTGCCAGCTAGCTTGTATACTCAGTTTATTTTTTCTTCTGTATAAT
The DNA here is from genome assembly GCA_001587735.2 of Parhyale hawaiensis. NCBI lineage: Eukaryota > Metazoa > Arthropoda > Malacostraca > Amphipoda > Hyalidae > Parhyale > Parhyale hawaiensis. The sequence continues at coordinate 12,908,859 of LQNS02277100.1, forward strand.
AACAAAGATTGCGCACAAACAAGCAAGGAAACAAGTAATTAAATCATTTTCACAAAGTTTTGGAGTATTATAGATAATGTAGACAGATTCGTTATATGGTCCTACGGCAAACTTTTTTGGGACCGTAAACTTTGCATATAATGAGAACCAGATGCAGTGCGTCTCATGATGACTGCATTTGCTTAGAAATGTAGTGGCAAATGAAGTGTTTTTTTTTTTAACAGTGAACCGCTGCACCCCGCACGTTATTTATTACTTAGTCAAAACAATATAATAAACACAGTCGCTTGTTTATAAGTTTATACAGTATATCTATACTGCGACTACCCGCGCTGTCACAGATGACAGCTAGGAATATGTGAAGACCCGACTTCATTTAATACATATATTTCTGTCACTAATATGCTTCTGAATGATAAGCTAAAGTGGCCAGCTGAAATTATCAGAAGGATAAGTGCTCTCTCTTTCCATTCATCTAAACAGTGCAATCGTTTCTCACCTTTAATGACATAGAAAAAACTAGAGCCATCTGAAAGTGCATACCTCCGCCAATCAAAGCAACGGCAAACGTAAAATTCAAATTGGCTCTGAACCCATGAATTTCTTTGCATCAACCCTAAAATGTAATCAGTTTCTGTAATTTTCTTGAAGATCCGTTCATAACTTTTTCAGTTATGCTACTAACAAATATTAGAACGAACATAAGTTAAACATACAAACGAGAAAACCAACCTTCACCAAATGTTAATCATCTAGGTCTTTTAACGTGACTAAGCAACTCCTTTAATTTCATAAATATCCACTTAGAACTTTTTGACTTATTATGCTAACAAGAATATGATCAAACACAGAGACAAACAGACGAACGAACAAACAGATCATCACACAAATTTCATCATTTCCTCTTCGTAATTACCCAAACAACTCATGTAAATTTCATAAAAATCCGTAAATAACTTTTTGAATAAAAGCACTAAGAAAAAAATAGGCACTCTGACTGCGTATGCCTCTGCCAAGCAATGCCTTGTTCATGAACATTCAAATTGCTCCTGAAACTAGAATTTCCTTTTATTATCACCACTATTTGGTCATTGGTATCGCTTACCATTATTGAATACTCCTGTAATTTTTTTGAAAATCCGCTTGTAACTTTCTGACTAATTTTCGGACAGAAATAAAAACAAGCATGGAGACAAACAGATAACGAACTGACAGATCATCAGAAAAATTTGACCACTTACGTTTCGTAACAGTCCCTGCAATTCCTTCAAATTTTTTGAAGATCTGTTCTTTACTGCTTGAGCTATGTTACTAAGAAATAGGCAGACAAACAAACAATTGAACGGATTTTTCACCAAAGGTACACCTCTACACCCTTATTTTCTCACAAGACAATTAGAAAATTCCTAAAAATAAATCGTACTTAAACAGAGAACATGCCTATCTAAAAAGTTATAAAACTTATGAGGCACAAAGGACATCAATTTGACATATATGACATAAAATTTCAGAAAAAATACTCGACGATGCTAAAAAACGCTCAACAGACTTACTGTATACAGTCGGTTCCGTGGACCTCAGGCAACAAAATTTGGATAGTCTAACGTTTTCCTCTCCGCCTATGTGCAAAACAAGTGACAAATGACAACAGAAAATACTACATCTCAAAATACGTTAATAAAACATACATGTTGTACTGTTTTTTAAATACAAATTCAGACAACAATTGGATTAAATCTTCTGACAACAAAATGAAGCTGCGAATACTCTGGAAAATTGCAATTCTATTTTGGATATCCAGTCTAAGGCTTGGAAAGTTCAGTCGTCACCCACGCGTATGATGTTCATGATTTGGCACTAACCCTCCGTAATTCTAATAAAAGCTTCTGGGTTTGAGTACATCAAACCTAACATAAACTTCAGCAGAAAATAATCATAAATATCGTCAAGCTTTAAAAGATTCAACTTCACAAACATTACATTCACAGACATTTCAGGTACATTAATGTGATCTCTTCGGATTCCAAGTATATTTCGCAGTACATTGTTGATTGCAACTTTCAGCGGTTGTAGCTGGTTTATTGATGAGCCATCCCAGATAATGATATTTTGGACCAAATGAGAATGCATTAGAGAATACTATGACATCACAAGTGTCTTTCTGTTCAAAATTTTTTGGGGGGCATAGATAGCTGCTCCCGCTTTAGTGACTTCATTACACAAAGTTCCGATATGCCTGCTGTATTTGAGTTTATTATCAATTTCCATTCATAGATACTTAAACGAAGTAACCCACTCAAGAGTAGTCCCATTTAGAACACCTAACGGCAAAACAGGCGTGGGGCGAGAAGTTAACAACATTAACTTCATTTTGTGAACGTTGGGTGTTAGCCGGTTGAACTTAACTATTGAGTTTGAACAACAGCGGACCCAACACAGAACCTTGGGGTTCTGCGATGCGGATATCAGCGTGATTAGAATTGAAAACGCCAGTGGTGACATAGGCCTATTGTCTGCGGCTGTTAAAATAGTATCCTAAAAGACTCAACATATTTCCTCTTTTTCTGTAGTGTTGAAGTTTTGCAATTAAAATGCTATGGTTAACAGTGTCCAATGTTTTTATTAAATCTAGAAACAAGTCTACAGATTAGAGGGGATGAAAGAACTCGCTCCAAACACAGCGCTCTTCAATGTGGACCGCTACTTATGTGCGCTGGCAGACGAAGTCAATGACTCCCTGGACCTCAGATGATACTCCCCTTCAGCCTCCACATAAGTAGACTTAGCCTGATACTCCCGTTCAGCCTCCACATAAGTAGACTTAGCCTGATGACGGTTTTTGTTTTAATATTCGCTTGTACAAATGATACACTGTAGTTCTGACACCCAAGTTTCTTGAGTAAAACGTCGTCATAATCATTTTCCCATTAACGATGCGCACTATTTCGTTGCGTGGTGAATGATTCTATTTATAGAAAATGATGTGATACCGAAGGACCTCAAACAGTTAACTCGACTTTCCCCCTGATAGCTTGCTTCACTGCCTGCTCGGTTAGGCTACATGTTTAATCCTGTTGTTTGTGGTTTCGCACATTGAGAATGTGGAATTTATTTTGGCTTAAAAGGAGAACAGTTCTTTTTATCCTAATCGAGAATAAGGTTACAAGATGTAATTAAACTTGGATGAAGAATAAGATGGTTATATTTTGGTATTAAATGGGCAATGACACATTCAGTACGTATGATTTTTGTTCTCCCTCCTCTAAGTTTTAAAATTTTAGAGTGTTTTGGCCAGAAAAACATGGAAATGCAATCGTTCATCGCATTTGCCCTGACGTCCTTGTCACAGATAAAGTAGTGGGTGCTTACGTGGTTGTCTGATTTCGTTACCTGCGCCTACAATGGAGAGAAAGCGAATACACACAGAAAAGTATGTTCTTTACGATAAAAAAACACCTGGTTTCTTATCACTAACGACTAATATTTTAACAACAAAGCAATATTAATTAATCGTAAACGACACTGTCGTTCATCACAACGCTCTTGTTTATCTGTTGCTCATCACAAACGACAATGTGCATTGACACAAATTCAAACGACAAGGTAGTTTACAGTTAACTAATTTTACTTAATGGCAAACAACCATTTTTCTCTGTGTAGGAAGCTTGCTATATATAGCTATTAGAACCTTATTGATGAGTAGCTACTTACTAACGAGCGATGCGCGTGACTTATTATACGCACATGTCCTAGAAATATTTAACAGCACGAAATCAGATACGATGCCAGAAAGTACCGCATTCATATAGCTAGAAATCTAGAATGGAAAACGCTCTAGAGAGTGACAGAGAATGCCTACTGTGGGCTTTTAGACCCAATTCCAAAGGTGCCGAAAACTTGTTTGGTCTCGGCTAATAAGCAGTACCAGAGTGTCCCAGAGCAGTACCATGGAGCAGTCCGTGCGACTTTTATACGCATAGGTCCCAGGACTCTATCAAGGTATGAAACCATACACAGTACCAGCGGACAGTACGTTGACATTTTGTACACACAAGTCCCAAGCATCAATAGTTCGGTGTGAGCTCATACACAGTACCAGAGAACATCGCCTGTGAGCTTACATACTCAGAGGTCCCACAGAACTAGTACGGTGTGAGCTAATAAGCTGTACCAGAGCGCACCTTCTGAGAGTTTTCATACACAGAGGTCCCAAGAAACTAGTTCGGTGCAATCTCATAAAT
>LQNS02277100.1:12968190-12995203 GCA_001587735.2 Parhyale hawaiensis
TTTTTTCTCCTCTCGTTTCCCCAATCCTCTATATCCTACTAACATAATGGCAATAGCTCGAAGAAGCCGGGGTGTTAGTCCCGGTGTCTCTTTGGGAATGGGCCTTTTGGTTCGTCTACTGCCGCCTATCTAATCTAATCTATCTAATCTAAATAAATTAAATACGGTTGCTATAATTTTAAAATTTCACTATTTTCTACCAATCAGTTGGCAATGAAGCATCATAGGATGATCCCAGTTTCCAACTCGGCCTAATTTTTACCTATCTGTTTATATTGCCTAATGTTCACCAATCTGTTTTATTGAAGCGTGGAGGAAAATGAACAGATAAACAAATAAACAAACTCATAATACGCATCGGTCTTTATTATATTTTAGATAACAGCAATATTGATACATTTGATTAGATAACAGCAATGCTCGGACTAACAGACCCATTGCTAGAAACGAGCCGAAACTCCCTTTCTAGCCCTCACTCAATAAAAATTTTAAAAAACTTAGTTGCCCGAGGGAAACTTCAAAATAGGATATGATGTATTATGTATTAAATGTAGTTTTGTTTGTCCTGATATTTTGTAGAAATATGTTAAATACATTCCTTAGGGCCACATCAAAAGATTCATTATCCTACTCTACATGGTTAACCTTTATTTTCAAAAAATAGAAATCGTTCTCTTATTTTGCCCGCTAGTGTAGCTGTTTCTACGTATTGCTCTCACGCTTCGTTTTTGTTCAAGAGAGATAATGTCTAAGTTCTTAGATGTGACATTCGTACTACTCGTTAATATTATGCATAGCTCTGTAATACGAAGAAAAAGTATTGGAGGCCTGCTTTATCTTTAACCCGCAATTGAGACAAAGAGAGTAGGTTACGTTTTCTCTTTCAAAATATTTAATAATTATGATTTCTTTAAACAAAAAGACTCAATATTTGAAGGGATGTTCATAACTCTTTTTTTTTTTTGCTTACTCCTTTGCTGTAAAAGTATATATAGGAACCAATACGTAACTTTGCATTTTTGCTGTTCTTCAAAGACTAGTCATATCAGAGTAATGAAATCTGCTCATTATAAAAAATAATAATGATTGAAAAGAGGCACATGAAATTTCAGACTTGACATTAAAACCAAGGGGAATTTACAATATATGCTTATAAAACGAGGAATCAACAGGATTTCATTTCGAACGACGTGTATCCGTGTCGAACAGATAATATTTGTTGCAAATGCTGGTATTTATTTACATTGTCCAAACAAGTGTCACGAGGAATTACCGTATTCTTCTTTATAGATCATTTCCAACATTATTTATTATTTATTTAACATGTATTTCTCCACAGGCGGGAGGTATTCTTGGATTATTATATTACAGCTTACATTAAAAATTGTGTGTACATTAATTTGTTGGAAATATTACAGCTATATATTCACAACCTAATCTACATGGCTCAGTGCCACCACATACCAAACGAGTTAACTGGACTGGCTCCGCAATAGAGCTACCTAACAATCACGCTCGCGTGAGAAGCAAAGTAAGATTAATTGTTTCTACTAATATTAACATTACTGCTTGTTCACTTAAAGTAAGGTAAATGGAAAATGCAGTAGCTAATTGCTTTCCGAGGAAATATCTACATGGCTTAATACTATTTCACCTGATTGCTTAAATACTATTACATACAATTACATCCAATAGGAATGGCAGTACATACAGCAAGACCTACAGTACAAAACATGTAACTTTGAAATTATGTATTTATATCTCATAATATGACGGCACGTATGAGGTTTTTTGAATTTTCGAGTTACGGAAGGTTTTCAGCTCTTGCCATTGATTTTTGATTAGACAGAGGTGTGGGAGACTAGGTTGGTCATTCCAAAACGTTAAATTATGCCATATTTAAATATTCAAAAGTGACTGTACTGTCTCTCTTATGTTTGAGGTAGTAACCGTGTAGGAAACGCTCTCTTCATCCAAGTCCAAGGTACCGTACAGCTTTTTTCAAGTTTTCCTCGAGGATCTTTCATTTTTTTTCTCACAGCTCCTCTTATGTGGTGAGGCGCTCCTACATCATGCGTAGAGAAACAACATAACATTTTTGATCCTCCACCAAGCTTCACTTTGGTAATAGTGCTTCTCCAAAACATTGTGGCTATCTTCGTTTCACCTGCCTGCAGGACACTCATGAGCCAAAGAACCTTACCTTCCATGGCTCTAACCTTGCTTCAGGTATATATCCTTTCGACATACTATTGCACATCTTGGCTGTCCTGGAGACAACAAATACCATAGTTAAGTGACCGGCCAGTCAACGATAATTTCGACTCAAATTACAACGGTTACGGTTCCAGCGACGTTGGATCTGGCGATGGCTGTTTGCTATGTTAGGTGACATACGTTAGGTTACAATAGTGGTAGACAGCGTACGCTTGAGAACTTGAATAGGTTAAGGAAGCGTAGAATAGGATCTATTTACAACAATCGGAAAGATAATCGCCAAATCAGTCGCAGATAACATCGCCGCTGTACAACCTGTCTAGCGCTGCAGCCAAGTTCTAGCAAGGACCCAAAGGAATCTGTACCGCAACCAACTATCTCAATGGCAATAACGCCAATGGCAATAACGCCGGCACTGCTTACCGAACAACAACATTTCCGACGTGCCTTGGACACACAAAAATCTAGCCTCAAGAAAATGAGCGCATCAGCATCCTTAACCATTGTGTGGATGTTTGATTACCACCACTATAGGGTGGTTAAGCTTTTGCTGAGGTTAGTTATTCTACCAGTCTTTTAGCAACACAAATTCAAAAGATAATGGGTGGATCATAATGAAATTTACAAGACCATATTAGAATGTCAGAAGCAATAGATTATTTTTTTTTCTGATGTATCCACTTGTCTCTTGGTGAATCTACTATTTTTTAGGAATATAAATAAGGAATTTTGATGGATCTTTATCAAATATACAGAAACTGTTCGGAATTTCAAGAAGAACTGATGGTAAAATTTGAAATTGAAATTTTTAGCATTGCGTTACTGAATGTTAGTCAGCTTTCGCGGAGTGCAGCTTCAGTTATTTTATTTTCAAAGCTTGTTCCCCTGCTCTGTTATTCGAACATAAAAATCTGGGCAATTTTTATAGCGAACGCTTATTACTCTGTAAACTTGCCCTTCGTCTGACCTCCAGAACTATATCTTAGTTTATTGCTTTTTCCAATTGCGTTCTTTTTAATTTCGTGCACAGAACTTAGCCATTTTGAAAATTCGCAGTGATATTTTTACTCGTTTTATTTGCTCTTGTAATGACACTCAGGGTTGTAGGTTTTTTTTTATTGTTGTTCGAATTGCGTTCGTTTCTTTTTTATTGGTGCATAGAAATTTTACAATTTCGGAGCTGCGCACTAATAATATTTTCCGTTTAATTGGCCCTTCGGACGACCTTCAGATTTACAGCTTATTTTATCGCTTGCATTAAAATTTTACTGTTCGAAAACGATAGAGCAATATTATTGCTCATTTCATGTTTGGAAATGGAGCCCTTTGGAAACTCGCGATAATGTTATTGTTTGTTTTATGGGGCCCTGCGATAAACTGGAGCATCGATGGCTTTTTCTTTATCAAAGCCGGACACTTGCGCCAATTTTGCGCCGTTGCGTGACTCACAAGCTGACAAAATGGCGGAGTTTTGGGGTAAACTTAACTGAGTTTTTCCCTTGCAACTCTGAATCCTAATCAGATTTGACATTATCTCCGGGTACCTTTGGTTTGCCTGATCACGATCGAGAGCCTTGAGCAATCTTTATGAATGAATCGGTTTGCGTCACGATCTCCCGCACTCAAGTAAGGATTACGGGCTTGGACGGTGCCCAGCTATTGCCAGGACTTCTGCTGGAGCTTAGACCTTTTTTTCACCGGATGCCCTTCCTGCCTTGAACCAGTGACGCTTATGGGGTTAGATCCCGGCGCCTGCTGATCCAAAGGCGGGCACTTTACCATTGCGCCACCGCGGCCCCTCGAAAAATTTTTATCAAGATTTGAATTCGCATTATGCTTGTTCTAATCTACTTGCAAAGCTACTTTCTTAGTCCGTGGAAGTACTGTTTATCTATTATCTTAGGCTCCGCATGCATACATATATATGCACGAGCGACGTGTGAAAAGTTTTAAGTATCAAAAGCATCAACGTATAAGAAGTGTTGATGCAAGGTCATACTAATGATTTTTTGAAAGTGTAGCGTTTTGTAAGTATTCCTGCCAAATATTGAGGTACTTAAAAACTTGGAAATGAAGTTGAAAAATAAATCTTTAAATCCTCATCCGTTTCAGTTTTTCTGATGCGTAAAGCTTTTCATGCACCCCTCATATATAAATTGATATCACAAGTGCGTAGTAGGATACGCTTTTCGACCTTGGATTAAGCATACTAATGATTACTTTTCACTTTTATCAAGTATTTGAATTAATCGAACACAGTTACAATGGCTGGTATTATTTTAAAACAGTAAACTGACTGAAAATTTTACATTGTTTTAAATGCAGACAAAATATTGTTTTGACAATGTCTACCGTGAACACATAATGAGCAACATAATACCTCTTTGACAAGAGCTATCCTATAGTTGCTATAGTATATAGCACCACAATACTCCACCGCAACGCAACTCCGATTCCCAACGACTTCAACCGGTACTAGCAGCGTTACCCTTCAGATCCAAGAAACCAACCATCAACGCCCAAACAACAAGACCAAGCCGTATACTGAAGCAACACGGAGACCCAGAAAGCTGACGAAGTACCGCCGTGATTACCACACAACAGCCAATGAACTGCTGAGAAGAGCATAACGGTACGCTCAATTATCTATAAGTACAGGTAGCGAATACAGCGATGTCAGTTCACCCTTTTTTAAACCATTTGTGTTCTTTCCGTTTAGCTCTGCACCGTTCATCGGACTCATCTTCTTCATGCAACATCCCGCCTGGAGATGACCATACGTACGGTATCACTGAAAAGTGTCGCGATGAAGATTTCTACTCTCTCAACTTTGACCAACTATCATCTTCTATTTAGAACCAAGTTCAACCAACTGCAATTTTAAAGATTCGATGTGTTGAGAAACATCATACAAAATTATTACTGAAAATATGACGTGTTTTTTTCTTTTTTTTTAAGTGAGTGTGTATGAAAGAAGGGTTGCTCTTTAATTATATAAACATATTAATAGACATAATATCACAGATTTTTACTCCCACTCACACCTGCAACTTCCAGGAAGGCAGCTCACAGTCTTGCCCTCTTTTCGAATCGGACAAATAGGTTTAGTGATTCATGGTATCGAATGCGAGACTTGCAGAGTGCCGCGTAACCGAATGACGTGTTCCATGTTGAGTCTATCTGCCTCAAAAAAGGCACGACAGTGAGCTGCCTTCCTGGATTATTCAAGGAAAAGTGATTTTCACATTTAGGGCACGTTCGACTGGATACCGAAATTGAGCCTTCATGACTTGACTTATGCGAAACTCCAGACAGACGCTTTGACTTTGCCACTTTTAAATGGGTTTCAAGTATTAGCTGCAACGCAATTACGTCGAAACGCATAAAAACTTCCTTTTACGAAGGAAGATTCAGTTTCTGAAATTATTAAGGGTAATCAATTAAAGAACAATGTCTAACATTCAGTTCACCAGGTTGATGCCAGCGCACCTAGGTAAAATTTTAAACAAGTCAAGCTTTGAAAGCTTAATTTCGGCGCCTATTCAACCATACTCTAAGTTTTCTTCTGAAATTGTCGTACTGCAGAGTCTGTTTCTTTACTGAAAGTACTTCATCCTTGGCGTTAATGACTTCGCCAGTAATAAGTCGAGCTGTGTCATAGTAGGTCTGGCATTTCGGTGTCACTAAAAAGAACGTTCCTGGTTATGCACACACACAAATGGTTGCTTGCCATAAAGCAAAATTAGTTAAGTGTAAACTACCTTGTCGTTTGAATTTGCGTCAATGCACATTCTCATTTGTAATGAACAACAGATGATCAACAGCGTTGTGATGAACAAGAGTGTATTTTAAGATTAATTATTATTACTTAGAAGCTAAGATATTAATTTGTTAGTGATAAGAAACCAGGTGTTTTTTATCGTAAAGAACATACTTTTCTGCATGTAACATCCGCGTGCAGGCTTCCTAGGCGCGTTTTTGGCCGACCATTCGACATACATTTGTAAAACCGAGCATCTGCTTAGATTTCAGTAGTTCACCAATGTAGCTCGCATTGTTCATATTCTTGATACATTCAACATTTGGTAACTGTATTTGTATAAACGACAATAACTTTGGCGTTACGCTCTGATGAAAATAGAAGAAAATTAGGCCGGGTTGCACATCCTAGAGATTGTGTACTGCTGAAAACCAAAAGGTAAAATAAGACCAGGTTGCAGATGATGTTGAAACTTAGGAAGTCTTAAAATTGAGTGCTCTTCTTACTGTGCTAAATTTGAGCTACAAAAGAGCTAGACTTTTTTTTGGTATTCTTACCAATAATGATTTTGATTTTCTTCGTACCATAAAAGCCTTAGTTGCTCTGCATTCATGCAGTTCTATTTGCGAAAATGATGGATGATCGAAGTAAAATAAAAGGTAAACTGCTCCGCACAGTAAAGTAGAACTACGAAGAGGGTTTCGATGCAGCAGCTATTGTTCTACAGCTATATTAAATTTCTTCCTGTGACGAAAAACGTTTATCTGGGGTAAAAACTAATCAAAGTCATCTCAAGTTGTATCAGTGACACATTCAATTAATAGGACTAAAGCTTGAGGGTCTGCAAGAAAAACGGTTGATTTTTCAGCAGCTCACCTAAGGTAGGGAACGACTGTGGTGCTCAACATAACTGGTGCAGAGAGCTCTCATCAAATGTAATTATTATTATTATTATTATTAAATCACACCAGACTGGCGACGCAGGAACGGAGAAACTCCATCATTTAAGCTAGCACTAGCATATTAGTCTCGGAAATAGAACCGATGAAATATATTGTCACAAATTCTTCACCGTTAATTTTTGACGGCACGAGTTCACGAGGACTCTGATAATACTAGTACTCTAATAATATTTAACATGTATTCATCCCTGGGTTTATCCGCTAATTCATTAGCTAATTCATCAATTTCTATAGATGGTCATCTGTATGGCATCTGGACTCCTATCCCAGTATAGCATCTTTGGAAGCGAGACTCTCAAACTGAATAGAAGAACTACATAGTATTTCAATTTTTTTATCTGGCTTCTCTTTCCTTCTTTATTATATCTCTAAAATTCTATGTTTTCCTAATGTCACCTGTTTTTAGCCCTGAAATTAACATCATGTGTTAGTTGATTCGCAATATACCTATGCTTGAACGTATTGCTTTCATAGAACGTTGTACAGAATGTAGGTTGTGTAGCACATTAGTCCTGTTAATTTGTTCCCTAACCTGTAAGGGACATTGCGATGTTTTACACTAGTTTACTGATCAAGTATTGTAATAATATTATTACATGAAAACCTTGGCGACTTCAACCGCTCGTATTTTGCATACGGCTGGGTGCTGGCCACGTAATGATGTGTGACCGCAAAACTTTGCGTCCATGGAGCGATATCAGTTGAGGGCATTGCGTTCACTGCGAGTTAGTGTTGTCGCGCTGCCGTGAACAAAACCTATCCTACACTTTCCTAACCTATGCGTACCTCGTCTAGCATTATCCTACTCTAACGCACCTCATCCAACCCCTAAATATTTTGTCTAACCTCAACATAGGTGGGATAAGGTGTCTTAAAAAATTTTCTGTGTGTTCGTAAGTCGTCAAATGTGGTAAGATGCGGTCAGAAGAGATATTCGAATGTACTGCGTCCAAGGAGTTTTAACAGTTCTATTAAGTCTCCTTGGGTGTGCCCTACAAGGACCATAGCCTATCNATCCGTAACGGGCCTGGTTACAAACTATCTAACATGTATAGCCGATGGCAGCGCATACTCTTTCCGAGCAGGGGCCAAACAATGGGCCGCAATGCAGTGTAGTTAATAATGATAGAATTAACTTATCTTAGTTTCTAATGCAACTTTAGTATTAAGCTGTCTCCTGTGTACCATTCCATATGTGTACCTAATAAAGCATATTATTATTATTATAGCGTTCACTGCGAGTCAGTGTTGTCGCGTCGTCGTAAGTAAAACCTATCCTACGCTTTCCTAACCTATGCTAATTCTTAAGCGTACCTCGTCTAGCATTATCCTACTCTAACGCACCTCATCCAACCCCTAAATATTTCATCTAACCTCAACATAGGTGGGATTAGGTGTCTTAAAAAATTTTCTGTGTGTTCGTAAGTCGTCAAATGTGGTAAGATGCGGTCAGAAGAGATATTCGAATGTACTGCGTCCAAGGAGTTTTAACAGTTCTATTAAGTCTCCTTGGGTGTGCCCTACAAGGACCATAGCCTATCTTCATTGTTGTTTTATCGGGTTATCTGTGCGGTTCTTTGCAACTTCCATTGTTGACGTTGAGATCGTGCAACAAGTTTCATCAAACCGAGACAAGTGATTGTATTGCTTTGCCAAACGAGAACTGCCGGCGCTCATCTCAAGTGGTCTTGAACAATAAAACTGCCTAGACCTCGTGATGACAACGTCCCTGCTTTGGTGACCATCATCCTACCCTTTTGCAAAATTCCTCGTTCCATTACTTGAACCTCTAACAACTAATCAGTACACTTTACGGAATTCATATGACTTTCGCGACCGTATAAAAAACCTTCAATTGTCTCCCAATGCCGACTTAGCCAGCTTCGACATAACTTCTCTTTTCACCAACATCCCCGTAAACGAAACCATAGAGATTATCTGCAACAAAGTCTTTGATGACACAACATGGATAAACCCACTTTCAGAATTCTCCTTAGTCTTATTATTAAAGATTCCTTCTTCATGTTTAACAATGGACTGCACAAGCAAATAGATTGAGTTTCCATGGGCTCCCTACTTAGTCCTTCTCTAGCAAATATCTTTCTCTGCCATCATGAAACTCTTTGGCGCAATGACTGTCCAAATGACTTCAAACCAATCCATTACAATTACTACATAGATGACACCTTCCTCATATTCAACAATCAAACGCATTCTGATTTATTTCTGCAATATTTGAATATCAAACATCCAAACATCAAATTCACCGCCGATAACCAATCAAATAATTCTTTAGCTTTTCTAGATGTTCTAATAACTAACGAAGACTCCACACTAATCCCTGGAGTTTACAAAAATCGACATTTTCAGGCCTCAGGAGAAGTTTCTTCAGTCACTGCTACGATGAATTTACAATCAATACAATAAAAACATTACTACTTCGAGCATATCATTTGCCTTCCTCCTACCTTGCTTTTTCAAACGCAGTTGACTTTCTCCGAACTTTCTTCAAAAATAACGGGTACCCGCACCTCCTCTTGGACCACTACTGTAAATTGTTCCTAGGCAAACTGTTCGATCCCGGCATTAGCAAGCCCTCGGGCCGTAAATTGGACCTCTATCACTCGCTTTCGCACTACAACCAATCCTCTGTTGGTACAGTCAACACTTAGAAAACGTTCCTTTCAACTTCTCCTTCAACATCAACTTTAAATTTTGATACAAAAACACATTTACCATGGGGTCCTACTTCAAATTTAAAGACAAAACCCCCACACCACTTTTGCCCAGTCTTATCTACAGCTACCAGTGCCGGGCCTGCAGCGCCTCATACATCGGTAGCACTGGACAACACTTCCAAACCCGCATTGACCAAAATTTAGGTGTATCCAGTCGTACCGGTTTACCACTTGCGAAACCCACACATGCAGCTCCCCGCTTACATGCTGAGCAATACAGCCATCCCATCAGCAAAAAGGACTTCTCCATCATAGACTTTTCAAATCCAATCGAGCTCACAGCATTAGAGTCACTCCACATTCACAGAACGAAACCCAGCCTCAACATTATGACCTTAGCTGTACCGCTTCACACAGTCTACAGTTGGCCGCACATGCGCTGACTGTGCATGCACCGACGTCCGGCCCTTTCAGGTTGCTTTGTTCATTCACGTCTTAGACTCTCCTCTGGTAGGAACTACATACACTCTCATTCCTCCTCCTTCCATTATTGTAATAAAGGAAAAAATATATATTCTTTTATTCATAGTTAAAAAGTTTAAATTTCACACTCTGGCCATGGGAAGTACCGCATTCCCGAAACGTTAGATCTTTCTATTGATGATGGTCGACACATTTTATTATTTGCAGTTTGTCTAGGCTTACTATTTACTTCTTTATGAAAGAACTGTACATATGTAAAGAGTAAGATTAAGCAGAATATAATCGCTACAACGATATACAAAACAACCTGGCGTCATATTATGCACTGTAGCCACCTTAACTCTAAACTGAACGATTGGATATTTTTTGTTTGGAGAAAGTTTAGTCTGAGGATGACCATGCTTGTAAAGTCAGTAAACAAATTTTGTGTTGGTAATTAGTGCCGGTAGGTCTTGCAGGCTAAACAGAGAGCTTTCCAAGCTAGGCACGGTCTGCTAGACGCATGACCAGTCAAATGGGTATGACACGAATAGTAGAGCTGGGGCAGAGCTATGAAAGGACCTTACAGCCCAACGGCAGTGTTCCATGGAATCTATACACCGCATTGAACATTTGAGCTGAAGAGCTTAGCTATTCCTTTTTTTTTTTGGCAGAGCCTTTAGCATTCCGATATAGCACTGGGTGGACGCTCCTAGAGGATTAGGACACATGAGGAACAGACCTAGCTGGCATTATTACTCCTCAGCTCAGTGTATATTTTAAGCTCTTGATTTCCCCCATTCCTTAGAATTCTGTTATGAAAAATTTTTGATGTTATCGCCATTTACTTTAGTCTATTTTGCTTATGTTCGGATAGTGATGAGTAAATTAAATCGTTGCTGACGTTAATGTCAGTTATAGATGACTTTCTGATTGATTTTTTTAGCAGCGCTTGGAAGAATTTGCAGATTTTTCTTGGTCTATTATAATTATATATAACGGCATTAAACTTTACTTCTCTGCTGAGCTCTGCTCTTCAAATTGTACACAGTATGAATCGAATATGAGAATGACGGTGTACTTTCATTTAGGACAAATATTTTATAAGTAGATAGTAATGCTTTGATGCAGTCATAACATCAGTGTATCATGAGGTATACATTTGATTCTCCGTGCAGAGAAGAGTTAAGAAATGTTGCTGAATTTAGTTTTAGAGCTTTTTTTTAATGATAATGCAATCGTAATGCCAACATGTCCATAGAGAGTAACGTGTTTGTCGAGTGCATAAAGAAGTGTGTCGTTCAATCTTGTTGTAATCTATAATACCATAAAGCGTCGACCGTTACAGTACTTGACTCTTAGGTCCACGTTGCCTCTGACGCTGGCGGCCAGAATGGGAAAAATGGGATTTTCTCAAGAGCTATTATGAACATGTCCAGACACGGTCATGCAGGCAAGCGTCCAAGTGCGTCCCCGCCGTATCCAAAATACCTTCTCCGCAAGAAAAATGTTGGGTACCTAGGAATTTTTCTTCAGTATTAGATAGGGGGAAAAGAATAGTTCTTGAGAAAATCCCATTTTTCCGTTGCCGACTTTTGGCCGCCAGCGTCAGACCTAAGAGTTAAGTACTGTAGCGGTCTCTGCCTGAAGAATTGAATATCCTCCTCCACGCAAGTCAAGAAATGAAATTTTTCTTCTTACTAGATGTTTCAAAGCAGTAAATTCATTTGCTATTGTTATTATTAACTCGTGTAATTACTTAGTAGAATTCAACAAAAGAATCTTACTTCAAATGAAAACAAATTAACTGCGATATGTTTAAGGTTTTTTATTGCAAACTTCGGATATTCTTAGATATTTGACAGATATTTAGAATTGCATGATCTCTACTGATCTGCGTATTGCTTATTTATCATTGCTCATTGATGAATTGATTTGGCAAACGTTTCTTTGCGTCAGTACGATAATAGCTTTACATCACAAGGACCAGGGTCTACACAAACTGCATCCAATTTTCTTACTATAGCTGCGAGACAGCTTCATTTTGGCGATATATTTTTCAGCTTCATTTTCAACTTTTTAAGAATCGCAAAATTTAGCAGGAATACTTACAAAGCGTTGTACTTTCCATAAATCTAAGAAATAGAAAAATCTCTTCCTGAATTTGATGATGACTTAACTTAGACTGCCAATAAAAATTGAATAATTGACCGCTGATAAATGAAAAATTTTACAACTTTGAAAAACTCTCAAATTCATGTTTTGTGGATTGTAAAGTTGGGCATTGTTCGGAGCAAACTAACTGATCGTATATATGTCACAATTTCCACAAGTTTAATGGAGACGGGTAGTCTGAATGATTTGTAAAAGTACGTATTTTTTGTATTTAAGTTACCAAATTCCAGAAATTATATTGATTTTTAGTTTCTTTTTAGCATTTCCAGACTCCCCAGGGAATATTCTGACGGACCCTGTCCCCGTCAAAGTATTTTTGGCCTAACAACCTCAGAGGTACCTCAGTGACTTTTCCGAATGGGGACATTGCATCTGGTCACAATCCCTGCTGAAATATTAGTTTGTATGGTATGGCAGATTTTTTATATTCCTCTTTCTGTCTCGCAAAGTAGCGTCCAAATAATGGTAAGCGACTCATCCCAAGGGAATCCTATCTGCTCCCGTGTGCGGGCCACGAAAGGGACCCTCCGCACGAGGGGGGGGGGCGTGATTCTTTCTTCTGTCATCTCCTATTACTCAGAGATGTTTAGTGCCATTTTCTGCCAGTAGTAGCGCATTGACCATTTCTATATTGATAGAACTAGAATGAGATATATGACTCGTCGAAGATGTGGTACCTGCTACTGCCGAGATTGATATCTGTGATCGCTATTGATTCTTTCTGTTTCAGAAATGGCGAGAAAATTCCAAGGTAATAATAATAATGATGTTGTCAGAACTGACCACATCATATCACACTGAATCTATTGTTCCTGTTTATATATAGAATCCTTATACTATTTCTCGTAGGCATAGCGCTGTAACCGGCGTCCAAAAATTTGATGATGTCCATCAAGTCATTAGGTTAATTAGAAAACACATCATACAATGATCAAATAGGCCTTAGGACTCAATAAGTAAAGGCATTATTTCAGTAGGCAGTTAAGTACGGTATGTTGTAGTCTAAATATGAATCACAGTCTATGTATACAGCTGTAGCAAGGGCTCCTCAAGTAACAAATTCAAAGCCAACTGGGGTTATTCGCCACGTCAAAGAGCCTGAGTAACCTCCATGAGTATCCTCCATATAAAGTACTCTTTCGTCTCCATTCTCTTCTGTACAGATCAGGTCCTCGTCTCTACAGTCATTCATTACCTTCTGACAGGAGGTAACGTTTTTGTCGTCGTTTGTCTGCCAGCAACGTTAGTCAAAAAGTTACCAACAGATCAACACGAGAACTGCTAGGAGCGCCACGGGCACAGTTCATTTACAAAAGACAGTTGTGGCAGATTTGAGTGTTTGCAACAAGCCCATGAAAGGTCCAGAACTGTGACGTCACAATTGCCTCACGCCATTGTTGCAGCGAGGAATCTTTGGTCTTTGCACAGCGGCGTGACGTAATTTTGACGTCACAATTCCGCAGGTTTGAAGGGCGCAGCGCATACATTCACATCTGACTAACTTCTAAAATAAGTGAACTAAAGTCACGAGGAACAGATGGTTAATTTTCTGGTGATAATCTTGAAGAAATCCTGGACTCTGAACCATTTCCAAAAATTCGCTTAGATTGCGGTGCTTGGCGGAGGTATCCGCAATCAGAATGCTTATCCAGTTACTTGCACATCGTTACGTGTTTTTATATGCATTGAAAAACTGTGTAAAGAAACGAACTGTCAGTGAAGCGACTGAACTTCTTTCGTACAAAATTAACCAGTATACTATGGTTGAATTTATGACAAGACGAATTAATTAGCACTATTTCAATTCTGTAATGCGATCTGCATCGATATGAAATGTATTATGCCAGCGCGCATCAATAGCAGATATTTTGTATGTCAACAGCGGTGTAGGTAAATCAAAGGCAGCAAATGCAGCGTTATATTTATTCAATTTTGGTTAAAAGCAAAAATTATCTTATAAATTTAGAGAAAGCATTTAGCGTCAAGAGGCAACTAGCGTAACACCAAAGACTGAAGAAAGTTAGCCGGGCAGTTCAAATTGGTGACTAAATGAGTTTTACGCCGTTCTAAGCGTAACCAGCTTGCGATCAACTATAGAAGGTTTAGTGAATTTTCGGATTTTAAGGTTCATACAAATTACGTTTAAACTTATTTAAGTATCTCAATTCAAATCAGTAAATGAAATCTATTTAAAGGAACCGACGATTTTTCAAGGCCCTATTTTTCTGTAAAACTAGGTATACCTGATGTTTTTACAATTTGTTAGAAATTAATTGCCAAAAGTAAAAAATTATTTCTCACCGTACGCTGAATCTCCACTAATAAAGCAAGCTCATACATTATGCGTGTGTAGTGTGTACGCCAGAAGCATCGAATTATCAAGACGGGCGTAAAAGCAAAAATAAATATAGATTTTTTGCTTGTCCCTACTCCTACTTTTAATAATTGCTATTTATTTCTTACCAATCTCTAGGAGTAGATTAAAAATTTATCCCACCACTACAAAGCAAGGTACGTTTTTCATGCATTTTTTTTTTTTTTTAACCAGATTCAATCCAGAAAACGCTAATTTAAACTCCATTTATTTTTGCTTCTACACCCTTTGTAAAGCGCGTTGCATTTCCAAATAGTTTAGGTGCTACAAAAATTTCAACCTTATGCAGCCCAACATCGAGTTCAAACACTATTTTTCCAAAGAGAAACCATATTTATTTCTGCCTTCCAATGAACGGCGGAGAAAAGACTCATAGCTGCATAGTAAATGTTTGTTGGGAAGTTATCAAGCCTAATCCGAGGTCGGGAATGCAGCAGATGCAGAAACTACCACAGCAGGACCTTTTTCCACGGGAACCATGTCTGCCAGTTCTGGTTACTTCGTCAAACTTGCTCCTCGTGTCCAACGTGTCAAAGTTGTCCAACTTGTCGTCTCTGTCGTCATTAACCCGTTTGCCGAGCCCTCCACAGCCATTCCACGCAAAAGTGCACCAACCTTTGTCCTTAAACAGAAAGTGAAACAATTTGAGTAGACAAGAAGATTGTACGTAACTGTGGTTCTTAAGGTAAGTTCTGGCACTTCATATGGGGTATGAGGGGGGGGGAAGATCTGTGGAAATGGTGAGACTAAGGTCATGTCATGACCTTAGTCATGAAAGACGAGATGAAAATCTCAAAATATTCAAAGATTTGAATTAGATAATAATTAACGTTATTGGAACGTGAAATAAATTTGCTACAGGTGAAAACCTGCAAAGATATGGACGATTAAGAATGATTGATGAGAAATAAAGTCGGAGAGAATAGTTGAAGGTTCTCTAACTACACTTTAGGAGATCCGGACTCTCAAAGAAGCTGCAACAACTTAGGAAGGAATTAGTGGAGCCCTGAATAGTAGGCTAGAATTTTAAGAAATTTCACTACTAAAAAACTAGACCAAGTTTGACTGGGCGCCGAAATTGAACTTTCAAGGTTTGACTTGCCTGGAACTGCAGACAGAATCTTTGGCTTGGCCACTTTGATTCACATTACAATTGTTAAAGGCAATGCGATTACGTTGCACCGGCTGAAAATTGCATTTTACGAAGCAAGATTCAGTTTCTGGAAGTTTCGAGGAAGACCGGGTAATTCGATTCAAAAAGTGAAAGCCAACCCACATGTTTCAAGTTCCGGAAAAGTAAAGCCTCGAAGGTTTAATTTCAGCCTTCAATTGAAAGAGCCCTACTATGAGGTAATTATCGCTTGGAGTGTGTTGACATTAAATCACAATAACCTAACAAGTCTGGCACAAAATAACAGAGCCAGTTGAAACGAAAATGGAATTTTTTGGTTACAATGTTGATTTTGTGACAGGAATGGCTAACAATCCTCCAATTCCCATTCCCACGGTAGAACTTGGGGGTTGCGTGTTCAGCTTGAGCCTATAATAATAAAAGCTAATTATTAATTATTATAAGCCGAAGATCGCCACCAACATGCAAGACATGGCATAATAAATAGGCTATATCATTTCATTAATAATTATGCCTCAGTAAAGCAGCAACAACAAAATAAAAACACGCATACACTTCCGATAATTCTACCCATTATCGTATTTAATCCTTGTCACTACTTCACCACTGCTAGAACATATATATATATATATCATATAAATTAGTGGTCAGAATAAAGTACCATTAGAGCCCTCACAGACATTCACAGCCTACGGTATAGCACAACATCATGCGACAACACTCTAATATGCCCTTAGCGTTTCGAACCGAAAAAGACATTGCCTCTGGGGAGGAGTTCTGGCCTGCACAGCATCGTCGCCCATATAGTCTAGCTGTCGCCTTGTTGCACGTGGCTGTGAACAATCCACACTAGTGTCATTCTGAGCTGCTTATAAGCACCTGTGTCGTTACCTGTATACTTAAGAGGGGTACACACTAGTGCAACTTTTACTCCTCCTCACAATTACACATCAGATTTCGGTGCCACAAACAAGGCTTCGGCTTGCACATTGCTATGCTGCTTAAAAGAATGCCTACTATAAGTGTCGTTTCCTGCAATGTGTTCGCTATGGCAAGCAGCAATGGTGAAGCTTTCAGTATTTTTCCAACATCTGAGTTAGTTTACAGGTGGAATGAAGCATTATTTCAGCGTGACGTTCAAACCCCGTAAGTTGTGTCGCCAACTTGGGAAGTTGAGTTGCTGGGCAACTTTGGTGTTAGTGTGCACCTGCCTTTATAGCTACTTACCCCTTTGTAGTAGCACGAGCCGCAGCAAGGTTCCATGTACATGCCTTCAGCGTAAGCTTGCATAGCCATCAACGCTCCCTCTTCTGGAACATGGAGAAAATTTGTATGCGTATTAAACTTCAATTAAGGTACCTGCTGGAGTTTTAGTTGTAATATTGATATTGTTCAACTAGAACAAAGTATTATTGTTCTTTTTTATTTACGTTTCACAAATATTCACTTTGCCTTCATATTAGCTCTTTCTCGGTAAAAAAAATATTTATTTGAATGAATTTTCAATTTAAAGAAATCGAAGTTATTCTCACAAAACACTTTTTAATGATATAATTAACTAACGCTCAAATTCTAAAGCAACTGATATTAAAAGAACACCTGCTCTTCACGTTGCACTAATATCAAATAAATGTTTAACTGAGAACAAATATTTCATGCGATTTAATTATTTGAAAACATGGTATATTAGTTTGATGAATTGTTACCTACACAACGTACCGAATTTTGATGGTCCTCTGCTCGGTGGACTTATTGAGATCCCTACACCCCCTGACGATGAAGACGATCCAGGTGTGCCTCCTAATTTCCCTCTTGCCTTCGGTACACCTGCCTCCTCTACAAGTTCTTCTTCGTTCGCTGCGCGGTCTCCTAGTCTCGCTGCAGGTTCGGCCTCGCTAGACAGATATGCTGCTCCATGCTGCAAAAAATGAATACGCAGTTAACTGTAGTGTATATTTCTGTCACAGTAAATCGGAAAACATAGGTATTGATTTCAGTATCGTGCACGAATTTTCCTGAAAAAGTGAAGAAAATGCTGAATAGTAGTTGTAAACGTAGTCAAGTACAAATAGTGGAGTGTAAGTCCGAGGTAAAGTCAACGGGAAACCCACATCCACTGGTTCGTGCAGCAGATACAGGCCAACTGGCCCAAGAGGAGTAAGTACGGTTGCAGTCGACTACGGGACGTTCAGAACTGGAGCGCCATCGAAGGAAGGTTCAACGACTCCCTTCCCTCCCACATCTGGGTAAGGTAAGTGTCTCACGGTAGTTGTGCATGCCAGGCAACTCTGCCAACTCAGCGCACCGGGTGCCACAAAGATGGCTCACCTGGCTCGGTGCTCGATCCCAGCACTTTCAATGCACCAGTACAGCAAGTAAAGCTACTCCTACCGTGAGTATAGGGTTCTACGGAAGCGTGTTATGTATATGCTTCAAAGCTGCAGCATATTTTTCCGTATGTCATATATTACACAAACTATACATAACAAAAGTTTAATCTTGCAGTTTTCATGTTGTTCAGTACCACCTCATTGGTTTGTATCCTGGATACAGACGGCTGCTGGTCTCCCGCGATGGGGATGATGCATGAAAAGAGCACCGTGAAAAAGAAGAATATGTGCACACAGTGTATACAAACGCAGTTCACTGCTCTCTGCAGTTTTCTACGTAATAGAGATAATACTCGGCACGAACTTCTGAGTGTTTTCCATGATCTTTCGTTAGAGTCGCTAAAACATTATTTCCAACTAGACTGTGGGCCTTGTGGGAAAGCAACGGATGCACGTCGGCCTCGTCACATTCGCCTGACAAACAATAAAGAAGAAAACATGGACTGTAAAGAAATTGCCAAAATTTAATAATAGTGGTTTCCTAGATACTGAGATTCGTATCTAAAGTCCAATAAATGTTCAAATTTCAAGTTGAATTTGGCCGCATCAATATTAATTTAGCATATCTGTGATACAATCGGTTGTATTATTTGAGAATTATTTAATGTAAGATGCAGAAGGTAGCAGTCTTATACCAGAACCCAAGGGATACTTCTTCCTCCTACTTCATAACCACCCGAGCAACAATGCTGCAGGTGAACCCCAAATGGGTTTTTGGTTGTAACATGATTCCAAAGTGGTAGCTACCACTTCCATATTGGGCCAACGGGTCTGCTACGTAGTACTTTGATTCTTGTCGCATTTGGCCAATGTGACTGCCCGTAGTTAAAGTGTTAATGGTACTGTAATGTTGGCTCCACGAGGTGGCCACAGGAGTCCCAGCCATAGACAAGGTGCCCGCAACCTAAGCCCAATTCCCAAAAAAGATGCGGGGACAAAATTAAATGTTAGTTCAGAAATGGCAAAGCAACACTGGCCCCATATGGGCCCCATCCATCTTTTTTAGTTGGTCAAGTACAGTAGTAATGAATTTTATTATTTTAGTAATAAATAAAGAGTAGGACACCAAAAGTAAGTCATTCTTACCACCATCCCTTGGGCCACCGCTATAGCGATGAGGAGCACCAGAACCAATACGACTTTGGACGCCATCCTGAAATGAGATAATATCATCTTAGTTCTTTAGGGTAAGGGTTGTAAAAAAAACACTAACACAACTGGTACTGATTGGAAAACATTGACAGTAATATTAACCCAATTCCGATGAGGTAGATCTCAACATTCACTTTCCAAAAATGCTAGTCCTGTGCTAGTTGATGCTTAGTGGGCCAAATGACTACCTGCATTAAATAAAGTATACTGAATAATCTCGCAGACTATTACTAGTAAATAATAGGGATAATGAAAAGTAAATTGAAAATATTAGCTACTTGCAACACAGTAAAATTTTGGAAGGGTCTCACCATTTTTCTGCTTTATATTGAATGAACAGAACAGAGTAAATATGTGCATTAAAAATACTGCTAGCAATGTAAACTATTGCAGGAAATATATCATTTAAAATCTCCCTTATATATAAATATAGAATGTATTATCTAAGGGTTATCGTTTCTTTGTTGCAGAGGTTTCCAGCCAGGGCGATCGAACCCCCTGGGGTTGCAAGATGACCTTTTATGGAGTATGAAATCTTGTTCTATTTTTCGAATCTTTGAAAAATAGGCTTTCATTCATTGCACAAAAATTAAAAAAATATCAGGCTTCATCATTAGGAATTTTGCAGGAGCGCGAAAACACATTAAAAAATCTGCAGAGGTACCAGGCATAGAAAAGGAAGGGAACTATTCCTTTAGAAAGTAATTAACATATAGTAACTGCTAAATGAGCTTCTCTACAATGTCACAATATTACAAATAGTTCCCTACTTACAGAATTGTCCTGTTATTCAAAATAAAAATCGTGCCAGCTGAGGAGATTTAGTTACAATAGTTTAAAATATGAAGATTTTCAGCATTCGGCTTACCTATCAAAAATCACCCGTTCAGTTGAGTGGGGAAACAATATTTGAATCGTCGATCCCTTTTCCACAACTGCAGTGCCTTTTCCACTCCAGCACCGCTTTATATATGGTAGCAATGTATTCACCGGTGGCAAAACTATCCTAAAATTTTATCAACAAGTGTGCATTGATGTCAGAAAGTTATATCTTTATATGCCCGCCGAATGTGCGTGCGGTCGTTTATAGGACAGCTGTGGAAACATTTACTGCTGTGTACTCGATTGCGGGGATTCAGCGAACAGCCCTGCAGAAAAGACTGCATTTGACATCCCTTTTCCATTCGAGTGTATTCTCTGACGCTCAAGTTTTTACGTGAAAGCCGCTTAGAAGGGAGTCACTTAAAACATAAGTTTCTTCCATGGAAGATTTTGTAATAACTTTGATGAAGTAGCAGTAATCATAATAATAATAATGTAACGAAGCCGTGCAAATCTACTGGGACAAGCGGATGGCAGCTGATCGAGTGCTTCACGCCAACCGACCGGACATTATTTTCTTGTGTCTTGTGTTCAACATCTTGTTTGCCTATAGTTTCTTCCACTTTAAGACGGGAAGAAATTCGGGAATGAAGGTTCATTTGGATTGTCTCTGTGATACGGACAATAAACCATTGCTCGGCTGCAAGAACTGGCACGTTAAATTCAAAGGTGCTACGGGAGCTACAACGGTAATACGTAACATATAGATTGATTTTGCTCACAGGCTGAGTGTTGAATATTCGTGAGAGAGGCAAAGGAGCTCGTGATGGGGACCAGTACGGGCACGAGTGGACGGTCAAATAGAGTGTCGTCTATGACCAGTTGAATAACACCTGTTTTAGCGAAAGCAAAGACAATCGTGATCACGACCCAACAGGCCACGGGCCGTTTAGTATTATACTAAAAGTATATGAACATTATTTAATTGTATCTTGTTTGCACAGGCTTCTACGCTTCAAGACGGGAAGAAATTCGAGTAATGAAAATTTAATTCCATTGTATCTGTGATACAGAAGTTAAACCTGATCTCGGCTGCATGAACGGGCGCATTAAAGTCAAAGGTGCTACGGGAATTACAACTGGAATATGTAATATATAAATTGATATTTTTACAGGCTGAGTGTTGAATATTCGTTAGAGAAGCGAAGAAGCTGTTGATGGTGACCAGTACGGGCAGGAGTGGACGGCCGAATAGCGTGTGGTCTATGACCAGCTGAATAACACCTGCTTTTTGCGAAAGCAAGAGCTATCGTGTTGATGACCCAACGGGTCACGGGTCGTCTAGTATTACACTAAAAAATCTGTGAACTTCATTTATTTACTTGCGCGTGTCTTACTCGTTTGCATACCACAGTTTATTCGCTTCAAGACTTGAATATTTATTTCGACTGTATCCGTGATGCAGAACTTGAACCTGAGCTCGGCTGTATGAACGTGTGCATCAAATTTAAAGGTGATACGGGAAATACAACTCGAATACGTTGCATATATATATTTCACCTTGCTTACAGGCAGGTTGTTGAAGAGAAGCTGGTGCTGGTGTCCAGTACAAGCATGAGTGGACCGCTGAATAGAGTGTGGTCTATGACCAACTGGGGCGTGTTGCAATCAGACCTTCGGTGTCACTTATGCTACTCCAGTCTCCAATGCGACACAGGTTGGTAACACCGGGTGATACCGATGGCAACCCTCCAAAATTGTAGAGTTATTAGCTGGGTAACACCACCTTTGTTCACAAACATTGACTTTGATACTAAACAATTAGTATTATAAAGTGTATGACCGCCATGTATTGTTTGAATTTTAGCATTTGAAGTATTTCTGCGCATTTTTATCAACTTTTTATCCTAAAAAAACAGCTAAAATAAGGATCCGCCAGAAATATTGATGTACAAACTATCCGTAAATTCCACAACACCTGTGTCGACGCTGAGATCGCACGTCGCAACCACTGCTACACGGTGGGACACGGGGTTACGCTGTTCACTGCTACACGGTGTGACACGGGGTTACACAGTTACGGTATGAAGAGAAGCGTGGGCGTTAGGCGTGTTGGGATTGCTAAAAATTTTTTATTTACCTAAACTAATTAATTAATTAATTAATTAAACATCGAATGATTAATGAGAAAGCAATGAGATATGAAAGGATGTGACACAACAAGCAGACAATTAAGATGCGTGCATCCTTATTGCTCCTGCAATAATAGTGTAGAATTCTACAGCACTATTAACATTTAAATATTAATCATTTCAAATACGCCTATCCTACTGGTGGACTCAAAATTTTCAATTTATATATCAGTTAATTGGGATTAATACGGACACAAAATTATAGTACACACATGGAATACAAAACTTTCAAAGCCGTACCAACAACGCTCAATACCGAACATTAGGAAGACAGCCAACCTCCGACATGGAACATAATAATCTTAAGATTAACCAAGCACATCGCAAACAGCGGTGTCTCACCTGGAAGATTGCAGAGACGAGCCTAAATTGTAGGGAAATCAAAAGCCTGATCAAAACTACCTAGTATTCAAAAATCACTAAACACTTACGCTTCATCAATATATCCATGAAAATTACAGAAAATCGGACTCAGACAGAAGTCGGGCACTCCAGGGAATTCGATTAACCGGAACATCTGCATACGTATACAATCGACAAAATATCAGTACAAAAACTTTGGAACATTTATGTTAATGTCCTTTGATGCGGCTTCAGTTCAAAATCTTCATAATTCGTGACTACAGTACTCATAGAAGCAAGAGTGGATGTTATGCACAGAGCCTGAATGTGCTGCTGGGTGTCATGGTGCAGAGGGTGAAGAATGGAAATCTCAGCGCCTCTGCGACCTCTCAACGATCAGCAATTCCTATCATATCATCAGATACAATGCGTGGAGTAGTGGTGTCTATGCGTGATGAGTGTACTTATGGTGAGCCAGCCCGCCTCATCTCCAATCCCTAATGTAGTTTTGTTCGCCCTCACGCAGCTGCAGCTGCTGCTGCTGCCAGTCTTCATTACAGAGATAGAAGTCCCGGGCTTGGCACTTTACCCAAAATTTGAGCCCGTGCTCTTCAGGGGTTGATCCCTGCAATTTTCTCGTTTTGTCAACTCACAATAAGTAACGAACGTAAAGGAGCTTCTCTACAGTTCCCACAATGACTTGTTACTATTGAGCCCGACGACTAGTACAATCAGTAAGGAAAGGTGCCACCCATTTCATCAGTTCGTTTTTTTTTAGTGTATAAGTTATTTTTTAGTAACTAGTGGCTAGCGGGTATACATGAGAATACTGACACCCCTCAGCCCAAAACATGTCCACTAACCATCACGGATCTGTGCTCAACACTGAGTCATGCACTAGAAGGTATGCTTGCTTCCCCCTCGGTTCCTCAGCTTATGTTTATGCTTACAGTCCCTTCGTTCGCGACACGCAGAGCCGACTTTAGTTTTCGCTGTGAGCCACTCTTACGGAGTCCCACACCTCTACGGTGTTCTTGCCTCGACAACACACAACGTACTTTACTTGTCTGTGTCAGTGTGCCGTACGTACTATTTATGTATACGTACTTTCCCACGTGAAAATCTAAAGACGAAAGTCAACAAAGAAACAATGTCATTACTATCTCGTATACAGGGTACAGTGGATACACCTATCGACGTTTCTGAAATTTTGAAGAACTAGTAGTGTGAAGAGCAGGAGAAGCAGTCCCTGATGAGAGTTAATTTGGGCTCCCTCGCTGTGCATCGCCGGGCCTCTCGGTGCTGGAGTGCTCCATGCAGTGTAAATCCGTAGCGTGCCATCAGGGGAATCGAACCCGCACCTCATAATCATAATTTAATTAGCTTTGCAACCTAATTCATGACAACACTGTCGGGGTAACACCGGTGTCTCATTGCAACACTCCGCTGAATAACACTTTTTTTTTTTTTGGGGGGGGGGAAGAAAAGATGATCGTGATGACGACCCGACGGGTCACGGGCTTTATACTAAAACTATGATTTTTTTTATTACTCGTTTACTTACGTGTTTGCACAAGTTTATGCTATTATACAAAGCGAAAAACAAGCTCAGCACAAATTATTTCCTCAGGTTACAGATGTTATTACCTCCACCAAGGAGGTCATGTTTTCGTCGTGTTTGTCTATCTATCTCTTTGTCTGTCTGTTTGTGTGTTTGTCTGTCTGTCACCAAGATAACTCAAAAAGTTCGGAACCGATTTCGACGAAATTTACAGGGATTGTTAGGTATGTTAGGAGCAGCAAATGATTAACTTTTGGTGAAGATATGTACATCCGTTTACTTGTTTGCTTGCCTGCCTCATTTTTCTCAATGCCATAACTCAAAAAGTTATGGATGGATTTTTATGAAATTGACAAGAGTTGTTAGACTTATAACAAAGAGTTAATGACTAAATTTTGGTAATGATCTGTTTTTTGTTCGTTCATTTGGCACTGTTTTTAATTTTATGCTTGTAAGCACAATAACTCAAAAAATAATCAATAGTTATTTTTAAAATATATAGGGGTTATTAGTGATTTTAAAAGACATAATTGATTAAATTTTGGTGCAGATCGGTTTGTTCGTTTGTATGTTTGACTCATGTTTGTCTTCACGTTTATTAGCAGTATACCTCTAAAAGTTATGAACGGATCTTCAAGAAACTTGCACAAGCTGTTATTACTATCAAAAGGCTCAAATGATCAGATTTTGGAGTTTATACAAAGAAATTTATGGTTTCAGAGCCAATTTGAATTTTCTGCTACCGTTGCCTCGCTTGGCGGAGGTATGCGCTCTCAGAGTGCTCTAGTTTTCTCATAGATTCAACTACGACTCTCATTAAAAATTCAACACAATCATTTAGTAAAATTATTTGTACGATAATATTCAAATGCATACTATAGCACACTCGATCAGTTTAATCAATGGACGTCTCTTGTTGCTAAGCGCACTAGATTTTATGTTGCTTGTTTTCCCCAAGTTCCTTTAAAGTGAAGTAGCTCATAGCAAACGAATATTGCATTGATAGGCATTTTTTCTTATTATGACAGATACCCTATGACCGAATTGTCGCAATTAGTGTTTCGTCATATTTCACAGGGAGGAGACTGGCTTTCCGTAGATAATTCCGGGTCTATAAAATTTCGTTGATCCATCTCCACCCAGCAACCCTCCAGAAGAGCGCTCTACTCGGAACAGCGCACATCATTCGCAAAGTGCTCTGAGCCTCGCCAGAGTGTAGAGCCCAACATCGCTCAACCGATCCAATTATTGGGTCGTGAAATCCCCTCGATAATAATAATAATAATAATAACTAGAGAGCACTCTGAGAGCTCATACTTCCGCCAAGCAAAGCAACGGGGACGGAAAATTTAAATTGGTTCTGAAACCATGATTTTCTTCGTATCAAAAGCAAAATCTGATCATTTTTGAGGTTGATAGTAATAAAGATTAATGTAATTTTCATGAAGATCCGTTGATAATTTTTTAAGTTATGCTGCCAACAAACATTATGACAAACATAAGTCAAAAACACAAAAAGACCAACCGATCATCACCAAAATTTAATCATTCATGTCTCTTAACATTAGTAAGAACTCATGTAAATTTCATCAAGATCTATCCATAAGTTTTTGAGTTAGTGCGCTAATAAGCATGAAATCAAACAAAGCGACAAACAAACAAAAGAACAAGCAGATCATTCCAAAATTTAGTCATTTACTCTTCGTGTTATACCTAACAACTTATATAAATTTTATGAAAAGCTATCCGTCACTTTTCGGGTTGTGATCTTAAGAAAAAAAAAAAATAGGCAGACAGACAAATGGACAGGTGAACGGATTTTCACCAAAAGTTAATCATTTGTTACTGATAACATGCCTAACAATCTTTATAAATTTCGTAAAGATTTTTCAATTTTTATTGAGTAATCTTGGTGACAGACAAAGAGAAAGACAGACAGACAGACAAACAAGACAAAAACAGAACCTCCCTGGCGGAGGTAATAATACCACTGCAAGTGCGACGTGCAACCGTATGGTAGGGTAGATGGGCGGATGAAACCCTAGGCAGAATGATATTGTGGGTTGATTGGTGTCTTTAGTGGGACGCTCTAGAGACAACACATACGTAAACCTATGCCAGGAAGGAGATTGTCGTGATCCTGAAGCGCTCTGACGGCAACCAAGGATGATGAGACTTAACAAGGTGAACGCACGGGAAGGGGCCAAGAAGCAGTGCACCATGAGAAATGGGCTTGTGACGTCACAAAAACGTAGTATGTTAAGATGTAGCTATCAGAGTGCCCACGCTGTCAATAATGACAGCGAACATTTTGTGATGACCCGTCTTTTGTTGGCCGTAGCATCATCGCAAAGATATTAAGGCAGGGCCTTACATGATAGAAGGGAACTCCCTGTCTGGGTAGTGCCGCGTGTTGACGGGACATGCACGTTGTGATTTNATAATGACAACGAACATTTTGTGATGACCCGTCTTTTGTTGGCCGTAGCATCATCGCAAAGATATTAAGGCAGGGCCTTACATGATAGAAGGGAACTCCCTGTCTGGGTAGTGCCGCGTGTTGACGGGACATGCACTTTATGATTTCTCAGGTTGACGGGACATGCACTTTATGATTTCTCAGGTTGACGGGACATGCACTTTATGATTTCTCAGGTTATCAAGTATTTAGGGAAAACGGTTGAGCTCCCTTCTATACATTAGATTAGATTAGATTAGATAGGCGGCAGTAGACGAACCAATAGGCCCATTCCCAAAGAGACACCGGAACATACGCCCCGGCACTCTATGAGCT
>LQNS02277100.1:13000054-13011375 GCA_001587735.2 Parhyale hawaiensis
CTGAGCCTCCCCATACACACGCTTAGCCTCGGCCCTACGATCAACATAGGTCTGCCACAACGTGTGGTCACGCGAACGTCGCCATGCCTGATACGCCGCCTGTTTAGCTTCGAACGCTAACCGACACTGGTCGTCAAACCACGGCTTATGCCAAGACCTCACAAGAATAGTCCTCTTAGGGACAAACCTCTCCAAAATGGACACAGTCAAGTCATTAAGCTTGACACTATCTTACTGTGAATGATCTGGCGCCATGGCAACGTTCCTCGGATTAAAGTCGAAAGTTTAAAAGATTAGACAACTGGCCGTGGCCGTTAATAAGACTGGTGGGATACAAGAGGAAAATACAAAAGAGACGTATCAAGCGTCCGTGGAGTTGTGATGAAGGCCCGGTGAAAGGTCTGGTGGAATGGCTCGCTTCGCCTTAGTTGGGCCCGCAGTTGAGAGGCCCGCCAAGGTTGGACCCTTAGTTGTGAGGCCCGGTCAGGGTGTGGGAGATTCTGGAAGACACTTCTTAGGAGGGTCTGGCTCTAACCCAATGGCTCACTATCTTACTTGCCCAGTGGCTCACTAGCTTACTTACCCAGTGGCTCACTATCTTACTTGCCCAGTGGCTCACTATCTTACTTGCCCAGTGGCTCACTATCTTACTTGCCCAGTGGCTCACTATCTTACTTGCCCAGTGGCTCACTATCTTACTTGCCCAGTGGCTCACTAGCTTACTTGCCCAGTGGCTCACTATCTTACTTGCCCAGTGGCTCACTATCTTACTTGCCCAGTGGCTCACTATCTTACTTACCCAGTGGCTCACTAGCTTACCTACCCAATGACTCACTACCTTACCTACCCAATGGCTCACTACCTTACCTACCCAATGGCTCACTATCTTACTTGCCCAGTGGCTCACTAGCTTACCTACCCAATGACTCACTAGCTTACTTATCCAGTGGCTCACTATCTTATTTACCCAATGGCTCACTAGCTTACTTACCCAGTGGCTCACTATCTTACTTACCCAGTGGCTCACTATCTTACTTGCCCAGTGGCTCACTAGCTTACTTACCCAGTGGCTCACTAGCTTACTTACCCAGTGGCTCACTAGCTTACTTACCCAGTAGCTCACTAGCTTACTTACCCAATAGCTCACTAGCTTACTTACCCAGTGGCTCACCATCTTACTTGCCCAGTGGCNCTAGCTTACTTACCCAGTGGCTCACTAGCTTACTTACCCAATAGCTCACTAGCTTACTTACCCAGTGGCTCACTAGCTTACTTACCCAGTGGCTCACTAGCTTACTTACCCAATAGCTCACTAGCTTACTTACCCTGTGGCTCACTAGCTTACTTACCCAGTGGCTCACTAGCTTACTTACCCAATAGCTCACTATCTTACTTGCCCAGTGGCTCACTAGCTTACTTACCCAATAGCTCACTAGCTTACTTGCCCAGTGGCTCACTAGCTTACTTACCCAATAGCTCACTAGCTTACTTGCCCAGTGGCACACTTGCTCAGTGGGTCAGTGGCTCAGTGAGTTAATGGCCTTACTGGTCGCAGGCTCGGTGACTCACTGGCAGTCTGGCTCAGTGGCTTACCGGCTCTCTGGCGCATTAGCAGATTGGTAGGGCTATGGGACAAAATCAAGAGCATCCTCGGTTCGCAACTTTAAATCCTAATCATGCTTGTCATGGTCTCTGAGTAGTTATAGCTTACCGGACCATGATCGATAGGTTTGAGTAATATTTATTACCTCCGCCAAGGAGGTTATGTTTTTGTCGTCTATGTCCTTTCTTTGTCTATCCCCAAGATTACTCAAAAAGTATTGAATGGATCTTGACAAAGTTTGCAGGGATCGTTAGGCATGTTAACGGTAACAGATGATTAACTTTGGTGAATATCCGTTCGTCTGACTGCTTGTTTGTCTGTCTGCCTATTTTTTCTTAAGGCCACAACTCAAAAAGTTATGGACGGAATTTTATGAAATTGACTTGAGTTGTTTGGTATATTACGAAGAGTAAATGACAAAAATTTTAAGATAATCTGTCTGTTCGTGTGTCGCTATGTTTGATTTTATGCTTGTTAGCACAATAACTCTAAAAGTTTCGGATGGATCTTCATGAATTTACAGGAGTTGTTGATAATGTTAAAAAATATAAATGATATAATTTTGAGATGATCGGTTGTTCTGTTTGTTAGACTTATGTTTGTCATAATGTTAGTTAAGCAGCATTACTCGAAAAGCTATGACGGGATCTTCATGAAAATTACAGGAATGGTTAATACTATCAAAAGGCACAAATGATTAAATTTTGGTGTTGATACTAAAAAAATTATAGTTTCAGAATCAATTGGAATTTTTCGTTACCGTTAAATTGTTTGACGGAAGTTTGTGCTCTCAGAGTGCTCTCTAGTTAAAGTTTGAATTCCCATTATGAATGTTGTATTGTACCTGCAGAGCAAATTGTTGTTCCCTTGTAATTTTTTACGCTTTTGTCTTAGATACCCCACACACACACATGCCTACATATGTATACAGTGAGACCCAGGATAACAATCCAACTATTTATGTGCTTAAAAAATACTCCTTAAGTTAAATACATAAAATTTTAATAAAAAGTGTATAATGTATACGCTAATTTTGCAATATGATTGTTTAAAAAAGTACGTTTTAGGGTAAATAATTGTTTAAAATTTGATTGAAACTGGTATATAGCACACGGTAATTTTGTCATATTATTTATTTAGAAGCCTGGCATTTAAAACTATAGACCTTCCGCATTTTTCGGTAATGTTCCCTCGACAGAGTATAAAAAATGTCAGACAAGCTAATGCAGCAAACCTAGTATTGCAAAAGCGGACTTGGATACAACAGCAAGCAAGTGCATCACTCTAGCACCCCGTCAAATCTTGAAAGCGCACCCGAACGCAACCTTACGGGGACAGTTAGAGACGTCATCAAGGTGCCATCGAATGGTAGTAAAGCTAAGCGTAAAAGCTTGACTATTCCAGAACTCCAGATAAGAAACCCAATCAGAAATTCATTGGGATTTTCGGCTGCCTTTGAGAAAATAGTTAAAGGTATCCGATAAAATCGGATAAACGCCTATACATTTCCAATTGGGAAGAGGCTGTGCCTCCTGGGAACTGAGTTTTGAGCGCGAACGAAAATTAATTCTTGCTCCGTAAATTTTTCAACCGTCTTAAACGCAATCAGGTTAGATTGCTCTGTACCCCTGCACTATAATCGAAAATGCGGTGAAGCCAACGCTCCACTCTGTAGTTTAACTTGACTACACCCTATAGCTCAACGACATCTTAAGGCGGTCGTCCCGGCGAAAATGGTCTAAATTATAAATTTTCTGGTTTTTGCTCAAAAAGTGTCTTCAGGTATGGGGGCATTACGTCCCAAATTTTTAGGGGGCTAGTGGCACTAGAACCCCCCCCCCCCCCAAAANCCACAGGGGGTCCAAATTTGCCTCTTTTTTTTTTTTTTTTGCTGCAAAATGATCAGTATACCAAAGGCTATTGCAAACCAAATTTCTAGGGGGCTAGCGAATGAAAAAATGAAACATGCCAAGGGCATTTCCTTTGGAAATACTACATTTTACAACAAAAAAAAAAAATAACATAAAATTGCCTCTACTGAAAAATCTACATTTTCAAACTAAAAAAGAATAGAACTGCCTCAGTTTTTATGCTAGAATAAAAACAGACAGTTTTGGAATCCTTGAAAGATTCCCTACAACAATTACGTTTTCTTTAAATGTTTTTATTTTTCGCTTTCTATTGACGTGAGATTTTAGAAAACGAAAAAGAAAAAAATTAAAGAAAACGTAATTGTTGTAGGGAATCTTTCAATTATTCCAAAATTGTCTTTGTTTTTATTCTAGCATAAAAACTGAGGCAGTTCCATTCTTTAAAAAAATATATATATATAAAAAACTAAGGCCTTAACGAAAAAAGTTACATGAATAAAAAGTGTTTTTTTTCAATTTTACATATTATGTGAAAATTTTTCTTTTGGGAAAACTACCTGAGGGAAATTTCAGAAAGATTGGACAAAAAATAAAAAAATAAAAAATTTATATAAATACAATTTTCATTATTTATTCATCTAATACATAACTATTTTACAATTTTATTTGTATGTGAAGAATGTTAGATATTTGTAGGTGGGAATGTACTATAAATGAAACATGCCGAGGGCATTTCCTTTGGAAGTACTGCATTTTATAACAAATAAAATCCTAAAATTGCCTCTATTGAAAAATCTACATTTTCAGACTAAAAAAGAATAGAACTGCCTCAGTTTTTATGCTAGAATAAAAACAAAGAGAGTTTGGGAATCCTTGAAAGATTCCCTACAACAATTACGTTTTATAATTTTTTTTTCGTTTTCTATTGACGTGAGATTTTAGATGGGTGACTGAACTCTTTCAGTCACCCATCTAAAATCTCACGTCAATAGAAAACGGAAGAGAAAAAAATTTAAAAAACGTAATTGTTGTAGGGAATTTTTCAAGGATGCCAAAACTGTCTTTGTTTTTATTCTAGCATAAAAACTGAGGCAGTTCTATTCTTTAAAAAAGATATATAATATATATATATATACATAAAAAACTAAGGCCTAAACGGAAAAAGTTACATGAATAAAAAGTGTTTATTTTGCAATTTTACATATTATGTGAAAATTTCAGCAAGATCGGACCACTAATAAAGAAAATTCCAAAATTTCGGGACGACCTCCTTAACTCTGCTGTTGACGGAATAGAGGTCAAATTTCGATTTGCAATATCAACTGCAAACATCGCTCGTTCTGCAAGCTTCGTTCAGTATTTCAGAGAAATTCGGGCCAGAAGCTCATCGTTATAGCCCGACCGGGCTGCTATTTTGGCGTGGCCGGGGTGACCAATACTGAGCAGGGCCGGGGCTGGGGGAGACCAATTTTGCCGGGACCGGGTAGGGGGTCGAATTCAGAAATGAAGCAGGAGTTGTACAGAAAGTCTTCGACGGAAGTCACCCATGTTACCTCCGCCAAGGAAGTTATGTTTTCGTCGTGTTTGACTGTCTGTCTGTCTCTCAGTCTGTTTGTCTCTCTGTCTGTCTGTCGGCAAAATAACTCAAAAAGTTCTGAACCGATTTCGACGAAATTTACAGGGATTGTTAGGTATGTTAGGAGAAACAGATTATTCACTTTTGGTGAAGATATGTCCATCCGTTTGATCATTTTATTTGTCTGCCTCATTTTTCTCAATGCCATAACTCAAAAAGTTATGAATGGATTTTTATAAAATTAACGTGAGTTGTTAGATACATAACAAAGAGTAAATGACCAAATTTTGGTAATGATCTGTTAGTTCGCTCGTTCGTTTGTCACTGTTTTTAATTTTATGCTTGTTAGCACAATAACTCAAAAATAATGAATGGATCTTTATGAAATTTATAGGGGTTGTTAGTAGTGTTGGAAGACATGAATGATTAAATTTTGGTGCAGATCGGTTTGTTTGTTTCTATGTTTGACTCATGTTTGTCATAATGTTGTTAGCAATATAACTCAACAAGTTATGAACGGATCTTCAAGAAAATTGCACAAGCTGTTATTACTATTAAAAGACACAAATAATTAGATTTTGGAGTTTATACAAAGAAAATTATGGTTTCAGAACAATTTGAATTTTTTGCTACCGTTGCCTCGCTTGGCGGAGAGATGCGCTCTCAGAGTGCTCTAGTTTTACATATATGTATATATAGATATATATCTTATGAAGAGTAAGATTGTCTGCTAATAGGGAAGTTTTGAAGTTTTGCTGTTACTAAAAATCTTGTTCATGACAGAGCTTTGGTGTACATACTTAAATTGATGTGCCGCACTATATGCTTGTGTGTGATGTATGGAGTCAGCGACCGACTGCGTGAGCAACTCAGTCTAGTGATCCCTGTCATCTCCCATCTAACCACGGAAACAGCTGTTCAATAATCACCAGGAAAAAGCGTTGAAAACTACAGGGCATCGGCAAGATCTTCCGTATGCTTTATGTTTTAGTTAGACATGCTTCGGCACAGCTTTTGTGCTCTTGAACGGACCATGTTTATCAGTGCATGTATGAAACAAGGAAACTTAAACTCGGTGCATTGCAAAGTGAAATTTAAAAATTTGATGGCGCGATGAAACCTGCGTAAATGAATTGTTTAGAAATTTGTGCAAATCTGTAGACTAATTTTCCGGTATCCATGAAATTAGATTTTCTATGAGCTTCCTCATAAAAAAACGTTCTAACGTAAACCGTGATAAGTTTATTTCTCCGTAGGAGGTGCAAAATCTCGAAACTGAAATGGCCGAAAAGGACTATATATAAAGCAAGGTGAAATTAAACCCAATAGGCTTGACTTGTAAATGACTTCAAACCGTAGTGCTAGTTTCACACACTGGACTGAGATCCAGTGGTTAAATAATAACCCTCGATACTTCCAACTTATTTGAATCCTTCTACGCAAGATGGAAAGTTAAAATGTATTAAACGTAATAGGATCGATGCCAATGACGCCTGCAAACTATTCAAAGTGTTACACCTAATGTTCTTGCCTGAATTTTTCGAATAGCCAAGCCGAGTGGTGCGTCTTCGTCTAATTAGTTTATGGCTCCTTGAATCCAATAAAAACTCTGACGGCACTCTGCTTTTAAAAATATAGTCACTACTATCCACTGACTCTGGAAAAGATTTGAATTAATTAATTTCTAAATGGCTGAGTGGGCCTAGCAGTGTCGCATCAGAACGCGTGCTGATGTAGTGTCTAGCTTAAGAAAACGTCACTCTGTCGCGCTGATTAAGAGAATGTCTTATTGGAGAGAGAACTCGGCAATCGGACGTAGTTCTACTCCACATTGAAGAAAAATTACGAGAAAGTCACTCCGCAGTGCAGTTAAGAAAACTTCACTCCGTAATTGAGTAAGGAAAATTTCACTCCGCAGTGCAAATTAAGAAAACTGTGCTCCGCTGTGCAATTTAAGAAAATGTCGCTCCTCAGAACAAATTAATATAACTTTGCTCTGCAGTGCACATAAAGAAAACTCCGCTCTACAGTGCAAATTAATCAAACATCGTTCCACAGTGCAAATTGATAAAGCTTCGTGCCGCAGCGCAAATCAAGAAAACTTTGCTGTCCAGTGCAAATTAATAAAACTTCGCTCCGCAGTACAAATTTAAAAATTTTTCGCCGGACTGCACATTAAAAAAGAAACTTACCTCACAGTATAGATGACAGGGTCAGATATTTTGCGATAATTGAGGCTGGGTTCTGCAACAGTCAACTAGCCGGGGCCAGGCTTCCAATGATTAACCGAGGCCATGGCAAGGGCCGGAAATTTTGAACTGAAGCTGAAGTAGACCATTTGCTATTGCTTTGTTAGTACCTAGGACACTGTAACTCACCTATCCAGACTTTGCCCAAAAATCAGTTGTTCATTGAAATCTCTCCTCTAATTTCATAGCGTTGATACGCAATGCTTCTTTGAGTAAATATTCAATTAAATTTGCTTATCCATCATTGCATTGACTCTGCTTCTGTTAAGTGATGGACAGCCTTTTTATACTGCACGTAAAGTTTGCACTTTACCGCTCTACCGGAAATGAGGTAGTCTCATTATTGGTAGTGATACTTTGCCAAATTACACTGAGCAATTTTTTTACGGTTACGGTACAACCATAAACTCAATCCTCTTGTTTCCGTCTAATTCCAAACAATTTTGAAAAAAAAGTCCAGGGTTCACTCGCTGTCGTCGCTTATGATGCATAAGAAACACAAATTTAAAACAAAATAAGGCCTGCACGCATTCTTAGCCTCAACGTCAAGCACAGAATTGGGGCTACCAACCAAATAAAACAGTGAAACAGAACGGCTCCAATTGGTCGCCTGAGAGTCAGCTGCAGTGCATTGCTATCAAGCTACAGTTGCTATACTGTAAAAAAATCCGTAATTTTACGGGAAAATCACTGGTAGCAATAATGCCAAGGGAATTCCGTAAGATTTACAGAAAAATCCCGTAATTCTGTAAATCTTACGGATTTTTTGGCAATATTGCTGCCAGTGATTTTCCCGTATAATTTACGGAATTTTTTACAGTGTGTGATTGTAATCACGGTATACGACTAGCGAACTGGTAGCCATTGATTCACACTAGGTCACTAGTTGCAGTGACCTATTTCGCTTTCTTTATTATTGCATTTCATTAATAATTCAAATTCCGATTCAAAATCTTGATATATCAGCCGTTCTTCAAGCATAAAACGCAAAATACAGACGCCCTGCTTCTCTGGTCTATGCAAAAATCCCTAATTTTTAAGAAACACTTTACGGTTCTCTACAGTCTGTAAAATGTTCCTCTTACTGTGCTCCACAGCTCTGAACCATGTGATGCACCATCCTACTGCCTCAAATCATGAGTGTGATGAAGATTAGTTTCTAAAGGCGGCTTATGCTACGTTCTACTCAGTGCTGAAATTAGGCCTTGAGATTTGACTCGTTCTCAGCTTCAGGCAGTGCCCTGGCTGCATGATCGTCGTTCACGACCACTTTGCGTTCACTTAAGCTTTCCTGCGCGCGCCACCACTAAAATAAACACTACCTAAGCTAACCTAACCTAGCCTAACCTAACCTACCCTTACCTAACCTAACCTCCTTAGCTAACTTTCTAACCTAACCTTACCTAACCTAACCCAACTCAACCCAACCTAACCCTTCTAACCTTAGCTGACCTTACCTAAGGTTACCTAACGTTACCTAGCCTTACCTAACCTAACCTAACCTTACCTAGCCTAACGTAACCTAACTTTGTCAGTGATACAGCGAGCAGCGCGGCGCACCAACTTGAACGCTGCTCACACGCACTCGATCTGCGTACACAAACATGCACACTAAACGGTCGTGAACGACGATAGCGCGCTCTGGCTGCGACCTGTTGCATGGAGCTTCAAGCATTTGCCCTTAACTGATAAGGAATAAATGCAATAACCAAACTAAAATGAGTCATTTAGTCATTTTATAAAACACAAACATTTCGGAGCGCTAAAATTCCATGATCAGAGCGAAAATATAAGCAGAGAGGTTAAAATTAGAAACAGAGCACTTTCCTAAAATTAAGTACACACATCTACATATATTGAACCACACATGCGGGAAGTTAAGAGGGAGAAGCTACATCTGAGTAACAGCAGTTTGGTCAGTATTTAAATACGGTCTTTCACTAAAAAATATAGAAGCTTTCTGAAATACGGAGATCGTGTTTTGTATACGCCCTAACTAAAACTGGAAAGTTCCTCATTTTAAAATGATTCTTAACTTGAGTGCAATGATATTTTATAGAAGAATGCGGTGATGTTGCACAGTGTCACTGTCGTCTACCGCTAACACCGGTCTTGCAATGCCGATGCCACACGCTATCCAAAAAAACAAGAATCCGAGTTTTGGTAGCGAAATCGACGTCTCAGTTTTGCACAAAATTCTGTGATGGAGCATGCAGCACTTTTGCGCTCGATACACTGGTCAAACGCGCGAAATTCTGTAAACAAATCGCCACCAGCATCAAGCAAAGAGCTACTGCCGAGGCTACTGCCATAGATAGCGGTTAACATTTTTAGCACAGATTCTTCATCTTTTATTCAGTGTTATTTATTTGTATCGTATTGCGTTTAGATGACACTCTTTGCTTTCTGGCCACCAGAGACATCTATCGGAGGGTGAGGCTTTCAGTTCGCTTTCAGAGCTGCAACGGTTTATTATTTTCAAGATAATCTGTCATATAATTGGACTTAGCATTACTTTTGAAGGCGTTGGGTAGCATGTATTACACTTTTCTGCTTGTCAGATGTATTTTTGTCATGTCAGATGTATTTTTGCCGAGGTGTTTAGTCCGTAGCCCTGAAAACGTCCTTTAGATGAACGGAGCTGAAAGCTCATTTGTAGATTTGCTATGTTTATTCTGATGTGTAATTGAATTCCATCTATGTCCTAAGAGGCATCACAATATTACGCCAACGTGCAACGTATATATCACATTGTTTTCACCACTTTTTTTCTTTAGTTTATTTTTTTTTATTTATTTTATTATTACTATTATTATTTTTTATTCCGCCCCAGGGGTAGATGCTGGCGGGGCCTTTTACCTGCCAAAAGATTAAGGGTCCTAAGTGCCGTCTGTCTGCACGGGCGTAAAGTAATCGAAGTGTGTAATCAGAGATAGAATGAAAACGTTAACAAACTCTGGCCAATCTTGTTGCATTTTACATTGTTTTCGTATGTCTAGTGTTAGTGTTACATTTCCTCATTATTATCATAGAATGAAAACGTTAAACAAACTCTTTCGTCTGGCAAATTTTGCCCCGTGTTAGCTTTAAGCATAAATATAAAAACACTCATGTTGCGGTGTTAGCTTTAAGACTAAGAATTAAACACTCATGAAGCTGCGCCCTCCTAATATGTTGAGTACCGCATCCATATGAGAAACTGATTTATTTTCACTTTGCTTCTTAGCTAAAATTCTTAAGGTAACCGTGACAGACACTCTCTCGAGCATAGCAAACATCTTAGTTAATTCATATCTTCTTACGTGATCTCTGCTTACTTTTCTTTTCTAATGCCACACAGGCTGTTTTACATCAATAAATCTTTGTCTATTACAGATAGGGAAATCATGGTTAGATAATTGAATTAAATTGGAAATAATAATCAATCAATCAATATAATCAATCTATTCTACTTTAATTCAATTTTTTTTCCATTATTAGCATTACTAGCTATTTCTTGGAATACATGTCTATTTCTCACTCACTCCTGAATATGGTTAGCTGGTCTATATATTCTAAATTTCCCATTGCACTTTTCTTCTCTTTTTTTTTTAATCCCTGTAAACGTACCATTTTTAATTCGCAACTACTTGCCCTAGCTCACTTTAGGCTGCATATTGTATTTCAAAATCTAATAAAAAATAAACCAGCGCTCCTCTCAACGGAAAATAGTGTCAGCATATAAGAACTTGACAGTGAAATTACAAGCACAAGGATGAAAAACAAATAAAATATCTTAACGTGTTATCCTGCCCCCAAGCAATTCCTATGAGACAAGTACAAAATATAAGTAAGGCTACCTAGATATAGGTAGCTATGGTAAGTTGCAATGTATTAAAGGAAAGGAAACCTACGTGCAAAAAAAGGACATAATTTGATAAGGAGTAAAGTAAGATGCTCTGCATTCAAGTTCATTACAAACTAGAGCGCATACCTCCGCCAAGCAAGGCAACGTGAATGAAGATTTCAAAATTGCTCCGAAA
>LQNS02277100.1:13074577-13110259 GCA_001587735.2 Parhyale hawaiensis
TACTTGCCCAGTGGCTCACTAGCTTACTTACCCAATAGCTCACTATCTTATTTGCTCAGTGGCTCACTAGCTTACTTACCCAATAGCTCACTATCTTACTTGCCTAGTGGCTCACTTGCTCAGTGGATCAGTGGCTCAGTGAGTTAATGGCCTTACTGGTCGCTGGCTCGGTGACTCACTGGCAGTCTGGCTCAGTGGCTTACCGGCTCTCTGGCGCATTAGCCAATTGACAGGGCTATGGGACAAAATCAAGAGCATCCTCGATTCGCAACTTTCAATCCTAATCATGCTTGTCATGGTCTCTGAGTAGCTATAGCTGACCGGACCATGATCGATAGGTTTGAGTAATATTTATTACCTCCGCCAAGGAGGTTGTGTTTTTGTCGTCTTTGTCGTTTCTTTTTCTTTCACTAAGATTACTCAAAAAGTATTGAATGGATCTTGGCAAAGTTTACAGGCATCGTTAGGCATGTTAACGGTAACAGATGATTAACTTTGGTGAAAATCCGTTCGTCTGACTGCTTGTTTGTCTGTCTGCCTATTTTTTCTTAAGGCCACAACTCAAAAAGTTATGGACGGGTTTTAATGAAATTGACATGAGTTGTTTGGTATATTACGAAGAGTAAATCATAGAGAGCCTATCTAACGTTAAAAACAAATCTCGTCTGCCGGAACCGCGGCAAGCTGCAACATGTGCAACGAAGACAGCACTTAGGACCCTTAATCTTTTGGCAGGTAAAGGGCCCCGCCAGCATCTACCCCTGGGGCGGAATAAAAAATAATAATAGTAATAATATAATAAACAAAAAATCAAACTAAAGAAGAAAAAATCTTGAAAACAATGAGATATATACCTTGCACGTTGGCGTAATATTGTGATGCTTCTTAGGACAAAGATGGAATACAATTACACATCAGAATAAACATAGCAAATCTACAAATGAGTTTCCAGCTCTGTTCATCTAAAGGACGTTGTCATGGCTACGGACTAAACACCTTGACAAAAATACATCTGACAGGCAGAATAGTGTAATAGATGCTACCCAATGCCTTCTAAAGTAATGCTAAGTCCAATTACATGATAGATTATCTTGAAAATAATAAACCGTTGCAGCTCTGAAAGCGAACTGAACGCCTCACCCTCCGATTGATGTCTCTGGTGGCCAGGAAGCAAAGAGTGTAATCTAAATGCAATACGATATAAATAAATAACACTGAATAAAAGATGAAGAATCTGCGCTGGAAATGTTAACCGCTGTCTATGGCAGTAGCCTCGGCAGTAGCTCTTTGCTTCCTGCTGGTGGCCATTTGTTTACAGAATTTCGCGCGTTTTACCAGTGTATCGAGCGCAAAAGTGCTGCATGCTCCATCACAGAATTTTGTGCAAAACTGAGACGTCGATTTCGCTACCAAAACTCGGATTCTCGTTTTTTTTTGGATAGTGTGTGGCATCGGCATTGCAAGACCGGTGTTACCGGTAGACCCTGCGCAACACCACAGCATTCTTTTGTAAAAAATCATTGCACTCAAGCTAAAAATCATTTTAAAATCGGGAACTTTCCAGTTTTAGGTACAAAACACGATCTCCGTACTTCAGAAAGCTTCTATATTTTTTAGTGAAAAACCGTATTTAAATACTGACCAAACTGCTGTTACTCAGATGTAGCTTCTTCCTCTTGACTTCCCGCATGTGTGGTTCAATATATGTAGATGTGTGTACTTAATTTTAGGAAAGTGCTCTTTTTCTAATTTTAACCTCTCTGCTTATATTTCCGCTCTGATCATGGAATTTTAGCGCTTCGAAATGTTTGTGTTTTATAAAATGACTAAATGACTCATTTTAGTTTGGTTATTGCATTTATTCCTAATCAGTTAAGGGCAATGCTTGAAGCTCCATGCAACAGGTCGCAGCCAGAGCGCGCTATCGTCGTTCACGACCGCTTTGTGTGCGTGTTTGTGTACGCAGATCGAGTGCGTGTGAGCGGCGTTCAAGTTGGCGCGATACGCTGCTCGCTGTATCGATGACAAAGTTAGGTTACGTTAGGCTAGGTAAAGTTAGGTTATGTAAGGCTAGGTAACGTTAGGTAACCTTAGGTAAGGTCAGGCAAGGTTAGAAAGGTTAGGTTGGGTTGAGTTGGGTTAGGTTAGGTTAGGTTAGGTTAGGTAAGGTTAGATCAGAAAGTTAGGTAAGGTTAGGTTAGGTAAGGGTAGGTTAGGTTAGGCTAGGTTAGGTTAGCTTAGGTAGTGTTTATTTTAGTGGTGGCGCGCACAGGAAAGCATAAGTGAGCGCAAAGTGGTCGTGAACGACGATAATGCAGCCAGGGCACTGCCTGAAGCTGAGAACAAGTCAAAAGTCAAGGCCTAATTTCAGCACTGA
Source organism: Parhyale hawaiensis (assembly GCA_001587735.2). Taxonomy (NCBI): domain Eukaryota; kingdom Metazoa; phylum Arthropoda; class Malacostraca; order Amphipoda; family Hyalidae; genus Parhyale; species Parhyale hawaiensis. Next base: position 13,076,955 of record LQNS02277100.1, read on the forward strand.
GTAGAACGCATCATAAGCCGCCTTTAGAAACTAATCTTGATCACACTCATGATCTGAGGCAGTAGGATCGCATTTCACATGGTTCAGAGCTGCGGAGCACGGTAAGAGGAACATTTTACAGACTGTAGAGCACCGTAAAGTGTTTCTTAAAAACTGGGGATTTTTGCATAGACCAGCGAAGCAGGGCGTCTGTATTTTGTGTTTTATGAGATTAGATTAGATAGGCGGCAGTAGACGAATCAATAGGCCCATTACCAGAGAGACACCGCGGAACAAGAGTCCATGCCCAAGAGACGATCTTGAATGCACGCAAGCACGTTCAAGAGCCGCGGAGCTTAGAGACATCAAACTGTGTAGTTGGAGCGGGAGAGGGAATGAGATGGATTAAGGTTGCCTCGGAAGCTTTGGCCGTTAAGTGTTTGCAACTCCCGGAGGAGGAGTTCTTAGTTGCGGAGGATGTTTCTCCCAATATACGTCAAGACGATTTTTAACCGCGTTGACTGACTCCGCACTAACAACATCGGAGGGGAGCCTATTCCAAATGCTGACGATGAAATACGGAAAGAACTGCTGACTTAAGGTCGTTCTTCGAGCTTTATGCTTTAGTTTTTGCTTGAAGAACAGCTGATATATCAAGATTTTGAATCGGAATTTGAATTATTAATGAAATGCAATAATAAAGAAAGTGAAATAGGTCACTGTAACTAGTGACCTAGTGTGAATCAATTGCTACCAGTTCGCTAGTCGTATACCGTGATTACAACCACACTCTGTAAAAAAATCCGTAATTTGTATGGGAAAATCAGTGGCAGTAATAATGCAAAAAAATCGGTAAGATTTACAGAATTACGGGATTTTTCTGTAAATCTTACCGAATTTCCTTGGCATAATTGCTACCAGTGATTTTCCCGTAAAATTTACGGATTTTTTTGCAGTGAAGCAACTGTAGCTTGATAGCAATGCACTGAAACTGACTCTCAGGCGACCAATTGGAGCCGCTCCGTTTCACTGTTTTTTTTTTTTTTTTTTATTTGGTTGGTAGCCCCAATTGAGGCTGAGAATGCGTGCAGGCCTTATTTTGTTTTAAATATGTGTTTCTTATACATCATAAGCGACGACAGCGAGTGAACCCTGGACTTTCTTTCAAACTTGTTTGGAATGAGACGGAAACAAGAGGATTGAGTTTATGGTTGTACCGTAACTGTAAAAAAATTGCTCAGTCTAATTTGGCTAAGTATCAGTACCAATAATGAGACTATGTACCTCATTTCCGGGAGAGCGGTAAAGTGCAAACTTTAGGTGCAATATAAAAGGGCTGTCCATCACTTAACAGAAACAGAGTCAATGCACTTGTGGATATGCAAATTTAATTGAATATTTACTTAACGAAGCATTGCGTATCAACGCTATGAAATTAGAGGAAGGATTTAAATGAACAAATTATTTTTGGGCAAAGTCTGGATAGCTGAGATACAGTGTCCTAGGTACTAACAAATCAATAGCAAATGGTCTACTTCAGCTTCAGTTCAAAATTTCCGGCCCTTGTCGTGGCTTCGGTTAATCATTGGAATCCTGGCGCCGGCTAGTTGACTGTTGCAGAACCCAGCTTCAATTATCGCAAAATACCTGACCCTGTCATCTATACTGTGAGGTAATTTTTTTTAATGTGCAGTCCGGCGGAAAATTTCTTAATGTGCACTGCAGAGCAAAGTTTTATTAATTTGCACTGCAGAGCGACGTTTTCTTGATTTGCGCTGCGGAACGAAGCTTTATCAATTTGCACTGTGGAAAAATGTTTGATTATTTGCACTGTAGAGCGAAGTTTCTTAATGTGCACTGCGGAACAGAGTTTTGTTAATTTACACTCCGGAGTGAAATTTTCCTTACTCCATTACGGAGTGAAATTTTCTTAACTGCACTGCGGAGGGACTTTTTCTTTATTTTTTTTCAATGTGGAGTAGAACTACGTACGGATTGCCGATTTCTCTCTCTAATAAGACATTCTCTTATCTCCAAAAGATATTCTCCTAATCAGCGCAACAGAGTGACGTTTTCCTAAGCTGGACACTACATCAGCTCGTGTTGTGAAGCGACACCACTAGGAATACTTAGCCATTTAGAAATTATATAATTCAAATCTTTTCCAGAGTCAGTGGATAGTACTGACTATATTTTTAAAAGCAGAGTGCCGACTGTGCCGTCAGAGTTTTTATTGGATTCAAGGAGCCATAAACTAATTAGACGAAGACGCATTACTCGGCTTGGCTAAATAGAAATTCAGACAAGAACATTAGGTGTAACACTTTGAATAGTTTGCAGGCGTCATTGGCATCGATCCTATTACGTTTAATACATTTGAACTTTCCATCTTGCGTAGAAGGTTTCAAATAAGTTGGAAGTATCAAGGGTTATTATTTAACCACTGGATCTCAGTCCAGTGTGTGAAACTACCGCTACTATTTGAAATCATTTACAAGTCAAGCCAATTGGGTTTAATTTCACCTTCCTTTATTGTCCTTTTCGGCCATTTCAGTTTCAAGATTTTGCACCTCGTACGGTGAAATAAACTTATTACTTATTAGGGTTTACGTTAGAACGTTTTTTTATGAGAAAGCTCATAGAAAATTTAATTTCATGGATACCTGAAAATCAGTCTACAGGTTTGCACAGCTTTCTAAACAATTCATTTACGCAGGTTTCCTCGCGCCATCAAATTTTTTAAATTTCACTTTGCAATGCACCTAGTTTAAGTTTCCTTCTTTCATACATGCACTGGTAAACATGGTCCGTTCAAGAGCACAAAGACTGTGCCGAAGCATGTCTAAAACTAAAAGCATATAAAAGATCTTGTCGATGTTCTGCAGTTTTAACGCTTTTTCCTGGTGATTATTGAACAGCTGTTTCTGTGGTTAGATTGGAGATGACATGGATTACTAGACTGAGTTGGTCACGCAGTCGGTCGCTGACTCTATACATCACACACAAGCTTATAGACTAATGATATAGTGCTAATATCGTCACATGAAATTAAGTATGTACACCAAAGCTCTGTCATGAACAAGATCTTTAGTAACAGCAAAAGTTCAAAACTTCCCAATTAGCAGACAATCTTACTCTTCATAAGATATATACTCTTCATAATATATATATATATATATATATATACAAATATATATATTATCACATCTGGACCTCATCTGTCATTATTAAACTGGCTTCCACAGACTAATATAGTCGCATTGACTGCGCACTTTAACTGCGATACACCGATGCATTTGCTCGTACGGCAGAGGAATATTTGCCAAGGCCTAAGGAAGTACACGGCTGCAGTCGATCAAAATGGTTTGCGCCTTGGCATTAAAGACTGAACAGCAACTTCCATCGATCGTTCCATCCTCATTGTTTGTAACATGAAAGTCTTCGCAATTCATTACGAATGATGGAAACGCTGAAGCTGCAATCGGAAGCAGCAAGACGTCGCCTTCCTGGTTGGGTACCAAACATCTGACCTCGAGAAAACGTGCCCTACAGCGCACTGACCGGTTTGACACTTTCACCGAGAGCCGAGGCGAAGTTCGGCCAGGGATCCCAAATTAGCTCTCATCACTGACTACTTCTCCTTCTCTTCACACTACTTGTTCCTCAAAATTCTAGAAATAAGGCTAAAGAAAACCTCGTTAGGTGCAACCACTGTATACTAGATAATAAATTATTATTATCAATATTACTACTTTTATCGAGGGGATTTCACGACCCAATAATTGGGTCAGTTGAGCGATGTTCAGCTCTACACTCTGGCACCGGGTCACATCCCGCGACCTAAGGCTCAGAGCACTTTGCGAATGATGTGCGCTCTTCCAAGCAGAGCGCTCTATTATTATTAATAATATTATTATGATTGAGTCAAGATAGCATCGACTGGTGCGGGGAAGCGAGAAGCTAAGTCAAACCCACGAGTTTGAATTTTCGGAAGAATTTGGATGCCTTCGACTGGACAGAAAATCAAGATTTCCAGGCGTAACTTGTCCGGCACTTTAGAAAGGCGCCCTGGTTCATCCCTTCGAAATAAGTTCCAGTCATTTACTTTAAATGGGATACTCTTGACACTGCCTAAAACTCAAGCTTCCTTCGTACAATGTACAGTGCGTTACCTTTGATTATGCAAATACAATTTCTTTACCTATTTTTCAAGATAAGTGTCAAACACTTAAAATGTTAATAGTAAGTTAGTGCGCAGGTATGTTGTAACTATAAAAACAAGAGAAAAATAAAACGGAACAATTTCCCACGTTTTGGCGACATTTGCTTATCGCACGAGGTTCTGCTGTTACCCCAGATTATGCAACATCACTCTCTAGTCAATATGGGTGAGAAATGCGGTTTAAAAAGTGAAGAAAAGATCAAAGTGACGTCTTTATTGGCTTCTGGTAAAAAAAACGCTTGAAGTTTCCAAGGCGTTACAGCGTGATCACCGAACAATTAAGGCTTATGCAGTTGAAGGTAAGGTCAGCCGGAAAACTCCGGATAGAGCCCCTACGACATAATTGAATGCTCGGGATATGCGACATGAGAAGGTTTCTATGGCTAAAAAACAACTTTCTGCAAATAAGGCAATATTTGAAGACGCTGGAGCCCCAATACTAAGCAGAAAGACAAGATGTGAGGTTCTGCAGAAGNCCCTACGACATAATTGAATGCTCGGGATATGCGACATGAGAAGGTTTCTATGGCTAAAAAACAACTTTCTGCAAATAAGGCAATATTTGAAGACGCTGGAGCCCCAATACTAAGCAGAAAGACAAGATGTGAGGTTCTGCAGAAGCTAGGGAAAGTGAAAAAGGCAATTCAACGACCACTACTAACACAAACTCATCGAGAAAATAGGGTCAAATGGGCTGAAGAGAACATGAAAGCTGATTTCTCCAATGTCATATTTACTGACGAATACAGAGCCATTCTTGATGGTCCAGATGGATGGGCGTCTGTATGGGTCCTCCATGACCGACCTCAACAGACACGGCTTAAGCGTCGACAAGTTGGTGGAGGTGTAATGTTTTGCGCCGGGATAGTAGGTGACACCCTTATTGATCCATTTGAAGTAGCAGAAAGAGGCAAACTGAATACAGAAAGGTACTGCCAGTTTCATGAAGTCAACTTTATTTCATGGCTTGGTGACAAGACTATCGCACGCAGATCCAAATTGGTATTTCAGTACGATAACGCTCCCTCACACGGAGCACGGCACATTGCTAACTGGCTTACTGATGGCGGATTTAAATCAAAAAGGTTCATTACCTGGCCAGCGAATAGCCCCGATTTAAATCCCACTGAGAACTTCTGGGCAATGATCAAAGAAGGTCTATGAAGTTGGTCGGCAGTTTTCGAGCAAAGTAAGCTTGTGGAATGCAGTAAAAACAGCTGCAGATTCTATTCCAGCAGCTGAAACATCAAACCTGACAAAGTCTGTTGATAATCACCTTATAAAGATCATGAAAAATGAAGGTTACCCTGCTCAAAATTTACTTATTTTGTTTACACCACTAAACAAAACTCTTATTTCAGCGTTTATTAAATTGTTTTGGTCAGAATTTCTTGGTTTTGGACGATTAATAAAAAATATTCCTGTTCACTTGTATTTATTTCCTCTTTATGACGTTTTTATTAACTTGTTGCATAATCTGAGGTAACAGTAGAAACTTGTAAATAAGTAAATTCTATGAAAAACATAGAAAATGGCTAAATATTTAGTTTACAAGTGCTGTTTATATTTGCAACATAGCCATACATTTAGTTAATATTGATATTTCAAAGTTAGACAGTTATCTTGAGAAGTAAAGTAAGAAAATTGCATTTGCATAATCAAAGGTAACACACTGTAGAAGGAAATTAGCCCTCTTGAGGGAGGGTGCCCTCATTCCTGCATCGGTATGACCACCATGAGACTCTCCAAACGTCTCTCTTGCCACTCTGATAAAGGATCCATCTATAATCATTGCTTAGCTTATCATGGGAGACATCAAACCAGACATGAAATAAAATAATGTACATCCATCGTTTGTTCCGCCTGAGATTCCTCGAAGCTCTACGTTGTAAAGATATACGACCGTCTCTCAGCACTACCAACAAAATTATTCTCCAACCAACTTTAAAAAAACGACATCAAGTTGGTGGAATTTGTAAATAATGTTTTTTGTGAACTCTGTATCCAGATACGACATATGAGCTCGCCTATAAAAATTCAAAACTTTGTAAAATTTCATCAAGCTGAAAGAGATTTAAAAGAAAGGAAGGAGCGATGAGCCTCGTCCGTTAAGCTCAAGTTTCCAGTGGGGCTGCTACCTGTTGCCGTTTGCACCAATCGCATATAATACATCAGTTTGTTTGTTTCTACCGCGACACTTCCACCAATGAGATTAATGTGTGTCCGTCCCTCCGTTTCAGTCGCGGGTGCCAGAGGTCCTCACATCCATGGCTGATCTGATTTCTCTCAGTTGTAATGCATTCATACAATGATACTATTACAATACATCGCGTAAGAGCCACGCCGGAAAGGTTGAAACGCTAGCTGGTCCTTTTAAAGCTCATTGTTCTTTCTCTTCCAGCTGACTACTGGAAAATATCTTACCATTTTCTTCAATGATTAGGCTGTCAATAAAAGCATCAATACTTAAGCCAGAGCAGCTGGAGCTTGGATGAAGGAAACCTCAGAAGCGGGTACAAATCACGATGCAAGACACTGCTAAGACAAGCTGCTTGTAGCTGCACTGAGTGAACTGCAACGTTGGCAAAGAAAAAATGCATTGAGATATACTTATGCTACCATCTGTAACATGGCCTATTTTTTTGCCTATCTATAATATAATTCTGCTTGAGACTCCATCTGTCCGAACGTCCGTCCATGTGTCTTTACGTTACACTTTTCACCATTAGGCGGTGTTCAAACGTCCCTCTTCGCAGCGCGTTCAGTCAAACTGATGGACGCGGCGCAGTGATTTCTTAGCAGCAGCTGCAGCAAACGCGGAAACTGAAGGATGGAGCACGTCCCTTTTGTGAACGCGCTGCGTTATTCAGATTTAGTAAGCAGACCCGAAGCTTCCTATTTTATTAATTGCTTTAGATGTGATATTTACAATATATTTACAATTATTGTAGGCCGACGGTTTCGGCGGATTCTTCCTGCAATCATCAAGGCTGTTTTAGCGTGCTCAAAGAGCTTTAGTAGAGAGGAGAGAGCCTTACCGCCTTAAGTTAGACCAGATAGCGTTTCAACCTTTCCAGCGTGGCTGTGACGCGATGTATTGTAATAGTATTATTGTATGGATTTTTTTATTCCTACTGGGATGAATCAGATCAGCCATGGAAGTGAGTACTTCTGGCATCCGAGGACTGTAACGCACGAACGAAAGTGTACATTAATCTCATTGGTGGAAGTGAAGCGGTAAAAACAAACAAAGTGATTTACTAATATGCGCTTGGAGCATACGGCGACTGGCAGCAGCCACACCGGAAACTTGAGATTCACTGACAAGGCGCATGGCTCCCTCCATACTTTATACCACCTTTGAAAAGAACACGAGGATTTCTTGGCAGTAAATAATTTTCTCCAATTTGTGTTCCTCTTTCAACAGAGCAACTTTTCACTCGAGTTTCCTGGATATAGAGCTCAGTATTTCTTAGGAGCCATATCGACTGCGAGCAAAAAACATTGTTTTCCAGTGTATCACCGAAGAAAAGCGTGATGTTGTTTAGCATAGCATGCTAATCTGTAGGGCTCCCTAATTCAAGTTGGCAGTTGCAGTACATCTTTCAAAGGGAATTTAAAAAGAAAACTAGAGCACTCTGAGAGCGCATGCCTCCGCCAAGCAAGGCAACTGTAGCAAAAAATTCAACCTGGCTGTGAAACATAATTTTCTTCATAAATACTAAAAAATATAATCATTCGTTTCTTTTCATAGTAATAACAGCTTGCGCAATTTTCTTGAAGAACCGTTCATAACTTTTTGAGTTATACTGCTAACAAACGTTATGACAAACATGAGTCAAATATACAAACGAACTAACCGATCTGCACCAAAATTTATGTATTTAAGTCTTTCAACATTACTAACAACCCCTATAAATTTCACAAAGATCCATTCATTATTTTTTGAGTTCTTGTACTAACAAGCATAAAATTAAAAAAGTGACAAATGAATGAATGAACTAACGAATCATTACCAAAATTTGGCCATTTACTCTTTTTATATACGTAACATTTCATGTTAATTTCATCAGCTTCCATCAATAACTTCTTGAGTTATGGCATTGAGAAAAATGAGGCAAGCAAACAAACAAACGGATCGACATAGCTTCACCAAAAGTTAATCATCTGTTTCTCATAACATACTTAACACTCCCTGTAAATTTCGCTCAAATCGGTTCATAACTTTTTGAGTTATCTTGGTGACAGACAGACAAACACGACGAAGACATAACCTCCTTGGCAGAGGTAATAATCATTCGGAAAGTTCTCTGAGCCTTGGGTCGCAGAATGCAATCCGGCGCTAGAGTGTAGATCCGAACATCGCTCAACCGATCCACAGTTGGGTAGTGAAATCCCTTCTAAAATAATAATAACAAGAAGAATATCATTACTCTTATACTAAATATTATTATTATTCTATTATTACCTCCGCCAAGGAGGTTATGTTTTCGTAGTGTTTGTCTGTCACTTTGTTTGTATTATTACTATTGCTATTGTTACTAGTACTACTGCTCCACGAAAGCCATAATGAAATCGTCCACGTAAAGTTCCTGCCCACGGATTCAGTGACTTCCTTCTTAGTTGCTGTCAGTTGAAAAAAAATTTAGAACCAGCTACTGTTGAATGAGTAGGGATGTCACATGCAGTCTCTTTTACAGTCTAGTGAGTTGAATGCGCGTAATCGGGCAAGCAGCAGTAAGTGTGTTCACAGCTGTCCCATGAACGACTGCATGGAGATTCGGTGGACCGATAAAGATATGAGTCCCTGCAATCAATGCACACTTGTTAATAAAAATTTGGGGTGTTTTTGGGGTGGAAAACATTACTGCTATAAAGCGGTTGTGGAGTGGAAGCGAGAGTACAGTTGTGGACGAGCAATAGTGGCTTCAAGTAATATTCTCTAACTCAACTAAACTGGAGATTTTTGATAGGTAAGCCAACTGCAGAAGATCTTTGACATTAAAAAAAAAACCTCAGCTGGGACGATTTTTTTTTTAATATCAGGAAATTTCTGCGAGTAGGACACTGCTTTAATATTGTACTATATAGACTATTTTATTTTAACAGTGGGAATTCATTTTGCAGTTGCAATATGTTAAATAGTTTCTAGAACATTTGTTTCCTTCCTTGTGTATGACTGGTACCTCTAGAGAATTTCTATTGTGTTTTAGCACCCCGTACGAAATTTCGAACCCATATGATGACATCTGATATTTACTTACTAGATGTAATGGAACAAATTCGAGTTCATTTTTTAAAGACACGAGAAATAAAACAAGGTTTCGTACCTCTTAAAAGGTCAAGCATCCTTGTCTTTCAGCACCTTCTGTCGACAAAAGCTAACTCTGATATAATAAATAAATACTCTTTCCAATTATAATAAAATTTAAGTCCAAATTCATATGATGCATTCCTTGAATAATTTATAAAGCTAACAAAATTTTTCAACCATTTGGGTACTTCGCTTGAAATGCAACTTTTCTTTTCACTCGTTATATGACAGGAAGATGGTTTGAGCTTCTAGTCTTCGTGGTATTTTAAAATCCCTTCCAAAATTTATCTTGTGCTGCGAGTAAAGTTTTAATTTTATTTTCAATTGGGTTAATGTCACTGCAAATGTTCTTTAATGAGTACGAACTGTACTTAAACGTTTCCATATCTCTATTGAACTAAGATAATATCATCTAATTTCAGGATGACGTCCAAAGTCGCCTTAGTGTTTGTGCTCTCTATCGCGACTACGTCGGCCCGATGGCCGGTAAGACTGTACTATTTTTGGTGTCCTACTCTTTATAATCTTCGAAAATGAGGTTTTATTTTTCTCTAGTTTGTCTGCCTGTCTGCTTGTTTGATTGATTGATTGTTTGTCTATTTGGCTGTCACGAGGATAACTCAGAGAGTTATTGAGGGTTCTTTGAGGAAATTTACAGAGATTGTTAGGCAAGATGGCCGTAAGAGATGATTATCTTTTGATGTAGATCCGTTCAACCATTTGTTTGCCGAATTTTTCTTAGTACCATACCTCAAAATGTATGGGGCTAATTTTTTAGAAAATTTACATCATTTGTTAAGTAGGTACATTAAGAAGAGCTGATGAGCAAATTTTTACTATGAACTGTTAATTCAGTCGTTTGTTTGTCATTGTATTTGATTTTATATTTTTTAACAAAATAACTCAAAAGTTATGAATGGATCTTATATGGAATGTACAAGAATTGTTTATAATATTGAAAATCGTAAATGGTTAAATTTTGGTGATGATCGGTTAATTTGTTTGTGCGTTTGGCTCTGTTTCTCACAACGTTTGTTATCAGCAGAACTCGAGAAGCTATGAACGGATTCACAAAAAATTACAGAAATTGCTATTTTGTCAAAAAGCATAAATGTTTTGATTTTGTCATTGATTCAAAGGGAATCATAATGAAAAAAAATTGATTCTGAAACCATGATTTCCTTTGTATGAACACCAAAAATTAATCATCTGTGCCTTTTGATAGTTTTAAAAGCTTCTGTAATTTCTTGAAGATCCCTTCATAACTTTTTGAGTTGTACTGCTAACAAAGATTATGACAAACACGAGTCAAACACACAACCCGACCAACCGATCATCACCAGAATTTAATAATTTATGTCTTTTAGCTTTACTCACGATTCCTGTAAATTTCATACAAATCCATGCATTACTTTGGAGTCATTGTGCTAACAAGCATAAAATCAAACACAGCGCCAAACGAACGAACAAACATATCATCATAAAAATTTGGGTGTTTGGTCATCGTAATATACCTAATAGCACATGTAAACTTCATGACAATCAGTCGATGGTAATAACAGCTTATGCAATTTTCTTGAAGCTCCATTGATAACTTTTTGAGTTATGCTCCTAACAAACGTTATGACAAATATGAGTCAAACATACAAACAAACAAACAAACAAACCGATCTGCACCGAAATTTAATCATTAATGTCTTTTAACATTACTAACAATCCTTAAGAATTTCATAAAGATCCATTAATTATTTCTGAGTTATTGTACAAACAAGTATAAAACTAAAAACGGTGACAAACGAACGAACAAACAGATCATCACAAAAATTTTGTCATTTACTCTTTGTGATATACCTAACAACTCATATGAATTTCATAAAAATCTGCACATAAATTTTTGAGTTACAGCATTGAGAAAAATGGGGCAGACAAACAAACAAACGGATGGACATATCTTCAACAAAAGTCAATCATCTGTTTCTCCTAACATACCTAACAATCCCTGTCATTTTCGTCAAAATCTGTCTATAACTTTTTCAGTTATTTAGGTGACAGACAGAAAAATATATAGAGAGACAAATAGACAGACAAACCCGACAAAAACATAGCCTCCTTGGCGGAGGTAATTATCAAAATTTGGGGAAAATCGCTTGTGTGTTTTTAATTTTTGTCAAAATGTTTGTCAAAAAAAAAAAATCTCTGAAAGGTACCGGATCTTCAAAAAAATGATAGAAGCTAACATTTCTGTCATAATAATAATAATATGCTTAATTAGGTACACATAGGGAATGGTACACAATAGACAGCTTGATACTAAAGTTACATTAGATACTAAGATCAGGTAATACTATCATTACAAACTACACAGTATTTATAAGTAACAAACCACCAGATCTTGGTATTGATAAAAAAGAAATCAGAGTCTCCGAACCAATTTGAATTTATCTTTAACATTGCCTTGCTTGACGATAGTATGCACTCACAGAGTGCTCTAGTTATTTATTGATTTTTTACAGAACGAAGAAAAACATTTATTCAATAAACAAGAACGTGCAACGAACCCAGGAGAACGTGCAGTAAGCATAGGGGAACATGCTTTGAACACCGGAGGACATGCATTGAACACAGGAGAACATGCAGTGAACACAGGAGAAGGTGCAGTGAGCACAGGAGAACGTGCAGTGAACATAGTAGAACATGCAGTGAACACAGGAGAACGTGGTGTGCACACAGGAGAACGTGCAGAGAACACAAGAGAACATGCAGTGAACACAGGAGAACGTGCAGAGAACACAAGAGAACATGCAGTGAACACAGGAGAACGTGCAGAGAACACAAGAGAACATGCAGTGAACACAGGAGAACGTGCAGTGAGCACCGAAAGTGAAGTGCAGCCAAGTGTGCGACAGTTAGCAAGACAACAGGGCACGACTGCAGGCAGTGCTGCTCTGTCCGGGCTTGGAGGGACCTCACAAGGAATTGGAGGGACCTCGGAAGCAACTGGAGATACCTCAGATGAAACTGGAGATACCTCAGATGAAACTGGAGATACCTCAGATGAAACTGGAGATACCTCAGATGAAACTGGAGATACCTCAGATGAAACTGGAGATACCTCAGATGAAACTGGAGGGACTTCAGGAGAAAGCGATATATCAAAATTCGGTACGTTGCATCGGTCATAGTTAATCGAACCTAAATACCCCATTCTTCAAAAATAAGCCTGGTGAAAATTGTGTTTTGTTAATATTTGGTTGGTTTTAGTGCAACGTGATGTGTGTTCAGTATTTTAATATAAGTTGCTTTAATACTTGAACGTTGGCTAAATACAGCATATCCTTTGAAACTGTTCTGAAAAGTAACTCCTACTTCTTATAAATTAATATTCATTTACGAATATCTTGTTTTGCTTCACAGATGAGCAGAATAATATGGTGGCGGATTGAAGAGTTTTGAAATGTTGAGAGAGAGAGAAAAAAAAAGAGCAGTAATACTAATTTCTAGTTGGATATGATCAATATTGCAATTATTATTACAGCAGATACCTTAATTATATTGTAATGCATGTAAGATTATCGCCACTTTGCAGAGCGGAAGGCGTTGATGGCTTTGCAGGCCTACGCGAGGGGCATGTACATGGCTCCATGTTGCGGCTCATGTTACGCTAGAGGAGTAAGTAACCATAAAGGCGGGTGCACACGAACGCAAAAGTTACCTAGTTGCTCAATTTTCCAAGCTGGCGGTACAATTTTGTGCATTTAAACCTCACGCTTAAATTATACGACGTTGCAAGTTTTAACTAACTCAGAAGTAAGAAAAATACCCAAACCTTGACCATTGCCGTTAGCCATAGCTTGCAAATTGCAGGAAACGAGAGTAGGCTAATAGTTTGGTATTCTTTTTAGTGGCATAGCTGCAGTATGTGCAAGCCGAAGCCTTGCTCACAGTTACATAATCTGATGTGGGGGAGGGGTAAGAGTTGCGTTAGTGTATACCCCCCTTAAGTATACCAGGTAATGACAGAGGTGCATATAAGTAACTCAGAATAACATTAATGTGGATTGTTCTGAGCCACTTGCCACAGAGCGAAAGCGTGACTGTACGGGCGACGATGCGGTGTAGGCTAGAACTTCTCCATAAAAGCAATGTCTTTTCGGTTCGAAATGCTAAAGGCATATCAGACTGTTGTTTCATGTTGTTGTGCTATGCTGTGCGCTGCGAGTGTCTGTGAGCACTTTAATAGTACTATATTCTAACCACTACTTTATATGATATATATGTATTTTTTTTCCAACAGTAATGATAAGGAGGTAAGACGATGATGGGCAAAATTATTGGACATGCATATCATGTTTTATTGGTGCTTGCGTTTACTCTGGCGTAATTATTTATGTGTAGTAAATTTCTTATGGCATGCCTAGATATTTTGCTGAAATGAATTTCAAAATTATCCTCAATCAAAGATCTTTCCAACGACATACAAGAATGCACAACTTATAAGTATTAGTTACCATGATTTATGTTTTTGCAAGGTCTATTTTAGGTTTAATAGCTTCTAAAAGTTTTTCTCAGTAACTGCTCATAGTTTTCTAGAAAGATATACTGAAATCTTGGCCCATTATTCCCCACAGTATGGCTCCAGCTGTTTAATATCTTGCAAAAATCCTGCATGGTTCTTAATATATAAGTGATATGTAATTTCACGAGTGGATTGAGTTCGGGAGACTAACTCGGCACAAAGTCTTTGCCATAATGTTGCCTCCTCCGAGTTTTACAATGGGAATTTTTTGGGTTGTAAGCCGTTCCTGTCCCAAAATCTTTGTTGTAAACAGAAACATCGACTTTCGTTCCAACTGGCCTTGTTATTTGATGCCAGACATGCCAAGTTTTTGTCATAAGTGTAAACACGCTGCAACGGATACTAGGGGCACGTTCGATTGGACACCGAAATTGAGAATTCGAGGCTTTACTTTTCCGGGACTGCAAACAGGTGTGCTGGTTTTGACGATTTCAATTAAGGTCCCTGTATTGGCTCTTAATCTTTTCACTAGGGACTACTATATGGTACATATTAGTGGTGCTGTTACCTGTGTTAGTGAATGAGGAGCTCAGTCCCATGCAGTGGAAGGGTTAATCGATCACTCTAAGAACTTCCAGAAACTCAATCTTGCTCGATAAATGGAGCTCTCAGCCAGCTCAGCGTAATCGCCTTGCTTTTAACACGTGAAAAATGAATCAAAGGGGTAAAGCCAAGGCTCCTGTCTGCAGTTTCAGAGAAGTCAATGCTTGAAAGTTCAATTTTGGCGCTCAGCTGAGCGTCTTCTAGCTTTAGCTGCGTAATTTTCTCTGGAAGTTGAGATTCAAGGCTCTGCTAATTATTATCTCCAGACTTACTTCAGTTCCTGCTTCTTTTGGAGTCTGGGTTTCCTGTCATGTAATTAGCAAACCGTTTTCCATTTCTCTCTAAATCAATTTTTCATCAATCATTATTGGTCATCCAGTTCTTCACTTGTTTTCAATCGTAGCAGTTTCTTTTACGTGCCAAAAATATGCACAGCAGTAGTTACTGGTTCATTCACATCTCTAAATATTGTACGGTAACCAACTCTGCTTTCATGACGATATACGAAGTGTTTGCCTTAGCGGCTCCCCGGGTATTTCCAGCATTACTATACGGAGCGCCAGCATCCGCCTTCAGAGCCGTGGCTCTGTACATTCTTCTATTTCTCTACTTGAACTGTTTCACTTTTGTATTTTAGGAGAGAGGCTGGTGCACCTTCGCATGGAATGGCTGTGGAAAATTTGGCAAACGGGTCCGCCGTGGAAGAAAATCCTGCTGTGGTAACTTCTGCATCTGCTGCATTCCAGACCTTGGAGGCGGCAGGATGGATCGATCAGCAGCAAACGCTCGGCAGCAAAGAATCTTAAATCACTGATGAACAGAAGGCAGAAATAAACAATGAGTTCTCTTCGGAATAATGATTTTTGAGGACATATAATTTATTTTGTGTTTTAGAGCACCTAAAATAATCGGAAAAGGGACTCGCTTTATTCAGGGTGTAGAAGTAGAAATAAATGGAGGTTGAGTTCACTCTGCATTGATGGAAGGTAAAACTAATAGGAAGCATGAAAAATGTACACGGCATTGTAGGAGTGATATGAAGTTTTAGTCAGCTCCAGGGTTTGGTGAAGCCTAGTGAAGAGGAGAAGCAGAAAATGCCGAGAGGGGCATTTCTCAAACAAATGCTCTACCGGCCTCGGCTCGAAAGTTGCCGGAAGAACGATCATATTAAGATAGTTCTAGGCCAATCTTTTTGGTCGCGTTCGAACTATTCAAAGCAACTTGCATTTCAGTTTTGCCTCTTAGCTGTTCACTACTCCGGTGTATGTAACGCCAGGGTTTTTCTCAAAGCTTTACTTTAAATGGTTGAGATTCCATTTGCAATACCAAAAGTATGAAGGCAGAAATGCGCTTGTCAAAGTGTTGTTTATAAGCACATGGAATAAAAACCGGAGAATAAACAAGTACCAAAATTTTATAAGTTATTATTTTAAATTTTTATTTGACGCAACTTGTGATAATTTTCCCCTAACGGACTACAACTTTGATTTCCTAATCGGTAATTCATTGGCGCTTATTGGCTGTCTACGAGTGCATAGTGAGCGGCTTCGGATAATTTCGGGTAACTGCCTTTAAATTTTCGACTGGGTTAAGAACCTTTGTCCAAGCTACTTGCGAATTGAAATGTCGAGCCAAGCTTGGCGATTAGAAAAATCTATACCGTCAAAATCAACGAATATACTACTTGTCTGCTCACGCCTGAAGACATAATTAATAGCAAAGATTGATAATAGTAGAAAATATGTAAAAAATTTTTTTTTCTTTCTGTTTCAAAGCCCATCAAAATAATTGGATGCTTGTTGTATATACATGCATACTGTATGATTTCGCTTTATTAGAGGAGAATGAGTGTGTGGAGAAAAATAGTCCTGGCCTGCGTTTCAAAATTTTTTTTCCCTCTGAGATTTTTTTCCAAGTGCTTTAGGATAGTATTTTGATGCTGAAGTCGAAAATGTAATTTATTTTTGGGAGTCAGCTCTGGTTTTCAAAATATGGGAAACTTGTATCTTAGCACATTTTTTTTCCTATCTGCAGCATAGTTAAAAGTGCATATTGGCTTTGAATTGCCATATACGATAGAAATTGCCGAAAAATATATATTTGCATCTTTTCAAATCTATTTTATTGCACAATAATAAATCGAAACTGCAGAAACCGTCCTGATAGGTTTTGTTACATTTACGACCATATGGTTTTTTCTCAGCTGCCATACAAAAAAAGAACTTAGTGAAGGAAACATATGAAGACTACTTTAGAATGAGACTAAGGCATCAGCATAAGCCCTTTGCATTTGCCCCCAATGTCTGCAGCAAAACATAAGGGCTGGAGGAATAAGAAAAGAAAGAAGATGCTATTTGTTGTACCAATGATTTAGTTGGAGAGCAAAAGTAACATAACAGAGTGCTACTTCTGCATGGCAGACCTCGATGGCATCAGTCGCAAAAAGCAAAAACAAGCACAATGTTCTTGGCTTTCACCAAGATCTTCGTGGTGTGGAGAAACAATATCAAGGCCGATAGGATGTAAGCTTTATGTTTGACTACCGAAAGAGGGATCTGTTGTCTGTTCTACACAACCGGCAGTTCCTGAAAAGACCATTCATCAATGACTAGCTTATTCTGTGCATTGTAGTCTTAGTAAATTACTAATAATTGTAAAGTTTCTTTCAAATAATCAATAACATTTCCTATTAAGTGTTTCATTCATCGACACATTTCTTATTTTTGAACATGCGCTTTTACTTCACAAACTTAAGCTCATTGAGCATAAAATAAGCAGGATTTTCATAATCAGCGTTAAAAACTGATCTAGATTCCTGTATCATCTTGCAGAAGCGATTTTCGACGCAGACCAGTGAAATTTATTGCCACTAGCTATTAATTTCTAACAAATTTAAGAAACATTTCGAAAACCAAACTTGGGAGGAAAGTGGGGTCATAAACAGTTGCTAGCATCGCTTAACACATTGGAGTCACTAATTTCAGTTGAGATAACTGAATAAGATTAAAGTTAATCTATTTCAACCTTCAATTCTGACCGTTCCCTAAACCTCTTTGCATCGAGTGTCTGTGGTTAATTGCAAACTGGTTATGCTTGATTCGGTTTAAAACACATTTATTTACCTTTGTAAATTATGCAGCTGCCCTTCTCTCGTGAGTGTTCTGCTGGCTGCTGCTACTCATTGAATGCTATCTCTAAATTTACACAAAATGTATGCCTTTTTCCAAAACTGAATAAACATATTCCTGCATTTGCTGCCTTTGATTCACCGACAGCACCGTTTACTCACAAAAATATTTATAATCGAATTATCTGATCTTGATGGTTGAGCACCTGCAAATACTTGTAATATAAAATGTGTCTGCGTGTAATAAACCTATCAAACCTATCTCAATACTCTAAGCGTAATGCACTTCAATTCACAATTACATTAGAGCATAAATATTAAGCTCAAAATTATTTCATAAGATTAATAAAACTATCGCCATAAAAAAGTTAACATTTTGCATTGACCAAAATTTAGGTATATCCAGCAAAACAGGTTTACCACTTGCAAAACCTACACATTTAGCCCCTCGTTTTTATACAGAACAAAACAACCATCCCTTTAGCAGGAGAAACTCCTCCATCATCGACTTTTCCAGCCCAATAGAGCTCACAACTATAGGATCACTCGACATACATAAAATTATACCTAGCCTCCATATCATGACTACAGTTGTACCTCTCTCTACAATCCGCAACTGAATTTTTCCTCCTCCTGTACACTCCTCCGTCAACGTGGATTCCAAATCGTTCGACTGTTCAAACGCTGACATTAGGACCTTTCATATTCAAAGATCTTACCCCGGTCATATATAATATTCGCCTCTTACACCTCTCCCCCCCCCCCTGATAACATCTCGGTCCCCAGATAGTATATAGAAATAAATTACTAGTTTTAGATGTTTACTTCCTTGATTTTAAGTTCTGGAGACGGGAAATTAATCCCGAAACATTCACCTTTTCATGTCGACACTTTTGTTCATCTTACATTAGAGTATAGAAATGATATTAATCCCATCGTTCGTTCGATATAACCATCAGCTATCTAAAAAGAAATTAAGTTTGTGCACTGGCATTTAATGTTCCATATACAGTTTTTAATTCACTAAAGTAGTCATTACTCAGTTGATGCATATGTAACTATGGAGCCGTAAGGACTCTCAGAGTGCTTACCTCCGCAAAACATCACTAGGTTAACGAGCAATTATAATTGGTTCTGAAGCCAAGATTTCTTTTGGATATCACCAAAATTTTGTCATTTGTGCTCTTACCATCCGTAACAGTTCCTCTAATTTTCTTGAATATCCATTTTACTGTGCTGAAAAACAACTTGACAAACATTCGGCCAAACCCTCAAACGGACCATTAGATTATCATAATATTTAGCCATATTTTCTTCTCGTAACAGCACTTACAAAGTTTGTTCCACGACCTCACAAAGATAATACTCCTCAGAACAAACCTCCTCAAAACTGAGACTTTCAAATCGCTCAGTTTAGAGTTAAGGGGGCAGCAGTGCGCGCTATGACGCCAGAGAGATTCCCATACCGTCACAGCTATAATACCCTACTTTTATATTCACTTCTTTCTTCATATCGGCAACTAGCACATTCTGGTCCCGCCCCAATGAAGGGTCGAGGTATGGGTGTCCATGTATTCCTACAAATCAGTCAACCGAGATGGTCCCCAAATCAGGGACGTTAGTCATCTCAAGGTCATAGTAATTTTATTGTTAGGATCACAAGACATTATCGCAGCCAATTCTCATTTGGCAGAGTAGTACACTCACTTGTCTCGGTTTGATGAAACATGCCGTACGATCTCAAAGTCAACATTGGAAATGACTAAGAACCTGCACAAATAACCTTAAATAACCTAACTGGAGATCGTCTAACGGCCCAGAATGACACATCGTATTCGAATATCGCTTCTGATCACATGAAACCCCATTGTACGACTTTCGACCACGCCCATCCCACCTCTGTCAGGGTTAGCAAAGATACTGAATTTTGAGGTTACATGCTGTATCAGTGCGTTAGGTTAGGAAAACATTAGACGAGGTACGCTTAAGAACAAATAAAGATTAGGAAAGCGTAGAATCTAAGTTCTGTTTATGCCGGCAACTGGACAACACTGACACGCAATGAGTTTTAACACATGAACAGACGCGGAGTTTGTGGACACACACGCCATTACGTCGCCAGTAGCCGGCCGTATGAAGGATACGGCCGGATGTAGTAGCCATAAGAATGCTATTTAGTTCAAGGAGCTTCTATAGAGAGAAGGGAGCCAGGAGCCTCGCCCGTGAAGCTCAAGAGTCTCCTATGGCTGTCAGCCAGTCGCGTATGCACAAATCGCATATCAGTAACTCGGTTTGTCTGCTGCTCCTCCGTGAAACTCACTGCTCCCCCATCACTTCCATCAATCAGATTCTCACAGTCATAAAATATCTAGTTGACTTACTGGCGAATCTGTGAATGGGCCACAGGGCTCCTTCCTTCTCAATAAAAGCTCCTTGATTTAGTTCTTCTATTCATTTTGAAAGTTGCACTGCTGGAATTTCAAATTTGACGAAGCAACCCCTAACTTTAATGAACCATCCCCAGCAACCTGCCATGGTCTCATTTTGTCTTTCGGTTTCCAGCAGTAGAAGACTGCCATGATCTGCAACCAGTCTTAATTTTCGCTTATTTCCTTCAAAGCGTAAATCAAAAGTTATTTAACATACATGATGTATCTTATTTACTTAAATATCTAAAATATCGATCCTAATATAATAACCTGATTCTTGTACTTACTTATTTCATGTCCGCTTCTTGGGAAACGTAAGCCAAAATTTCAGTACTTCAATCAAGGAGATATTTGAGCTTGCAAGGCAGCATCATGGCTCCGGTATGCTCACATTGCATATAAGCTGGCTGGAGTTGCATTCAAGTTTACTGCAGTGTATTACTCAAGATTTTACTCCGCCTCTCACTATGGAAGACGCTCGTGGAAGGAGAAGGGACTGGATAGAGCCCCCCACAAAAATGAGGAGCCACCCCCACTGGTCCACGGCCTCCGCCCTACCCTTCTCAGTCCTTCCACACCGGCCTATAGTAAGTATACTTATCGATTATTGCGTGACTTTTTCTCGCACGGGTCCACTAGATTATATATATGAAATATGTGAGCTATCGAGGCTGCAACGAGGAACGTGCTCGTTGATAATACTTAAAACATTCTTTCTGTTAGATATTATTAAACATCATCAGACTTATTTTTATTGGGCCAAGCTTTCGGCACTGGTCAAATTATTGCCTTCGTCAGTGCGAAAATCTACGGAAGCTAAGAAGCTATAACACTGCAACCTGAGTACAAGATACGTATTTTAAGTTTTGTCTATACATATACATAGTAAGATACATAAGCTCTGATTAATAAGAAAGACTCTGCAGGCGTCTTATACAAAAAGTTGCTAATTCAAAAGAAATTAATTTGATTTTTGAGTCCAAGTTCTGTCAAATGTTGAAACATGCGCTTCTCCCGCGGTAAGTTACAACAGAGAACGCAGGGTTATTCTTTAAGCAATACTGTTAAGCGACACTGAACAGGCGTCTTATGTAAAAAGTTACCAATTCAATGGAGATTAATCTGATGTTAAAGACATTCTCTGACTCAGCTCGCCTGCTATCGGTGAAGCCACTGACGTCGTGGATGAAGCACTTTCAGTGGATGAAGCACCTTCAATGGATGAAGCACCTTCAGTGGATGAAACACTTTCAGTGGATGAAACACTTTCAGTGGATGAAGCACTTTCAGTGGATGAAGCACTTTCAGTGGATGAAGCACTTTCAGTGGATGAAGCACTTTCAGTGGATGAAGCACTTTCAGTGGATGAAGCACTTTTAGTGGATGAAGCACTTTCAGTGGATGAAGCACTTTTAGTGGATGAAGCACTTTTAGTGGATGAAGCACTTTCAGTGGATGAAACACTTTCAATATACCAACTAGCAGACTCTGCCGTGTCTAGCTTCACAGGAACACTAATATTGTAAGTGACGGAAAATCGTTTTCCTTGAGTTATCCAGAAGGGCAGCTTACAGCCATTTACTTATTTTATTTTTTTTAGTCAGATAAACAGAACATGAAGTGGTTTATGAAACATGCGCTTGTCTTGAGGTTGCGGCTAGGTATGCGAGAGTCACGGGTTCGATCCCATGCATGAACCACTTAATGCATTCTGGTGGTTCAAAAAAAAAAAAAAAACGATGTCCGGGAGCTGCCTTTCTGGAAATTCCACGTGCCGTGAGAAGGGCTGCTGATGGTAGATATTTTCAAAGCCCTATTTAGTCGGTACGTGAAAAATTTATTATTTTCAATGAACTTACTACATCTAAATAATAGTATCAACTATTGTGATTGTGTTGGGTTAATTTATGTTATTCAAAGAAAAAAGTGACTACTAGTATGTTTAATTCAGGGTAGAAACTACCAATCCTACATGGCGCTCTTGATATCAATATATACGTTGAAGGTACCTGAGGTAATAGCAGACCAGCAGACCACCAGTTCCACGGATGGCAAAAACTTACTTTGCTACAGCATTCATATATGCATAACGCAAATTAAAATTTTGATAAAATAATATTTTAAGCTTCTTGATCGCGATCAGGCAAATCAAAGGTAACAAGAGAAAGTCTCAAACTAGATTGGGATTCAGAGTTGCAAGTCCAAAACGCCGTTAAATTTGCCTCAGAGTCCCGCCATTTTGGCAGTGCGTCAGTTACGCAACGTCGCAAAATCTGACGCAACTGTCGAGCTTTGATAAAGAAAATGCTATCAATGCTTCAGTTTATCGCAGGGGCCAATAAACCGAACAATAACATAACTGCGAGGTAACAATTTGGTGCCATTTCTGGGCAAGCGTATCAATAAAAGCAGTTGCAGCGCAGCAGCAAAAATATGATTGTCGAGGGAGAATTAAATGAGCAATACTATTGCTCTCCTGCTGTGAAATTGCAAAATTTCATTACGAGCATAAACAGCCCAGTTCGAACAAGCAGTAAAATAAGCTGTAATTCTGAAGACCGTTCCAAGGGCCAACTAAGCGAAAAATCATATTACTGTGCGCCGCCAAAATTGCAAAATTACTATGCACGCATGAAAAAAGAACGCAATTCGAGCAAACAATAAAAAAGCTATAACTCTGAAGAGTTGCATTAAATCGGTAAAAATATTATTGCGCATTTTTAAAAGGGTGCAGTTTTATGTAATCATAAAAGAAGAACGCAATTGGAAAATAACAATAAACTAAGACAGAATAATAAGCATTGGCAATAACGAATAACAAAGCAGCTGAACAAGCGTTAAAAGTAAAATAACAAAATTGCACTCCTAGAGAGAAGACCTCCGCTAAGCAGTGCATTACTAAAGAAAATTTCGAAAAAATCAATAATCGAGGAGTTTTCCTGTATCAAAATTACGATTAAATCAACTGTTTCTCGTCATATTCCCTACAGTTCCTGTGTATTTGATGAAGATCCTTCCATAATTATTTTTACCTCTGTAGCTTAAAAAACAGTAAATAGACAAAGATACAAACGGCAGTACGAATCATTCCCAAAATTTGAACACCCATTCCTCGAGGCATTCCTATTAGTTCTTGTAAATTTTCTGTTGATCCGCCGTAACTTTTTGAGTCACGATAACTACACTTCCTCCCCCTCCTCTTTCCCCTCCCCTAGGTCGCCATGACTGCTGAGTCCAAATTTCGGAGCGCCATGATTTCCCTGGCTTCAGAATTAATTGAACGTCTCACTGCCAGCTATAGACCACGATATCGCCCTAAGCTTAACCACTTAACCACTGTTTGGGGATTGACTATTTCTATTTACAACACTTGCTCGGCTGCGCTTTTATAAGAATTTGCAAATCTTAGCAATTTTGCTAATACACGATATTTATTCATTTCTCTTGCCCTCTTGCATAATCAAATTACGTTCTTTATAATTTCAATAATTTGCTTCACGAAGACAATCAGAATTGTGCCTATCTTACTGCTTGTTCGAACTGCGTTCTTAATTTTTATGCTTACATAGAAATTGAGCGATTGTAAAAACGCACCACAGCGTTATGACTTTTTTAACTGACCTCTGCAACAGTCCGCAGCCTGCAAGGCTTTTTTTTTTATCACATTTAAGCACTTGTGGCTCATAACGCGTCATTCATCTAGCACTGGCGCGTTGGCTCTCTGGCGCACTGGCTCAGTGGCTAACTCGCTCAATGACTCATTGGATTAGTGCCTGACTGACTCGATCGCTCAGTGAGCTACTGGTTCACTGGCTCATTGGCAAAATGGCTGAGCTATCAGACAAAATTGAAAGCATCTTCGCCTTATCGCGCCGATGTAACCGTTCATTGCCAATGCTAGCTCCATGTGCGCGTCGAGCGCGTGGGTTTTTCATAAATTTTATGAAAATCAATAATTTGGCCCTCCGCTATTTGACTGCTTAACGACTACTTTAGATTAAAGTAGCTTAGGTTAGGACAGGTTAATAAGGTGAGACCAGGTTTAGTTCTGTTTTCTTTACTGTGCTCTGGAAAGATTTTTTTCTTTGTGTAAAAAAAATCAACATAAACACTAAGCATTTCCGACTGATATTGTATATTGGTATCACTACACTTACGTAATAATGTACTACGCATTAGTTCAAGTAGTCAAACTGCGGGGCGTCTTATTATGGTTTTGAAAAAAAATACCTTATTTTTTGTGTCGAAGATGAACACTTTAGTTAAACTAGAGCACTCTGAGAGCGCATACTTCCGCCAAGCGAGGCAAAGGTAATGAAAAATTGAATTTGGCCTTAAAACCATAATGTTTTTGTATACACTCTAAAATCTAATAACTTGTGCCCTCTGATGATATTAACGGTTTATGCAATTTTCGGGAAGATCCGTTCATAGCTTACTGAGTTACGCTGCTAATAAACATTATGATAAACATGAGTCAAACATACAAGCGAAAAAACCAAGTGATCTGCACCAAAATTATCATTTAATTTAGTCATTAATAACAACTCCTATAAATTTCATAAAAATCCGTTCGTAATTTTTTTTTAATTACTATGCTAACAATCATAATATTAGAAACAGTGATTACCGAACGAGCGAACGAATAAACCGATCACTACAAAAATTTGGTCATTTACTTTCCGTAATATACCTAACGAGTCATGTAAATTTCATCAAAATTCGCCCATAACTTTTTGAGTCATGGTATTGAGAAAAATGAAGCAGACAAAGAAACAAACAAACAGATGGACGGATCTTCCCAAAAGTTAACCAACTGTTCCTCGTAACACACGCAACAATCCCTGTAAATTTTGTCAAAATCCGTTCATAACCTTTTAAGTTATCTTGGTGATAGACAGACAGACAGAAAGACAAACAGACAGACAAATCCTATGAAAATATAACCTCCTTGGCGGTGATAATTATGCATCACAGGCGAACTGACCAAATGACAGAATTTATGGGCCAAATAAAAGGTGCTTTCGATTTGCAACTTTCAATCCTAATCCTGTTTGAGATCATCTCCGAGAGTCCGTGAGGAGCCTGACCGACATTGAGAGGTCTGGGTGATATCCATCATATTTGAAATTCGCTTTATACGTTTAATGGACGCATAGAAGGTATTATATCCTTGAAGCTACTTTTGAGGTATTACCCTATACTTTATACATTGTATCTATTATGCATGTATACCTGTGTAAGTAAATTTATATTTGTATAATATGGAAATAGCTTTTCTTTAAGATAGGTTTTATTATAGAGCTTAGAAAGTTCTTTATTAAAAAATTTCTATATATTCGATTTTCAAATTTTTCGAACTAAATTTTTCTGCTGGTGTCAGAGGTTGCTGATTAAATTTTCAAGTAACATTTTCGTGTTTTATTTACTTGCCGAATCCATACAGCAATTCATCATCAGGCTAAAGTGCCTTTGAAAATTTCAATATCATATCGGTTATATACAGGTGTGTGGTATGCATCATAGATATACAACACACAGTGTCGCTGAAAACACTAAGTATTTAAAGATAAATATACACATCAAAATAATTTTTTAAAGTTCGAGCAAATCGAGAGATCTGTCGATTCAGCTAAAGCACGTATTAAGTTATCAACAGTGTCTTATTAATAGCTACTCTCGTATAGTTGGTAGGTAGTTTCTCGAGATAGCGGTGTTTCCTTCCAAGATTTGTCTAGTCAAGGTAAGGTTATGATCGGTAGATATGTATTATTTTTAGGGTGCATCGAGTTAAATGCAAAGTCAAACGACGACTCAAAGTAGTGGTTGCCATGTCAATGTAGTTTACATCATTAAGAAATTTACAACCTTCATGGAAACATGAGTCTTTGTAAACTATATTGGTGGCTTGAAACTGGATCCTGCGTTTGATGTAGTTGTCATTCATGATTAAGTTCTTAACTTTCTTATTACGGTAGAAAATCAGGAGAGCCAGTCGATCGTAGTCGTTTCTACATGAGATGTTACGCGATACGATATTCTGATGTATTGTTTTGTCAACGAGATGGGATTGGCTCATTTCATTTCATTTCATTATAAACTAATAAATTTTCACCGGTATTGTCGCATTGGGAGGCTTTCAGTTGAGATGTTTCACCATTTCACTATCTACTACAGAATATTGGTAGCCATTGTTTACTAATATTTGCTTGCATTTCCTTAATTCACATCTCGATTTTTTGGCAAGAATCAGGTTTTCGTAGCTCGGTCTGCCAGTGCGGGACCATATTAATCTTATAACATGACTTTCTGATTGATATTCCTGAGCAGCGTTTTACGGAATTTTATAAACCTTCGCTTGATCCCCTAGAGGGTAGCTTTAATGTTGGTGATAATAATGAACGCGCTTTACAGACCTATCCTAGTCTATTAATGCGACCGCATTAGACTTTACTTCTTTGAGAGCTCTGCATCTTCTACGGCACACAATATGAATCGAATAATGCGACTAAAAAGCTAGTGCTTCAGTCAGATTTGTCGATAGTGTGAATGGTGATGTCTTCGTCTTCGCTCCAAAGCCCTCTGCAAATACCTACTAATACTTGAAGGGACGTGTATTGTCGCTACGTGTTTTAACACGTCATGGTTGCTGCGCCATCAAAACACTCTAAGTTGGAAGAGCAAATAGAATCTCAACAAGCAACTTCGTGCTACACTGATAGTGAGTCCCGATACCTTTGCAGCAACTCTGTACAAAGTTGAAATGCATATCCATAGACTACACAACACCTGGACGACGCACTAGCCATATTTCTACCAGAGTGTTTTTGTAACTGAGTTCTGACGTGCCCTGGGCCATGTAGTTGAAAATTTCGGAAGATATTTTACTTAGAACATAATTATTACTTGCTGTGGAAGCACTCAGTAAAGATTGTTGAGCTTGGGCATGTTTTCAAACTTGCATCAATAAAAAAGTAAGAAGAATATAGCGAACTAAACCTAAATAGCTTGGCTTCGATGTTTGTGAAACATTTAGTTGCTATAGGAGTTTATTGTGGTTTTAGGCTAATAAGTAACACTAGAGATCCTTACTGCAGAAAAATTCACGTTAGTGTGATGACATACTTTCTTTGTGATAAAATTACTTGATGAGCGTTTTCTTTTTAACTCTATTTTATCAGTAAATAGTAACGCTTCTTTGTAGTCATCATGTGAGTACGTCTTTTGCTATACGTTTGAATCCACAGGACAGGAAGAGTAAAGTCAAGTAGCTGAATTTATAATTATTAATGTTATTATTTTTAAATAGAGGCATTTATATTGCCAAATTTCACATAGAGTTTATATATGTTTGGCTATAAGGCGTAAATTAATTTCTCTTGTAACTTAATTAAATGAGAAGATTACGCTTTTATGGTAATTGACAATACTACGAAACACTGAATATCTACTCCACTCAAGCCAAAAAAATGAAATTTTGTAACTTCATGCACCTATGATAAATTTTATCCTCTAACCATTTTATCAAGGCAGTTTGGGCGTGGTCAAATTCCTCTTCAGCGATGCCAACTCTATGGGAGATTTCTCTATATACAGGTAGTGGTGGGGCTAAGATATGAGCCGAAAAGAATCGGCAACGCTGTAGAGCAGTGTTTCGCATTGGGGTGCATATGAACCTACGGACCCCCTATACTGGTTCATGACGTTTAAAGCTTCTGTGGCAATATTACATTGATTTTATTCCATAGATGATAGGAATTACAGAATATTTTGGGGTTATATGATCAAATATATACGTTTAAATGGCTTATAATATTATTTTACATCAATTCATTGCAATTGGAAAATTTTAACAATGGCATATCAACCCCTATATGCATTTACTCTATCACAAAAACTTAGCTTTTTCTTCCTCAAAATCGAGGAGAACAGCATATGCTTACCATCATCCAATGCAGGCAGCCATTTAGGGCGAGTAGAAAAAAATTCAAGAGAGTTGAAAGTTAAAACTCGCTGTATGTGAATGATGGGCTGAGCTGTGATGTCACGTGACTGTAACATGAATAACCAGAGCACTCTGAGAGCGCATACCTCCGCCAAGTGAAGCAACGGTAGCAAAAAATTCAAATTGGCTCTGAAACCATAATTCCCTTTGTATAAACTCCAAAATCTGATCATTTGTGCTTTTTTATATTATTAACAGCTTGTTTAATTTTCTTGAAGATCCGTTCATAACTTTTTGAGTTATACCGTTAACAAATGTTATGACAAACATGAGTCAAACATACAAACGAACAAACCGATCTGCACCAAAATTTGATCATTTATGTGTTTTAACATTACTAACAACTCCTATGAATTTCATAAAGATCCATTCATTATTTTTTGAGTTATTGTGCTAAAAAGCATAAAATTAGAAACAGTGACAAACGAACGAACGAACAAGCAAATCATTACCAAAATTTGGTCATTTACTCTTTGTTATATACCCAACAACTCTTGTTAATTTCATCAAAATCCATTTATAACTTTTTGAGTTATAGCGTCGAGAAAAATGAGGCAGACAAACAAACAAACAAACAAACAAACAAACGGATGGACCTATCTTCACCAAAAGTTAATCATCTGTTCCTCCTAACATACCTAGAAACAATCCCTGCAAATTTCATCTAAATCGGTTCATAACTTTTTGAGTTATCTTGGTGACAGACAAACAGACAGATAGAGAGACAAACACGACGAAAACATAACCTCCTTGGCGGAGGTAATTATATGTTTGGCGTATATTCTTATGCCTCTGCCGTTCTGTATTAACTGACAAGCAATAGCCTGGAAACCATCGACATCTACAATACTCATTCAATACGTAATATACTAAGTTGATGCCATTTTAATGGCGGGGGTCCGTGTGCTTCATGGCGATTTCACAGAGGGTCCGTAGAAAACTGAACTTTGGGTAACACTGCTAAAGAGGACTTTGACCGCGCTCAAACTGCCGTGATAAAATGGTCAGAGTAAGACCAGCACAGCCAATCCATTGATTTCTAAGAAAAAAATCTAACTTAGTATTGTTACGATGCTACCATATGTATACACACATGACGCAATAATTTGGGAGAGGCGGGCGACCTCCCCTACATATTATAAATAAATAACCAGAATAATGCAGATAGTAGTTATTGAAATTGTCAAAAATGAATGAAAAATATGCATCTTAAAGCAAGAACTTGCGAGATTTAACAAGGATGGTAAATAAAACACACAATGAGTACTGAAATAATTTATTGTAATTTATTGTAATATTCATACAATCATTACAAGCCCATGTATTTACCTTTGTCATGCATTCTCTTGCAAGTTAACAAGTTTAAACACAGTAAGCGTGAATTTTAAATTTCCAATTATTTTTGCTTTTACACCGTGTATAAAGCGTCTTGCAATCCAATTAGTTCAGGTGCGATAAAAAATAACCACATGGTGAAATATATCAAAGTTCAAACCCCATTTTCTCGATGAGGATCCAAAGTTCGTTTCTGCATTCTACAGATCACCGACATCCAGTGACGTCCCTCCAGTTTCGAGACCTTCGGCGTCGTCCAGATCAGGAATGCAGCAGATGCAGAAGTTACCACAGCAGGAGTTTTTTCCACGGGATCTATGCCTGCGAGACTTAACCCGTTTGCCAAGTTTTCCACAACCATTCCATGCAAAGGTGCACCAGCCTTTCTCCTGGAATAGAAAGTGAAACAATTTCAGCAAAGGCAAACTGGATCGTGCACATCCACTTACATTGGCCCCGACTGCAGGTAAACACCCTATAGGACCCAGAGGAGTGAACTTCTGCAGTCATTCGTAGATTATCTAAGCTATTATGTCATATGACGGAAGGATTAGTTACGACAATTATTTAGGCATTGCCTCTCCACTACTAGTTCTGACAGACCCATCGCAGTGTACTATAAATAACAGAAAGGCTGACGCCGTCTCTCTCAAGGAGGTTGAATAGAGCTCGTTAAGTTCCTTACTGCCCATCATGTCTGGTGTAGGCTGAGTGCTTCTTTTAATATTTCCCTGTGCGTGGTCACCTATTTATGTGACGGGTCCTCATCGATACTGAGGTATGTAGTTCCTGGTACTTATTAGCCCATTTGTGAACCTATTGTGTTCTTAGTAAGAGTTTTTGATTGATTAAATCTCCTTGGTCTCACTGAACATCAAGGGCCCGCCTCCATAGCAGGGCTGCAACTGTAGATCTCGACTGCGCAACCAAAGAACTCTACCCTTCTGCTACCATCAGTACGCTATATACAAGATGATGAACCAAAGGCGTGTTCGATTGGGAGCCAAAATAATGCTTTCGAGACTTGACTGTTTCAAGCACATCTGCTTATGAGCATAGCTATCGAGGGGACACCTACCCTAGGGTAGGGGGGGGGGGTCGTTGAACCTTCCGTTTCGGCGAAATAGTTCATAGCGACCCGTTGTCGGCTACCGCTGTACTTACTCTCTGGGGCCAGTTGGCCTATGTCCGCCGCACGAACTAGTGCGTGTGGGTTTTCCCAATAGGCAGGTGCAACCAATTGAAGTGACTTTCAGGCGTTGACGCTTAATCGGCCCCTTTTAATTAAGACTTGCAGAAACTCAACCTTGCTAAGGAAAATGGAATTTTTAGGCCGCCCAACATTATCTTATTCACATCAACAGTTGAAACACAGATTCAAAGTGTCAAAGCCAACGCTTCTATCTGAAATTATGGACAAGTCAAGCCTCGAAGACTCAATTTCGGTGCTGAACCAAAAACACCCTAATACTACTACCATTGCAAGGAAATATACATACATACATTGTGGTTGAAAATATGCTACCTTTTTCTAACAAGATGAAAATTTCAAAAAGGATGTTAATGTAGGTAGAAGAAGAATGCGTTGTTGAAGCTGTAATATACCAACACGTTTTTGTGTCCTAGCTAATAATACAATGGAGATGAACACTAATGTATCCTTTCATTACCAACACTGAGTGCTATAGCATAATTCGCGTAGTGTATTGATTTATTTACTTATTTATATTTTTCCTAGCCCGCTCTATGAGAATAAGATAACAAGAAATTCGAACTCTGGTGAGGACGCTACGGTATCTGTGATACGGCGGGTCGCTCCAGAACCTCAGATCCCTTGCGTGAATGTGTTCGTACCTGCCAATGGTGCTACTGGAAATGTCATATGACTGCGCCATACACATACAATTTTTCAGGCCGAATATTGAATCATTTTGTCACTTGAGAAGCCGTTTGAAAAGCAAGAAAACTGAAAAGACAACTAGGGTTATCCCGAAGTACTAATTTTTTTGCCGCGATTGATAATGTTGGCGCCGGCCTTTAGTCTTTTAGTTTTTCTTCAACGTAATGTACACTCACCTCTTCGCCAATAGCGATGACGCCGAATGCATTGTTCAGTATAGAAGCAATAATTGTTTCAATTATTCCGTACACGGGGGCGACATTCCCCACACAAATAGTGAAAAAAAAAATGATTTGTGGAGCCGGTGAAACAAATATATTGACAATCATCATAAAAGATGCAGAGATACATATCAGCCATCCACTACCGTTAAAAACTTTATTGGAAAATAAAAGAAATTCGCTGAAAATAAATACAACTTGAGCACTCTGAGAGCGCATACCTCCGCCAAGCGAGGCAACGGTAGCAAAAAATTCACATCGGCTCTGAAACCATAATTTTTTCCGTTTAAACTCCAAAATCTAATCATTTGTGCCTTCCAATAGTAATAACAGCTTGTGCAATTTCCTTGAAGATCCGTTAATAACTTTTTGAGTTATACTGCTAACAAACGTTATGACAAACATGAGTCAAACATACAAACGAACAGACCAATCTGCACCAAAATTTAATCATTTATATCTTTCAACATTAGTAACAACCAGTATAAATTTTATAAAGATCCATTTATTATTTTTTCATTTATTGAGCTAACAAGCGCAAAATTAAAAACAGTGCCAAACGAACAAACAAACGGATCATTATCAAAATTTCATCATTTACTCTTTGTTATATACCTAACAACTCATGTTAATTTCATAAAAATCCATCCATAACTTTTGAGTTATGGCATTGAGAAAAATGAGGCAGACAAACAAACGGATGGACATATCTTCACCAAAAGTTAAACATCTGTTCCTCTTAACATACCTAGGAATCCCTCTAAATTTCGTCTAAATCGGTTCATAACTTTTCAAGTTATCTTGGTAACAGGCAGACCAACAAACGGACAAACAAACAAACAGACAGATAAACAAGACGAAAACATAACCTCCTTGGCGGAGGTGATAAATACCAGCGCATAAGATTAAGGAGAAATTGATCCGAAGAGATAAGTAAAAGTATTCTAACTACACGACAGGAAATCCAGACTCGGAAGCAGATAGAGCTGAAGTACGTCATGAGAGAATTAGCAGAGCTCTGATTCCCAACTGCCTAAGAAAATTTTGCTGGTAAAACAAGAGCACGTTCGATTGGGCCCTCAAATTAAGCTTTGAAGGCTTAACTTGTCTGAAACTGCAGACATAGGCTTTGTTATTGCCACTTTGAATCGTTTTGTCAGTGTTAAAAGCAACGCGATTGTATTGATCACGTTGAAAATTGCATTTACGGAGCAAGTTTGAATTTTTGAAAGTTTCAAGGGTGACAGATTAAGTGGCAGCGCCGAGAATTGAACTCAAAAAGTCGAAGCCAAAACACATATTTTAAGTTCTGGAGAAATGAAGCCTCGAAAACTTACGTTTGGTGTCCAATCGAAAGCGCCCTTATATGAGATGAAGATCTCTCAATGTCTGTTGGTGCTTACGACAATGGAGGAAGTTTCCTCTTTCAACACGACAATGATCTGAATCACATAGCCGTAACAACTTGGAAATGGTGTAACGATAACGACGTCAACTTGACGATGTTACCAAGTCAGTCTCAGACAAAACTATGTCATCCTACAATGAAAAGAGCCGAGCTCCAACAAGACCTTGACCATCTCATGGAATGGAGCGCAACGTGGCAGATGAACTTTAATGTCGACAAATGGTCAGTAATGCAAGTAGGGCTGGT
>LQNS02277100.1:13117449-13157832 GCA_001587735.2 Parhyale hawaiensis
ATATCCTACTAACATAATGGCAATAGCTCATAGAGTGCCGGGGCGTATGTTCCGGTGTCTCTTTGGGAATGGGCCTATTGGTTCGTCTACTGCCGCCTATCTAATCTAATCTAATCAATATTCAGACACAATAATTCACCACGGCCTTTGGCCCACGGAGAGCAGTTCAGCCACTTTAGCGAGTCCAAATGCCCGCTCCCCGCCATCTGATTCAGCCATTTGTGCAGTCTCAAAAAGAGAGCTGAGGCTTTCTTCTCTCAATGGTACCGCCTTGCAAAATGACGGCAAAAAATGCACCTTGGTATTCCTTTTGCCTCCCAATACCAATAAGACACAAATGGCTTCCAAGATACAGAAATCCACTATTATGTACATAAATTCTATTTTGTTGGTTGATTGCTTGCTTAGTTGGCCGGTCCAACTGCCTGTCAAGACCTTAAAGACTTAGATAGGAGAAATTTTGTCTACTGAATAGCTAGAGCAGGTGGCAGGATATTCGCATTCTCAGTTTCTATAGCTGCTACTCCTCACAGGTCTTAGGTAGAAGATTCACTACGTGAACATTTTGTTCAATTAGTATACATGATGCAGGTCCGAAAGCATCGCCATTGAGGAACAATGTTTTATTGTTCTGTGAAATTTGCACCGGTTCCTTCAGTATTAGATACGGGAAAATCAGACTACACTAGAAACGATTTGGAAGGAAACAACACCAGTAAATATTTCATTTTTTTTTATACTGACTGCTCTTAGATCAGAGGTAGAAGATTTGCTGTCACTTGGTGCATATTTGCACAATTCGTATGCATGATATAGGTCTGAGATATCACTGCAGAATAGTACTGAACTTCTGAGGCATTTTCAGAGGATCCAGCTAGTTCTGATAGTTCAGCTAACTACTGGTATACCTATAAGATAAAGTTAGTATTGGACATTTCAGGGGAATTCTGTTGATTAAGCAATATTTTCTTCGTGCTGCTTAACTTTCGAGCGTATCAAAACTGGTATTCGAGCATTTCCTGAAGGAAGAAAATTTTACTCTCGGCTTATTTTACTTAACTGTAATGGAAGAACCTGTAGGTATGAGACACATTCTGCAGCAAAACCCGGACCGCAAGTAAAAACAATAAAAAGTTTCATTACAAAATGATTGCCTATATTTTTGACGGCTGGGTACCCTAGTTGGTATATAAAGCCCAATAAGGTGGTGAAATCTAAAGATTATTCAATTTTATCATGTCATTAATAACTTATTACTTCTACGACACAATTATAAGCTTTATTTTAGAAGGCAGCAGTCGTTCGATTACTAAACCACCAGGATAACATCTTACACTTGCTTGATAACCTTAAAGACAATTATGCTAGTTGAGCCCACATGGGTTTAGGTTGTAACAACATTCCAATGTTGTTGCTGTCACTACCATATTAAGCCAACGTGACTTCTACCAAAATGTTAATGGTATTGTGAAGTGAGCCCACGTGATTTTCATATGACGATTTGGTCTTAAACAACTGACAAATGGCTTCACGGGGTAGCTACATGAGGCCCAGATAAATCACGGTTGCCATAATCTTGATTCAATTCACAAAAAAAAAATATAGGGCCAGTGTAGTTTGGAGGTGACAAAAGAACATTGGCCCCTCGTGGGCTCGGTCTATACTTGCTTGTTGGGCTGGTCAAGTGATAATAAGGAACAGTATTGCAGCAGTAACTAATGGGGAGAACACCAAAAATAACTAATTCTTACCCTCCTGTGGGCCGACGCTGCAGTAGCAAGGAGGAGCACCAGAACCAATGCGACTTTGGGCATCATCCTGAAGAGAGATAGTAAAAGTTGTCAACTTGGTGCCACAGAGATATGCGCAAATATTGTGCATTGAAAGAAATGTTAAAATAGGGCAGGTTCTTATTGAAAAGCACTGACAGTAACTAGAGTACTCTGAGAGCGCATACCTCCGCCAAGTAAGGCAACGGTAACGAAAAATTCAAATTGGCTCTGAAACAATGATTTCTATTGTATCAATTCTAAAATCTAATCATTTGTGCCTTTCAATAGTACTAACAGTTTTTTGCAATTTTTTGAAGATCCTTTCGTAACTGTTGAGTTATGCTGCTTACGAATATTATGACGAACATAAGTCAAACATACAAACGAACCAACTGATCTGCACCAAAATTTAATCATTAATATATTTTTACATTACTAACAACTCCTCCAAAATTTCATAAAGATCCATTCAAAACTTTCTGAGTTATTGCGTAACAACATTATGACAAACACAACTCAAACATAGAAATAAATCAACCAATCTGAACCAAAATTTAATCATTCATGTCCTTTAACATTACTAACAATTCCTGTAAGTTTCATAAAGATTCACTCAAAACTTTTTGAGTTCCTGCGCGAACAAATATAAAATCAAACACAGCAACAAACATACGAACGAACAAACAAATCATCACAAAAATTTAGTCATTTACTCTTTATAATATACCTAACAACCCTGGTAAAAATATAAAAATCCGTCCATAACTTTTTGAGTTATGGCATTGAGAAAAATGAGGCAGACAAACAAAGAAATGGATGGACGGATCTTTACCAAAAGTTGATAATCTGTTTCTCCTAATAAACCTAACAATCCCTATAAATTTCGTCAAAATCCGTGCATACCTTTTTTATTTATCTTAGTGACAGAGAGACAGAAAGACAGACAAAGAGACAAATATACAAAGAGACAGACAAATACGACGAAAACATAACCTCCTTGGCGGAGGTAATTGCAATGTAACGCTTCCCCGGCCATGCAGATCAACATCCACTTTCAAGAAAATGCGTGTTCTACGTACGGAAGTTGATGCTTAATGTAGACACTACTTGTAGAACTAACTTATTACCTGCATTGAATAAGGAATACTGATTGCTCTGGGAAACTATTGCCTGTGCAAATTAGTAGTACGATTATAGAAAGCAAAATGAAGCTAAAATGACTCGTGGCGTATGACCATCGCCAGCGGTGGGATCCAATTTCATCGCCGTCATATTTGATGGCCCGCTAATCCTAGTTTTCTGTCATGGGTTACCAGACTTTCTGTAAAAAATTATGAATATTGCTCAACTCCTTCGACCGCTTATTGGGGGGACAGATGAAGATCCAAATATTTATAGGAAAATATACTTAAGTCTTCAACGAAAACATTATCACCTCTCTCTCACTTTCTTCAAGGATGATAAATATTACTAGTAGCCTACCATATGCCAAATTTCAAGAGAGTAGAAGATCACAGCATATTTCTGTTTTGTACTGAATGAACATAATATATTTCTTCTCAGGCAGAGTAAAAATATGCATGAAAACGTTGTTACAGCAGGTTTGAAGAAATTTTGCAAGAAGGACATCGAAAGAATTGTGACTTAAATATAGTTACAGAAAGAGTATTATATAAAGGTTATCTTTTGCCTATAGTAGGGGCTTTACGCCCGGGGTGCCATGGGGTGCCAGGACCCCTAACAGGTTACAACATGCCAAATAATGGGCGGGAAACCTTGTTCTACTTCCGGTGCCTCTCATAAATCAACTTGCATTGTCTGCCCCCGAATTTCAAGCTCTTTGCTTACCTGTCAAAATTCTTTCGTTCAGTACCTATAGTCCGATAATAGTACTTGCAGCGACAAGTGCCAGTTCACAACTGCATTGTCCCTCCCACTCCAGCATCGCTTTATATATAATAGCAATGGTTTCATCAAGGACAAAACTATCCCAGAATATTAGAGTACAAGTCAGCATGGATTTCAGAAACTTATGTATACTTTTATTTCCCCGCCGAATGTACATGACAGTCGTAAACAGGACAGCTGTGAAAACATTAACTGTTGTGTACCGATAGCGGGAATTCAATATACTGGACTGCAAGAAGACTGCGTTTTACACCTCTTTTCATTCATAGCGTGTTGCTGATGCTCAATTTTTTTTTCTTTACTTGAAAGTAACTTAGATCGTAATCTAATCACTAAGCTTTTAATTTCTCCCCATGGAAGATTTCGTTACAGCGTAAGCGCAATAGTAATACTAACCTTAATATTATTATTATTAATATACTGTAGGTTTATGACTAGGGAATTGAAAACAGTTTTGCTAACGTTTCGGATCAGTTTGAATCTATCATCACGCACTGGAAATGCACGGAGAAGTATTTTTATTAACATGAAACAATTAACGAAATTAAAATGTAGCAACAATGAATCACGGAACTAGCTTAGAATTTACGACGGGACCGCAGGTGTTTGAACATTTGCCGATGGGTTTTTCAAGGTTATGTAAGTTGTTTCTAACACTCTTAAGTTCTTTATATTACCTATAGTATTTTATAACAGAAAAATCGGAAATTCTTATTGGGAGATTGACTTGTTGACTGTAAATTCTAATGGAAGATTGGACTGGTTTGCTTATCCCTACTGCTGTTGGACCTCACATCTCCTTATGCTGCGCACATCTCATGGACATTTGCAGCACAGTACTACTTATTTCTGTTAGATGAGGTCCCACCGTTTTGGGCCAGGACATCGTTCCTCCTCTACGAGTACAGTACATATGCGCTACCGATGTAAATGAGCTGGCATCTCCCGCACACGTATTTGTAAACAACTGACGAACGCAACAGCAATTTGGGAGATTCAGAACGACGGTAGAAGGGTCCAATTGTCTTACTATTACGATAGAAGAAAATTTTATTGACATGAAATTAAAATTGACATATTACAGATGAAAGCTATATGCATTTCTCCAGTTTCCGTTAATTACACCCTGAACATAGAAGTTAAAATATAATTTGTAGTTAGGAACAGTAGTGAATCGAAATAATATTGAATAATTCTGTTTGGTAATAGTTAGTAAACTAATTTTTGAGCATCTGAATTTTTTACAGAAATAAGACATCATTTGAACATCTTCAATTAGCCCTGTGTAGCAAAGTGCAAGTGCTCGTAATTTTGTATATGCTTGTGAAGAATTGCACTGAAGTAATTTGTACCACGGCACGAAAAAGTGGGTTTACGGTTCACAATGTTATTATCCTTATAATGTCTACTTTAACGTGCAGTATCGTGTCTACCGAACAACACGTCGTTGAGTCGAACTCACGGTACCTTCCTGCCCCAACGCATGACATATTATGTCTACTCCAACGAACCTTGTCTACATTAGCTCGCCTCACCGACTATAACGCTCCTGGTTTAATTAATCTACATTGTATTTAAAAACACACCTCATTTAACATACTGCATCTCTTCTAACGTACAGTAAAGCACGGGAGCTAAGTATTCGCACCTCGCTCTAAACCTAACGTACCCTCATTTTACCTAACACACATCGTTTTTCCGAAGGCAAGCACCATTTGAACATCCGTATGAGAACAAATGTGCAGATTATTATTGCCGTCTTATCTAATGCATCTCGTTACTTAATGAATCTCCTCTAACGCTATCCAATGTACCCTATCTAGCCCATCAAACCGTACCTAACCTGAAGTATTCTATCTCATAAACTGCACCTCATTTAATTAAACGCATCACAAATCAACTATAGACAGCAGAAAAAGTTAACACAGCATGCCCGTGCTTAATGACATACAAAAACTATTTTCGCTGCAGAATAAACTAGCCCTTTCAGTACCTTCGGTATAGACTATAGAGCCTCCCACGCTCTTTAGCGGTAGAGTAGATTTGTTTGCTGGCAGTAGCCGGACCAACACTCTCATTGCTGATGGACATGATGATCCGTCTACTGCCAGCAAGCTAGCCAAAATTAAATTTCTTCCCATAGCAACCTTGGTATACTCATTTCCTTTTAAACCTCATGACATCTCTGTATTTTAGATGTGTTTGCACTCTTTTGCACTCTTTGTTTGCACTCTTATTTTAACGGTTCCTATTGCAAACATTTCAGCTGCTAAGCATTGATAAGTTTATTTTGATTCAGTCATGCAAATGTGATAACGAAACCTTATTAGAGCAGGTAAATGCTTTTTGTGGAAATCGATATTCATCACATGGATAGCATACTACACCCATCTCACAATTGGTGAATTTGGAATTTGTTCGTTTGATGGGGTCTCTTTCCTCCTGTAGGCCTTTTGTCTTAGGCCACTGTTCTACCTTTTCTTACATTTTGCTTCTGCTTCTCAAGTTCTATAAATTGATCTATTCCTTATCTCTGTATTATTTCTCAGAGTCAAATGCAAGACTCACTGAAAATATTCGAAAATAAAAGATGATTATTCTTCTTATGTATGCGATAAATATACAGTAAACTTATAGCGCACTCAACAAGTTTAATCAATAACCGCCTTCTGCTGCTTAGCGAATCGGATTTTCTGTTTCTTTTTGTTTCGTTTCATTTTTTATGATATAGACCCTGTTCGCTCCAGAGTATTTCGTTTACCACGTTGGTGCCAATGTGCTCCAACGTGTCTGTCGTAGAGCTACGTGCGTCGGGAATCGTATCGACACGCGCTTACGTAGGAGTACTCAAATGTGCGCTGACGAACTCATGTAGATGGTGTAGTTAGAAGAATCTTAGACGTAGATCACTGCTAATGCTGTAGTCTCGACTATGGTTAGTATTAATTCGGTAGAGCTTATAATGGAGTATCTCAATCAATGTAGGAACGTAGAATAGTAGAGATACTGGAGCCGACTGTAGTGGGTAGTAAAAGGATTGGTAAACACAAATTCGTATATTCCAGATAATGGTACAATTAATGCTTCAGTTGGTTGCAAATATCAAACTATGTGCACAGCAGTAATGGTGCTTCTAATACTGCACAAGTGTGCTACAAGATCTAAATGCTGCAGGTCACTTGGCGACGCGGCTACTTATGTGTTCCCGTGAGCATCAGGACGCGCGACACGCATAGCCCTCCCCCATTTTCCAATTCCTTCTAAGTGACGCAACTCATAGCAACGACTGAACATAGACAGGCATGTTTTTGTATTATTGCAGAAAACTTATGACTAAATCGTTACCGTTCGGGTTTCATCACAAGGTCGGAGACAGGATACTGACTTTCTGTTGATAATGCCGACCATGTAAAGTTTCACTGATCTCGTTCAAGGAGGGTTAACAGATCGCCTATTAAACCTTTTTGATCTGGTACGATAGCCGTTACGCAGAGAGAGAGAGCAACAGGTAATAACCGACCTTTTCTGGACCCTTCAGTTTTAGGCTGTATTTGTGTTTTCCTTGTTTCCTATTTCTTCCACCCCTATTGCTTAGGTGCAATATCAATATCAGCAGTTTTTAGGAGCTATTAGACGGCTCGTGACCCGTTGGGTCGTCATAAAAAAAAACAGGTGTTATTTAGCTGAGCATAGACCACCCGCTATTCGGCCGTCCTCTCCTGTCCGTCATGGAGCTGCCCGTACGGCTCACAATGAGCATTTCCTTTGCTGCTCTAACGAATATTCAGCACCCAGACTGTAAGCAAAGTCCATTTAAATGTTCGCATTTCAGTTATATTTCCCGTAGCACCTTTGCGTTTAGCGTGCCCGTTCTTACAGCCGAAATCAGGTTTAAATTCCGTATCACAGATACAATCGAATTAAATCTTCATTTCTCCCTGTCTAAAAGCGAAGAAGCTGCGTCAAATAAGACACAAGTAAATGAACAAGGAAACAAAGTTCACAGACTTTTAGTATAATATAGATAGGTTACTGCATGATTTCAGGCACAATAAATCAGGGCCCTAGACATAACTCTCCGTCGACTGTGGGCTATGCTCAGCAGTCCACTCTTTTCAAGCAGCCCCACAGCGAGGCACACTCCAAGTTTTTTCAAATCGCGCTTAAGTTGCTTCGGGATCTTTCCCAGTAATCCTATGACGCTCGGGATCACCTCCACTTACTTGCTCCAGATCCTGCTCAGTTCCAGTTTCAGATCCTGGAACTTGTTTATTTTCTGACGCTCCTTCGCCTCTACCCTGCCGCCCCATGGCACAGCCACATCGATCAGTGGCACACTTTTCCCCAGTTTCCTTTTTTTGCGCCAGATCTGGCGGGCCGACTGGCTTAAATAACGGGATCAGTTTGTACGTCTTGATCCCTCAGTAATTTTACTCCATTATTCAGACTCCAGGACGCTTTCTAGGTTGTGCTCGATCCATTTTTGTCCACAAGGTAACCCACTTTCTTATAGTTGCCGGTGTAAGGTTTTGGCTACAGTATTGTGTCTTTTCTTGTACTGGTGTTAGGCCATTGCACTCACTATGTCGTTGATGGTTTCGTCCATTATACCTGCAGAGTTCCTTGCCATGGAGAAACTTTTACAGCACACTAAAAATGCAATTTTGCAGCTTGAAGTAAAGATAAAGGAGTGAAAAGAAACGTACGGCTACGATTGACCGCAGACTGTCAGAGCTATGACGTCAAAGACGGAAGGCTTGCTCCATCTGCGCCGCCCCCCCCCCCCCCCCCCCCCCCCCCNCTCCTCAGGCCGCAATGCAGTACGACCGCGACTACTGAGTTTGTATTCCAGAGAATTATGTTTTTGCCATTGCTTGAGAATAGATTGTCTGACTTCCAGATATC
This sequence comes from Parhyale hawaiensis, assembly GCA_001587735.2. Classification (NCBI taxonomy): domain Eukaryota; kingdom Metazoa; phylum Arthropoda; class Malacostraca; order Amphipoda; family Hyalidae; genus Parhyale; species Parhyale hawaiensis. The sequence continues at coordinate 13,126,035 of LQNS02277100.1, forward strand.
AACCAGGCCAGCACCCTCAACCATCCAACCTTGGTGTGATGAACTGATTATTTTCATTTTTTCAATGCTTTGCTCGTCTGCGTTTTGATAAGAATATAAAAATCTCATCAATTTTGATTGAGAGCAATTATTATTCTTTCCCTTGCCCTTGCAGTGACCTTCAGGTTTATACTTCGTTTCACTGCTTATTCGAATTGCTTTCTGTTTTATTCCTCTAATGAAATTTGGCCAGCTTGGAATTGCTCAGCAATGTTATTGCTCTTTTTATTTACCCTTGGCCATAACCTTTAGAATTCTGTCCATTTTTATTGCTTTTACGAACTGGTCTTTTATGCGTGCATGCAAATTATATTCTTTCGAAAAATGGTGTAAAATATTATTGCTCATTTCATCTGTCCCCGACGACCATCTTCAGTATTATGTGTATTTTTACTGCCTGTTCGGACAGCGATCTTTTCATCAGTGAGAACATAGAAACAGAGCAATTATAGAACAGCACAGCAACAGTTATGACCCATTTAATTGGTCCCTGCCAAAGTGTGCAGCATGGATGACTTTTTTTATCGTAGTTGAGCACTTGCGGCAGATTACGCGCCACTGCGTCATGCGTCTAGCCCTGGCTCGGTGACTCACTGGCTTTCTGACTTAGTGAGTCACCGGCTCATTGGATCCGTGACTCACTGGCTCATTGGATCAGTGACTCACTGGCTCATTGGATCAGTGACTCACTGGCTCATTGGACCAGTGACTCACTGGCTCATTGGATCAGTGACTCACTGGCTCATTGGATCAGTGACTCACTGGCTCATTGGATCAGTGACTCACTGGCTCATTGGATCAGTGACTCACTGGCTCATTGGACCAGTGACTCACTGGCTCATTGAATCAGTGACTCACTGGCTCATTGGATCAGTGACTCACTGGCTCATTGGATCAGTGACTCACTGAATCATTGGATCGCTGGTTCATTAGCAACATGGTAGTTATGACACAAAGTTAAAAGCATTTTCGTTTCTTCATTTCAAATCCTAATCGTGCTTGTCATGGTCTCTGAGCTATAGTTGACCGGACCACGATCGATAGGTTTGAGCAATATCTATGAAAGTTTGAATTTGCACTAGGTATATTTTATTGTATTTTCAGAGTAGATTGTTCTTTCCTCCGAACTGTTTTAACTTTTTGCCTTAGATGCCTCATACACATGCACCTACCTGTTTATTTATTTTAAATAATCAATTTCAGAGTAAATAATTCAAAAAAATATTATTAAAAGGTGTATATGAAGTGCCTTGTAATAAATCAATATCATGATTTAAAAGTTTGGCATTTAAAGACATTAGGCTGTTTCCATTTCTCGTTAAGGTAAGTGTCCTCCCCTCCCCTCCGGCCAGAGCATGATTCCAGTTAAGCTAACGACACAAGCCAAGCGTCGTAAAACTTTACCTCACTTCTTGGCGGGCAGGCGAACTTTGAAACTACAGCAAGCAAGTGCATCACTCTAGCATCCCACCACTGTGAGTACGACGTCAAGTATTCGAAGCTCGGCATTGCACAACCTTACAGGGATAATTGGAGACGCCAAAAGTCAACAAGGGGCCATCGATTGACGATAAAGCTAAACCCTAAAAGCTTGACTTATCCAAAACGTCAAATAAGAAAGTGGCGTCACCCTGTGAATGGAGTTTTAGAGTTAACCTCAAATTGGTTATAAGTGAGACGAATGAAAATTAATTCCTGCTCCATAAAGTTTTCAACCGTCTTAAGCGTATACGAGTTAGAGTGCTTCCAACACCTGCAATATAATTTAATGCAGCGAATCCAACGCTCCTATCTGAAGATCCGGAGAAGTAAAGTCTGGCACGCTTAGTTACTTGGCTTTCTCGAGCCACTCAACGACATCTTCAATCTGCTGTTGACGAAAAAAATCGCAAATTTCGACTCGGAAAATCAACTGCAATCATCGCTCGTTTTGAACGTTTTGTCAAATGTTCGGAGCAAACCAAAGGCATGCAAGGAGCTCCTCTTAGTAAGAGTGTTCACTTCATATGCAGTTATCCATGCAACCATAGGATAAGCTGTTAGCTCAGTTGCACTATGTCCAATGCGTTTCACGTCTCCATATATTGAGACAGGAGCGTTGGATTAGCCTATTTGGATCGTGTTGAAGGACTAAGCATAACCTCACACTGCCTAGTAGGGTTGAATTTTTAGCCGTCTCATGGGTAATATTTTAGAGGAAAAATTCATTTGTGGTTCATGGGTAATACAGTAGTGCCTTCCATACATTTGGATGCTCTAATAATTTGGTTAGCTGAGTATAAATTTCCCATTTCAAATCAGCCCTAAGCTTTCAAGGTCTAGTTCAATTCTGTGCTAAAAAAGAAGCAGGTGCGGGAGTGACACCTCTCGTGACTATATTACTGTTTGGTTTTTGTGTTTACAAGAGAATAACTTGTGGTATTTCTTCAGGACGTACGTCTGGTATAAATTGCTCATTTTACTTCAATAGTCGCTCTACAAGAAAAGTAATCAGCCCTGGATTAGTGCATTATGGTGTTTCAAAATGAAAAAGAGAACTGTATTTAAGCTAAGTATTTCAATTCATTTAATGTATTCAGCATTTCAATGCATTTCATCAATTTAGTACTTAAATACATTTCAAAAATATAATAAGTGCTTAATTACATTTTAACGATGTACTAGGTATTTGTATACATTGAGTACCCATCATTGACAACACAATATTTTTCTTGTCATTATTTAACGGAGCCACGTAGAAGTACACCAGTTGGAAATAGAAATAGCATGCCGTACTAAGTGCTTACTCCACTTATTTCTTTGGAGTCACTGCTGTTTCTCTGTTTGTGATATTTAGTGACATGATTTTCTCTATATGTGCTGTAGAGTGAAGTTTTCCTTGCTCCAGTACGGAGTGAGTATTTGTATGTTTGCGTGGTGGAGTGCATTTTTCTTAATTTCCTTTGCTAATTTGCACTGCGGTGTAACGTTTTGCTAATTTACACTACTGTGTGGCGTTTTGCTAATTTGCACCGCTGTGTGACGTTTTGCTAATTTGCACTACGGTGTGACGCTTTGTTAATCTACACTGGTAAGTGAAGCTCTGTTAATTTACAGTAGGGAGTGACGATTTACTTCTTTTATCTGCGGTAAAACGTTTTCTTAATGAGCACAAGAGAGTGACCTTCTCCTGTTTCATGGCCGCTACAGCAGCCGAAGGCTACGCACGGCAGCACTATTTGGCCAGTTAGAAAGTTGGTAAAATTTATTTTTTCAGGGTCAGTGCATAGCTTTGAAATTGAAAAATTGATCAAGAGCACATGCAATTGGAATTTTATTAGATTCAAAGTGCCAATAATTTATTAGGTGAAGTTTGACTTTTCCAAAATTCAGATAGACAGAAACGTCAGTTTTGTAGGTGTCTAACTGCTTCACACGTCAGAGAAGAAGAAAAANCGTCCATTAAAGTGCTTCTGAAAGTAGCAGTATTTGTAGTTTGTCGGTCATATCAGTTTCAGGAATTTTAGAGCGTATGTTGAATTAAACGCTTGTAGGGCCTGCGTTGAACGTTTGTAGGGCCTGCGTTAAACGTTTGTAGGGCCTGCGTTAAACGTTTGTAGGGCCTGCGTTGAACGTTTGTATGGCCTGCGTTAAACGTTTGTAGGGTCTGCGTTAAACGTTTGTAGGGCCTGCGTTGAACGTTTGTAGGGCCTGCGTTAAACGTTTGTAGGGCCTGCGTTAAACGTTTGTAGGGCCTGCGTTAAACGTTTGTAGGGCCTGCGTTAAACGTTTGTAGGGCCTGCGTTAAACGTTTGTAGGGCCTGCGTTAAACGTTTATAGGGCCTGAGTTAAACGTTTATAGGGCCTGCGTTAAACGTTTGTAGGGCCTGCGTTGAACGTTTGTAGGGCCTGCGTTAAACGTTCGTAGGGCCTACGTTGAAAGTTTGTAGGGCCTGTGTTAAGCTTCTGTATGGCCTGCGGTAAACGTTTGTAGGGCCTGCGTTAAAGAGTTCTCTGTGAGAAAACTCATAGAAAATTCAGTTGTAGGGAAGCCTGAAAATCAGACGATACATTTGCACTGTGTTGTTCGTATAGATTCAGCTTAAGTAGCTGGCCACCCAGCAGCGGGTGGTTGAATGGATTAGTCAAAACATTCGACGATATGTTAAAAATCTTTTGTAATGAATTGAATATGAAGTGTAAATAAGATTCACTCCAAATAAAAAATTAAATGAGGGTGCCATTCCAGCCCAAAATTTACCCCTGACTCTGTAAAAGCCTCTACCAGCCTCCACTGCTGCTGTAAGGTTCTATCGATGATTACGTTTATTGTTCAATTACTATATGTTTATCACCCGCGAAGGAAGAGAGAGGTGATAATGTTATCGTTGAATATTTAAGTACATATATTTGTTTGTATATATATATATTTGTCTGCCCGCTCAAAAATTGGTAGAAGGAGTTGAGCAATATTCATAATTTTTTGCAGAGTCCGGTTGGTTCACCTAGATTAGACCCATACCAAAAAACTAGAATTATAGCTGGCCATCAAAAATGACGACGTTGAATTTACCCCCTACTCCACGAGGCCTTCTAGTCTAATCATATGTATGATGGTTGAAGGTTGCGACGGACAGCTTTTTAGCAATATTATATAAGATGCTCATAGGCTCTTCAGCTGTACCGTTCGTCGATGTGACGTCACTGTTGACGTTACTTTAGATATTGCTTGCAAGTGAGCCCTCTCTAACGCTCTTTACCTCCTGGACCATTTCGTTAAGGTATGCCCACCCTGCGCTTATATTAGCGGCCTGNATTATATAAGATGCTCATTGACTCTTCAGCTGTACCGTTCGTCGATGTGACGTCACTGTTGACGTTACTTTAGATATTGCTTGCAAGTGAGCCCTCTCTAACGCTCTTTACCTCCTGGACCATTTCGTTAAGGTATGCCCACCCAGCGCTTATATTAGCGGCCTGCTGACTCCTTGCTACAGTATATTACATTGTTGAGGTAAATGTATTTAGTTAACTCTTTCTTTCCTTACTTTATCCTCGTTTCTCATACGACTAGCACTATTTGGAATGGTGCCCAGAGTCAACTCACTGAAAGAATAGATTAACTTAATATATAGCTCAGGATGTTCAAGTTAGCTTTTCTTGTATTCGTAGCACGTCTTCGGGTCGTCTAAAGTCTTACACATGCATTAACATGTGTATTTTTTTGTGCATTTAAAAGGCGAGACGCCATTGGTCCAACATAAATTCTGTGCGTTGTAATATGGGATCAGCCTATGAAACTCAGCACGCTAGTGAAACATGGCCATTAGATGGGCAGAATGTACTAGAACAGAGCCAGTGACGAGTAGGCCTCTCTGTGCGCTGTCGTGCAAATGTGTAGGTGAATCAAAACCAACTAATGCAGGGTTATGTTTATTTAGTTTTGTACAAAAGCGCAAAAACATAGAATTTTAGAGTAAATTTAGGGACCGCAATTAGTGATAATCAGAAGCAAGCAGCACACTCGGAAGTGATAAAGAATAGCCGGAAAGTTGAAATTGATGATTGAATTAGAAGGTCTTATTAATTTTCAAATCATAGACCATGAACAGCTAATTTCGATAAGTTTTCAAATATATTTTAGTTGTCTCACATCTGCCATTTATAGCTCCAGTTGACTTATTTCCCCGTATAATATCGGAGGACTCTAAACGCAATTACTTTCTTGCTTTCCAATAGCGTACAACCTCTACTAGCTCTGCCTACAGTACAATATAACATTCAAACATTACTGATAATAACTTCTATTAAGAACACAATAGGTCCGCAAATGCTCCAACATGTACATAAGTCTCGATAACAAATTTTAATTATCCTCCCAACTTCGAGATACGAAGTCATTTATTAATGGCTTTCAATTAATCGCATCGAGATGTTCTAAGCCAATTGCCTTAATTAATCGTTGGGAAATCTTCAAGCAAAACTATTGGTTCTTTAGTTTGTAAGAAGTGCATTAGTTAATTGCAATCCGATTATATTCGAGACAGGTTAAATCTCGTGGGAAATGAGTTTTAAGCAGTCTCAATCGAAACGGGTTTGCAATTAATCTCTAAAACTCGATTCAAAAAGGCTAGGTTAAAACTCGAGCGTGAAGTATCAGAAAAATTGAAGCTAGTTGAATTTGATTTTCTTGACTCACATGTTGTCATCATATCTCAATTGTACTGCTGTGCTTGGCTGAGCGTACGTTTATCAAATTTATTGATGTAGGTAGGATCATTATTTTTTCTCCATACACGCAATCCCCTCAAATAAATGAAGCTTATTCATCAGACATGTAGGCACATGGTAGAAGCAGCATCCATTTATTTTTGGGGGCGTACAAGCAAAAATATAAGTGCATATTCAATGCCTGATGCCAACGTCTGATTCCTGTAAGGCAAACATGTGGAGCACGCCAACATTTCATCCTATATATAAATTTATTTCCGTTCTGTAAAATTTAGTCTTTATTACTACAGAAAACACAATTTTACATCCAACGCCTTCATCATGCACTTTGCATTTCTAATTAATTCTTTCCTCAAATAATGACCTTATGCAGCTCAGTATCAAGTTTCAAACATCAATTTCGAGCCGAGGTTCCAAAGTTAGGGTTTGCCTTTCATAGATCAGCGGCCGCCGCCTCCGCCGCCGCGCAGATCCGGAATGCAGCAGATGCACAGGCTACCACAGCAGGACTTCCCCCCACGGGAGGTGCGCTTGCCCGACTTGGCCCTTTTACCAAACGGTCCACAGCCATTCCATACAAAGGTGCACCAGCCTTTGTCCTTAAACAGAAAGAGAAGCAATTAATAAGTGTACAGTAACGTGAACGTGAACTTGACCGCGTGCACTAACATATAACTTTGCGTGAACTGGTTCGTGCTGCAGATAACTGTTTTCAAGGTGTCCATGGGAGTGAACGGCTGAAGTCAACCAAATAATGTTTTTAACTGTGACATCATTGGTGGAATTCTCTTAGATACAACAGCATCTTCCCCCACCTTCTTTGATCAGCGCTCCTCCAGTGTATTTTGAACATTAAAAATGATAACGCTGCGATACCCGAATGCATTGAACTCGCTTCTTTAGCAGGGCAGCGAACCGGAGATCCTTAAATGTGCAAGCACAGCACTCCTTCGTGCTACTGCTGTCCTGCAGTAACTCGCAGGATAAAAGGAACAAATCGTATAACCTAACGCAAGGAATAATCAGTTTTCATGACAAAACTTTATATCCAACTTGTTTGCGTGCTAACGAGGCATTAAAGCCCTTAATTAAGCAACGTAGAGACACAGTCTTTGCCGTACATTCGTGCTATGCTATCATATCATCGTATTTTTTAATGTAGGATGATGCAAGTGTACATTAATTAATAAGCTTTTTACCCCTAATAGCAAGTAGAGTGTCTTTTTTTGGTGACTTTAGATAACCGCGAACATTATATCAGCTCTGTACTAATAAGATCGCAACATAGGATATGATTTTGAACATGTAGCTACATATATTTGGCGGAAGAACTAGTCTTACGCACTAGCCAAAGTAAACTAATCTAACCTACCCTAATGAGGCAATAACGTTGGGATTAAAATTAATTTTAATGCCGTCTCTATTGTTGCTTGACGTCCGTTCAAAGGTCACTTATATAACGTATTAATCTCAAATTTGCTGGATAGATCTGATCATACCGCTTACTCCTCTAGCAAAGCAGTAATATAGTAACACTTACCACCTTATCTAGAAAAGTAGGAATATTTCAGTAGGTACTTATTCAATAGACTAGCAAAAATAGAGATACATTTATTTACTCCCGTAGAACAACAGGAAAATAGCAACTTACTCCCTTAGAATAGCAGGAATATATATTCACAGTAGTTACTAACTCCATTAGAAACAGCAGAAATGTACTTATAGCTACTTACTCCCTTAGAACAGAGGGATCAGTACTATATAATAATTTACGTCGTGTTTTTATTTATTTATTTATTTATTATTTATCTATTTCTTTATATCTTTCCTGTCCCGCTCTTGGGAATAAGATAGGAGAAAATTCAGATTTCAAAAGGCGAAAAAAAAGTTGGGTACCTTGCAATCTTTTTCTTCAGTATCAGCTAGGGGAGAAATAGAACTCAGTCTGCTTGCCCTTCTGGCAAACAAAGTTGAGTAGCTTGGAATCTTTTTCTTCAGTATTAGATATAGGAAAAATGAGGAAGCCCAAAAGAAGGCGGGGGTTTTGGTGAAGTGTTAATTTTTTGCCGTCGTTTATAATGACCGCATGGGCCAGTAGTAGACTTATAGTTACTTAGTATCTTAGAACAGCAGGACTATACTTATACAGCAGTTACTTACTCCCTCAGAATAGCAGCTGCCGCAGCAGGGAGCCATATATATGCCGCTGGCGTATGCCTCCAGGGCCTCCGTTTTCCAGTCTGAAATAAGGCGGTAATATTTGTCAGACTACAAGCGTTTTTGTATTAGCGGTAATTCCAGTGGTAATTCTATCATATTCAAAAAGGAAACCCGACGGCAAAATAATTCTCTTTTATCTGTTCTTCACAGCCTATTGCTCATATGATTCATTCCGTCTCTCTCTCTCTCGATACTAAGTAAAAACAGGATAATCAGTTTGAAATGAACGTTGATTTAATGAAAATCAAGTTTTTTTATATTGACATGATGCAATTTAAGCACGTAAAATTATCATTTTTAAGCAATTGAGATTAGACTTAAAGTAGTTGAGTTGAAATGAGCCAAGTTTAGTATAAACCGATACTAGTAATTTATTCCGATTAGTTCTTACGATCAACGCAACGTACCTTCTTTTGATGGTGGTCCTCCTCCTCCTCCTCCTCCTCCTCCTCCTCCTCCTCCTCCTCCTCCTCCGCCTGAATGCTGGAAATGTCACCACATAACATTATTGCAGTTATCTATTACAGTTACTCAGAAATTACCTAAGCAAATTTTAGCACAACGTCTAGGCATTAGTGATGATGCAATATCAGGTGGTCAATAAATCATAAGCAGCACGCCAAAATCAACGGTTTCTCACCTCGCCTGCCGCCACCGCGACCACGATCAGCAGCAGAAGTAGTGTGACTTTCGAAGTCATGCTGAAGCGGAAACAATACCGTTTTAGTTATTAAAAGATATGGGAAGTGAAAGTAACTGCAAATATTATGAGCATGGAAATTATTGTTACCTTTTTGCGGTCATGTGGATCTTAAAGTTCGCTTTCCTACGAGACGATAAGATGCTAAATTTTGCACTCACAAAATGAAGAACATTAATTGTAATATTTACAAGTGTTAAAATCATCGAATAAAAATTATTAGGAATACTGTGAAAGCGTCATTTGAATTACGTAAAGACTATTGAAAGCGATTCAAAATACTACGAAAGATCAAGATCTAATTTTTTTATTGTAATAAACGGAGTTTGAAATTGTTATTTCAGGCATAGTAAAGAATTATAAATGGAAGCTGACACTAGTGTATATATAACATTACAGGAAAGACTTTTTTTAAAACGAACTTCGACATCAATATACTGTATTCATATAAATCGTATTAAACAAGACTATCTTTCCCCTAGAAAGTATGGGCTCAAAAATATAACTACTGAGAAATAGGCTACATCTATCAGACTGACGTGGTTTATATTATAGAGTAATGTAACTAGCCGTCTATTAGCTGAATTTACCCTTTAACTCAACTAAGCATCGCATAGAAGCTGAGGTGATTTATATTATTTTTTATATTGTTGATATTCTCTAGAGTAGTTGTCTTACCTGTCTAAAATCTCCTGTTTAGCTGAGTTGGAAATAAGTTCGAACTTGATGTGACTGGTACTCTGGTACTTGATGTGACTGGTACTCTGGTACTTGATGTTACTGGTACTCGACCATAACTGAAACCTTTTTTCCACTCCAACATCCCCTTATATATTGTAGTAATTAATTCATGAAGGGAGAAAGATAACCAGCATTTCCCGTAACAAGTGTGGAATGATAGAAAAATTTTATCTTTATTTGTTCGTCGAATGGTCAGCGAAAACATTTACTGCTCTGCGTTTGATTACACTGAGTCAGTAAACTGGACAGAAAAAAGACTGCATTTGACATCACTTTCATACTGTTATTGATCAGAAATTTTTCGCATAAGCTTGAGTTTCTGAGTATTTATTTAACCAAAGACTTCAACTTCATGGAAGTTTTGCTGCTCTATCCGTCATGTTAGAACGCACATGTTGAGGACCTGCACAACCTTAATCAAGTCAAATAACTTCTATTATGAACAGAAAAGTGTCACAAATACGCCTACAAGTACAAATTAACCAACATTTTGACACTATCTGGCACAGTCACATGGGTCCTAATCAGTTGATGGTCACTTGGTCATATTTGTATAGAATTAATTTCATAGACGATATTCACACGAAGTCAAATATAAGATGGCAGAAAGAACTTCATTATCTTTTGTGGATAATATTTTAGTTGACGCAAAACACCACGAGCAAAGGGGGAAAGAAGTCTTAATTTAGGAGGTGGACTCAAGTCAAACCACAAGTTTGTACATGTTGACTGCTCAGGTGAGATACTAATTCACACCCTCCTTTAAATATACAAGTGTCCCATCATAGGAAATTTTGCAATTTTTAATTTAATGAGAATAAGATGGGTGAAGCATTTTTAATCTAACATTTTTAATTTAACATTTTTAAAATTTTAATATAACATATTTAATTTAACGAGAATAAGATGGGTGAAGCATTTTTAATTTAACATTTTTAATTTAACATTTTTAACATTTTAATATAACATATTTAATTTAACGAGAATAAGATGGGTGAAGCATTTTTAATTTAACATTTTTAATTTAACATTTTTAATTTAACATTTTTAACATTTTAATATAACATATTTAATCTAACGAGAATAAGATGGGTGAAGCATTTAGCTTCTTAAAACTGTGAGTTAACAAATAATTTCGGCAAGTCATAAATCGAGCGTGCCACCGGCTGTATCAAGAGCAAAGAGAGCGATTCAGCTCACCTCCTCAAACTTAACGCAAAGTACATGCAAGTAAAGAGCTTGACCTGAAATTGTCTACAGGTAAAGCTGTTACACGGCGAAGACGCGAGCGCTAAAAACGGCACTCTTTTCAGGCTTTTATTAAGAAAATATTTGAAAAATCCCAAATGAAAGTGCACCTACTAGAAAATATACTTCAGAGAAGAGACTTATTAAAAATGTTCAAGGTATCTATAATATTTAATTTTTAGAAGCATTCACATTTCATGTTTGGTATAAATCTGATGTCGTATGTACAACAGAAGAGAATGAAAATTACATTCTGGCAAGTGGTCATGCATGTGTAATGAACTGGAGCATTCCGGCTCAAGCTTTGGTTCATAAATAAACAATTTTCACGTATTTAATACCTCCGCCTAGGAGGTTATGTTTTTGTGGAGTTTATCAGTTTGCTTGTCTGGTTGAATGTCGCACTAAAATAACTCAAAATGTTATGAATGGATCTCTACAAAATTTACAGGATTGTTAGGCATGTTAGGAAGAACATATTTTTTCACTTTTGGTGAAGATTTGCTTAATTTTTTGCTTGCATATCTGTCTCTTTTTTTTTTGTTGGTACCATCACTCAAAAAAGTATTGGACATCTTACTGAAGTTTACATGACTTGTTTGGTAGATTACGAAGAATAAATGAGCAAGTTTTGTGATGATTTGTTAGTCCGTTTGTCTCTTTGTATTTTTGTTTGATATTTTTGTTCGTCAGTAACATAACGCAAAAGTTATGAACGGATTGTATTGAAATTTTTAAAAATATTTAAAAGCACACATGACTAAATTTTGGTGATGATCGGTTGGTTCGTTTGGGTGTTTGACAAATGTTTGTCGGAACATATCTCAATAAGTTATGGACGGATTTTTATGAAAATTATAGAAGCTGTTATCAGTGTCAAGAGGCACCTATGACCAAATTTTAGTGTGATAAGGGTAATCCTAGTTTCAGGAGTAACATGAATTATTGGCAAAGGCATGCGCTATCAAAGTGTTCTAGTTAGACATTGAAGAGGAACGAACAATTTCCAAAAGTAAAATTCAGACCGTGTTTGTTCATGCAAAAGGCGACAATTTTTATTTTCCAGTAAAAAAGAAATTTTGAATCTGCTATGCCTATCGTTCTTAACCCTAAATAACTACTAAACAACAGTAGGAATCGGGTTAAAGGTAGGTAATTGAATATTAGGCAAGGGCCAACGGACAGAAGGTAAAGAAATAGCCAGCCAAGAGAGGCTAGAACTTCCGATAGGAAAATAAAACTTTACATTAACCCTGGATCCACGTGAAATTTCCCCCTCACCATTGAGTTGGATCCTAGACGTTAATGTCGCAGAATCGCTATATTTTACAATAAATCTTTGTTCTATAAAAGGCCTAAAGATAAAGGATGCTCACCAGCAAATCTACGGCCCGTTCGTACAAACTCGCTTTTAGGAAAAAAATGAACGTCAGACGGATTCCAACCTTCCAAGTAGCCCTGTGGTTCGCAGTGTATCGTTAAATCTGACATGGCAAAAAGGCGAAAAGGTTTTTTTTCACATGATACACATTTAATTTCTTGCAGAACAGAAAATAGACATTATTACATATATCAATTATCACTAGAGTATAAATTTCAATATGTGTGGGTGAAGCACTCTCGAGACGGATAGGTAATGGCCTCAGAGCCAGAATGTGTTGCCAGATATTATTTGCGTTATTATGTCAAAAAAAGACGCTAAAATCTGTGTGCAGTCACTCCAAATAGTAGAGTCCTTATTGGAATACGTACAAATGAAAGAAAATCAATAAAATTAGAATTGCTCGAATAAATTATTGATTACCTAAAAAATACAACATCAGTCGTAATACCTTTAAATATAATCCGCATTTAAATGATGGCTAAGTAACTTATGTCTTTATAACATCTCTCAAAGTTGAGCAATCGTGGTGGAAGTAATATAGCCGTTATAGTTATGATGAACAAATTTCAATGCTCTGTAGGAGGCAGCCGTTACGTATAGAAACAGTCGTGGTATATCAGCTTTATCTAAATAACTTCGTTTTCGAAAATCTTAAGGACATACACTGCATCCTCAGCTCTTTACATGTTTAGAAACCTGTTCCAGCTTCAATTCTGCAAACATTTGGATAAGTTTGAGGAAACATGTTGTATCTTCAGCTCTCAATGTTTAGAAAGTCAATTAATTGTACTCTTCAATGACAAATCGTTTCCGGCGCGTGGATATTTATTGAATATCTTGCATTAACTCAGACATTCAGCTTTCACCTCAAATTTTCAACTAGAGCGAGCTTTTGCAACAGTAATGGTCGTTCTAAAACCTAAGTTTTGGCTTATTCAACCTCAGTGACTAATTTCAGCCTTAAGCTTCGGCTCGTTGCCTTGTTGGAGCCATCGTCATCGTTCAACTCCACGGTTCCAAAAGTCCTTTTTAAATCTTTCCTCGAGTATGCTCCGATAATTTTCGTTTCTCGAAGTTCCTTCGGCACGATGAAGGGCACCCACACCAAACGTTGGAAGACAAGCCATAATGTTAAAGATCCACGACCATATTCCACTTTTAGAGTGGAGTTTCTTCCTACAAACATTTTGCACATCACCAAGACATCGTCGTTTCATTTGACCCCAGAAAGTTGCTAATAAATTCGTTATCTGAATCCGTATGTTTCCTGAGAAACTTCACTTGAGCTGTGACATGAACATTCGTCACCAGCTGTACCTTCCTAGGGCAACATATGCCATTCGTAAGCTGCCTGTCATGTAGACCATCTAAGGTAAATGCGCGCGTCTCAGAGAATAGTTAGTAGACCATGTAGACCATCTAAGGTAGATGCGCCCGACTCAGAGAACAGTTAGTAGACCATGTAGACCATCTAAGGTAAATGCGCTCGGCTCAGAGAACAGTTAGATTATTTGCTAGTCTTCTGTCAGTTGTTACAAGTGACTTCAGTCATGTCACACTATACGGTTTTAGAGAAGTTGATGAAGGCTATACAATACATACTCCACTTCATTCTAAATATTGCACACTGCTCCTCAAGTCTTTCCTTGTTACCAAAAGTTAACTTAAGCTGCCTTGATGACCTTCCGGAGCGTTTGGAAGAGATTAATTTGTTGCCAACCAACTATTCTTAGGAAATTTGCTGGAGAACCATATTTTAATATGTTTTTCCTTGACTTTCGATTTTGATTTATGCAGTTGGTTAGTTGTTATTCTGTAGTTTATTCCAGCTCCACGCTTACTTGCAATGCGAATTTTTATGTTGAACACCTTTTTTTATGTTTCTTCGTGATGTCAGATTTCGTAATAACCAAGTAACTATCCTGCCCTGTACGTATATGACTTCAGTTGAATATTGCAGAAAATTCTAATATGTTTTGCAGCCTAAAAGTAGTGCAGTAAAATAAAGAAACGGCCTTAGTGTAAATTCCATGGCATAATTATGAATTCGAGATGCTAGGTAATAACTGAGCACGCAGTTTCATATGGAATGCATCCCCCTAAATACTTTTTGTTCGGTAGGTCTATAGGAAAATTTTTTAATTCCATGTTTTTCGCTATTATTGTGTGTGAATTCTTTACTGTTTAGTATACAGCTATGATAGTTACCAAACTGTTTTTTTTTTCTCATAGTGCTGGAAGTGTTTGCAGGTATCTTTACCCTAAGATAACTATTTTTTTTTTCTTTGGACGAATACTGAGTTGAGTAGAACGCCTCGTGGCGTAGGACTATCACCACAAAAGGGAAAAAATTCAACGCCGTCACTTTGAAAGCCACCTAACTCAAGATTATTGTCATTTTTCACATCTCAGCCAATCCACCTGACTACATGAAAAAAAAAATTATTATTAGGACTCAACTCCTTCTGCCTCTTTTTGGGTGGACAGATAAAGAATATATATATGCAACTAGAACGCCTCGGGCGTAGGACTATCACCAGCGGTAGAGGGGTAAATTCAACGCAGTCATTTTTTATGGCCCGCATACCCTAAAGTTTTGACACTTTTCATATCTCAGTCAACATATCATACTGTCTGGAAAATATATAGTATTATGACGAGAACTCGGACATTGGAGCATTTATACGTAAAATGCTGCTAGCGCTCTTAATGCTCCATTATGCTCCAAACGCTATGAAGGTTCCAAAGTGCTCCTTAGTACTCCATTTGACTCTAACTGTTCACAAAGTTGGAGCAATGTCAAGTAACTGGAGCATTCTTAGCAGGTTGTCAACCGTATCTTCAAGTGTATTGAACATAAATGAGTTTGATCGAAGCATAAAGAAACGCCAACAGCAATATTCAATGCACTCTGACAAGACGTCTATCAGTTTAAACGTGGAAAATGGATGCAGTAGGGAACTTCTGGGTGTAGGGTAATTTTATTACGAGTTTCCCCATACTATAACGAGTAAAATGATATAATTTGTAGATGAATGAGACGTGCATAATCAGTTTATGATTTTGAAACATATATGCAAGGTGTGGTGTAATTCGATGCACATATTTTAGCTGTATTTAAAAATACGCAACATAGAACAATTTCCTGAGTGACAAAATCCTCAAAACTCCTTCGCTTTTGAGAAATAACAACATGGAATTCTTAAAGGCAGGGTTCGGGCGAAAATAATAAGTTTTTATTTTTGGACCGATTTGAATGAAACTTGGTATAGATACGTAAAATCAGAAAAGAATTTTTTACGCCAGTATTTTTTTTTTCATTTTCCCCATAGAAAACGAGTTATTCAAAGAAAATGGCAAAGGGGGGCGGGGAAAAACCTTACTCCTACAGTTTTTGAGCTAGCTACAAAGAGATGATTTTGGTATCAAAAGAAGCGAAACTTGATCCTCAATCAGGGTCAAACTTTTTGGATTGATTTTCGAAATCGTTTTTGAGAAAGTTCGAAGAGCTCAAAATTCTTTTTTTTTTTTTCGTGTCACTCGTCTCCTTATTCGAAAATGAAACTAAAAATTTTTTATTCGTGTATAAAATTAAATTACGTTTCTTTTAAATTCCGTTGAGTACTGTAGGAGGAGTATGGTTTTCCCAGCTTCCTTCATTGTCGTTTTCTTTGAATAAGTCGTTTTCTATGGAAAAATTAAAAAAGTACGCGAGTAAGAATTATTTCTTTTTCGATTTTACATATCTATACCAAGTTTTATTCAAATCGGTGCAAAAGTGAAAACTTTTCATTTTCGCCCAACCCTCCCCTTAAGTATTTCAGCTCATCATTTCTCGAAAACGAAAGAGTTTTTAGGTTTTTGTCACCCCTAAAAATCGTTTTGTTTTGCGTTTTTCTATATACGGTTTAAATATGAGCATAAAATTACACAACGCAATGTATAATTTAATTTGTCAGGTTAATTCTTGAATTGAATCTTTCCAAAATATTTTCAAAAGCAAACCTCGTTTAAATTCTTACTCCGATCGTTGTGCAAATTATACTTTGGTGCACGAATCGCTCTGATAACCGCCGCCAAACGCTCCAGCAACTACTACAAGCGCTCCTATAAGTGCTCTAAATGCTCCAGCAACTACTCCAAGCGCTCCTATAAGTGCTCTAAACGCTCCAGCAGCTACTCCAAACGCTCCCACAAGTGCTCCTGATGCCCTTTTCTATCGCTACTACTGCACACTTATAGCGCTGCAAGCGCTCCTTCTAACCGCTACTGCAGCTCTTTTTTCAAGAGCTCCAATGTCCTAGCTCTAATTATGACAACTCCTTCTACCTGTTCTTGGGTGGACAGTAACAAAATTCATCGCCGTCATTTTTTATGGCCAGCTAATTCTAGTTTTTTGGCATTGTGCGCATCTAAATCAACGAACGTGACTCCCTACAAAAATTGTGAATATTGCTCAACTCATTCTACCTCTTTCTGGGTGGAATAACAAATACAACGCCGTCATTTTTGATGGCCAGGTAATTGAAAATTTTTACCATTTTTTACATCTCTGACTACCCACTTGACTACCTGAAAAATTATCATTATGATTCAACTCCTGCTGCCTCATTATGGGTGGACAGAATCAATATTCATCGCCGTCATTTTTGATGGGCAGCTAATTCTAGTTTTCTGGTACGGGTCACATCTAGGTGAACCCACCAGACTCTCTGCAAAAATTCTGAACATGCTCAACTCCTTCTACCACTTTTTAGGGGAACAGACATATATACAACTATGAATACAAATATATAAACTCTTCTATATATATATATATATATATATATATATATATATATATATATATATATATATATATATATATATATATATATATATATATATATATATATANAGGGTCAAACTTTTTCGGATTAATTTTCGAAATAGTTCTTGAGAAAGTTCGAAGAGCTCAAAATTCTTTTTTTTTTTTTTTTTTTTTTTTTTGTCTGTCACTCGTCTCCTTACTCGAAAATCAAACTGAAATTTTATTCATATAGAAAATTAAATTCCGTTTCTTTTAAATTCCGTTAAGTACTGTAGGAGGATCGAGTAGGGTTTTCCCCAGCTTCCTCGATTGTCGTTTTTTGTGAATAACTCGTTTTCTATGAAAAAAAATAAAAAGTATACGAGTAAGAACAATTTCTTTTTCGATTTACATATCCATACCAAGTTTTATTCAAATCGGTGCAAAAATGAAAGCTTTTCATTTATGTCCAACCCTCCCCTTAAGTATTTCAGGTCATCATTTCTCGAAAACGAAAGAGTTTTTAGATTTTTGTCACCCATAAAAATCGCTTTGTTTTGCGTTTTTCTATATATGGTTAAAATATGAGCATCAAATTACATAACGCCCTGTATAGTTTAATTTGTCTGGATAATTCTTGTATTGAATCTTTCCAAAATATTTTCTAAAGCAAACCTCGTTTAAATTCTTTCTCCGATCATTGTGCAAATTATACTTTGGTGCACGAATCGCTCTGATAACTGCCCCCAAACGCTCCAGCAACTACTCCAAGCGCTCCTATAAGTGCTCTAAATGCTCCGGTAACTGCTCCAGACGCTCCCATAAGTGCTCCTGATGAACTTTTCTATCGCTACTATTGCACACGTATAGCGCTACAATCGCTCCTTCTAACCGCTACTGCAGCTCTTTTTTCAAGATCTCCAATGTCCTAGCTCTAATCATGACTGAACTCCTTCTGCCTGTTCTTGGGTGGACAGTAACAAAATTCATCGCCGTCATTTTTGATGGCCAGCTAATTCTAGTTTTTTGGCATTGTGCGCATCTAAATCAACGAACGTGAGTCCCTACAAAAATTGTGAATATTGCTCAACTCCTTCTGCCTCTTTCTGGGTGGAGTAACATATTCAACGCCGTCATTTTTGTTGGCCAGTTAATTGAAAATGTTTGCAATTTTTTACATCTCAGACAAACCACCTGACTACCTGAAAAATTATCAATATGATTCAACTCCTGCTGCCTCAGTATGGGTGGACAGAAACAATATTCATCGCCGTCATTTTTGATGGGCAGCTAATGCTAGTTTTCTGGCACGGGTCACATCTAGGTGAACCCACCAGACTCTCTGCAAAAATTCTGAACATGCTCAACTCCTTCTATCACTTTTTAGGGGAACAGACATATACAACTATGTATACATACATGTAAACTCCTCTATATATATATAATATATATATACTTGAATCTTCAACGAAAGCATCATCACCTCTCTCACTTCGCTCGCGGGTGATAAAAAATGTAGGTGATGCGAATATTTTCTCGAGCACCGTAGGTGTAGGTCCATTATGCTTACAAAGTTCCCCTTTCAGGATCTGTACAGCACAGGAAAAACTGCAATTTAATAACTTGTGGTACAGGTCAAGGTAGAAGCAAAGTTTCCTTGACCACTCGCCCTGCCTAGAAGATCCACCAGCACTGATTCGTGCTCCAGTTAAATATCCAGTGTGATACATAAGAGTGTACGACTGCAGTCGACCGCACATTGCCTGAGCTCCGGCGTCAAAAACTGGCGATTCAAGAAAACTGCATCCTTTCTGGCCGTTATGTAAGTTCCCTCTTCCCAGTAACCTCTGAATGGCAGAAATGTTGACACTGCATTTCCAAGCATTTCCAGGGATCTCTGATTGGCAGAAGTGCCGACGCTGCATTTCCGAGCATCAAAATTTCATTTCACTTTGTCTCGAGAATAGAACGTTTGACCGACAGATGACGATATGATCATCACCCTCAACCACTCAATAACTGGGTGGAATAAGACTGATTATTTGTCTTTTCAACGCATGTTCACATGCAGCACTATGCGCTAGTAAAATTACCGTCAAATTTCACTGCGCTCGTTTATTTCTCATTTCATTAGCCCTTGCCACGACTTTCAGAATTATATCTAATTTTACGGCTTGTTCGCATTACGTTCTTTTTATTCGTGCATAGAAATTTTGCTAGTTTGGAAACGCCGTGTAATTATTCTGCTCTTTTTACTTGTCCCTGCGATAACCTTCACAAGCATATCTTGTTTTACTGCGTGTTCGATCAAAGGGCTTCGTTCCTCTTGCATAGAAATTTTGCTGTTTTGAAAATGCCCAGTTATGTTGGTACTCGTTTAATTGGCCCCTGCGATAACATGCAACAGCAATGGATTCTTTTATTATCGAAGCTGGACGATTGCGTTAAATAATACCCCACATGCAGCGTCACTGACGCACTGACGTAACGGCAGAGTCCTGAAGCGAAACAAAAGCTGTCTTCTATTTGCAACTTAGAATCCTTTCCTATCAAGAATCAGGGTGGCTCCAGAAGCTGAACTGCTGTTTAGCTGCTGGGCGACGTCGCGGCGGCCTTAAATTTTGTTTGGGTTCTCCTATTTGAGCTCATCTCCAAGTACTGGTGATTGGTAGTTTCGCCATAGACAGTTTCGCCGCAAACAGTTTCGCCCTACGACAGATTTGCCGCAAGCAGTTTCGCCTTAGCGAAAGTTCCGCAAGGCGAAAAGTTTAAAAATCTGATCAGATTAAAGTTACGCAGTGTTCACACCATATGTTTTGAGTATTGGTGCTACAAATTTTTGATAATACCTGCAACATGCGAACACAAAGATTATAAAAAAAATCACTGAATTCACATGAATGAAACGTAACGGCAACTATTAAAACAGAACTTAGTAATGTCAAATTTAAAACACGGAATGAAGCATTTTAAAGTTAAAGCATTTAAAAGCACAAGTGAAGTTCATTCGTAATTGAATAATGACATTCCTATAGGGAAACATATAACCTAATATATCTCAAAAACTAAGCATTTTCAAGAAAATGCATAGGAATAATAGGGTTATTAAATGACCCATTTAACCCATATATATGATGGAAAATATTCTATTTTAAGGCCGGCGACTTTTGAAATTTTACCATATATAATGCTAAGCACAAATATGGTAACACTGCTCTTTAAGAAATTAAGCCATGATAATTGCTTCTGGTAATACATTAGGGCAAATGCAAAGCACACCGGCGTCAACTTCTTTCTATTCTTATGCAATCACCGGTGAATCTGAGTACATATAAATGAACCGTAATAACACTAAAGTTTTGCAGCGGTTCACTCAGAACACACCCCAGGAAGAAAATAAAGATGTACGTGTACGACACATATCCGATGGCCGCATGTTTACAAGACACCGACATCGGCGAGAAGGACACGGGCGCACTACAAGAAGCGTTGCCACCAAGTAAAGTCTAAGTAACAAAGTAAAACTTTTAGTTAGGGCAGTTGAAACGATCCATGCACATCAACTTTGAACATAAACTTTTACTTTTTTCACCGCACGGAACTTTCATTACGGTGAAACTGCTTGAGGCGAAACTACCTAGAACGTCTTTCACTGACCTCATCACTAACGAGAAATCAGGGCGGTGTCTATCAAATTCTGGATTCGTATTGTACTTGTTTTAATGTNCAAGCCTAACAATAGGAAAATTGAATATATGATCTCGCATATTGTAATGGTGAGTGGCGAGTAGCGGCTGGTAATGTTTCTCGAATGTCTCTACATGAGAGTACATTGCGCTTCTCGTGAACTTCAATAAGTAGTACCCGTATACATCCTCAAATTTCATAAGTTGGAGCTTATCAAACATTGCATGAATAAACATAGTACGCACGCTATTTTGATCCCTCTTGACAATAAGAATAACCCGAAGAACATCGTTAATAGCAACCCTCAGTGGCCTCAGTGCATTGAGCGACGATCCACCCCACAATATCATACCTTGTGTTAAGTAAGAATAGACTAAGGCATAATAGAGCATAATAAGGGAGGTTCGTGTTAAGTATTTCCTTTCTGCAAATATGGCCCCTTTTGCTTTGCAGACTTTCTTACACAATTCGGCTATGGGATTGGTGTAGCTGAGCTGGCGGTCAATTTCAATACCCAGGTACTTGAACGATGTCACCCACTGTAATCTGTCTCCCATAAAATAACGCAATAATAATAATAAGTTTATTGAAACGTGGAGAACATTACAAAAAGTATCAAATGTAGAATATGAAGCAGTAACGCTAGTAAAGTAGGCATCACGTGTCATACCCATGGGTAGCTTAAAAGTTAATCGGGCAACTACACAAAACTGTTCAAGCTGTCTTCTATTTGCAACTTAGAATCCTTTCCTATCAAGAATCAGGGTGGCTCCAAAAGCGGAACTGCTGTTTAGCTGCAGGGCGACGCCGCGGGGGCCTAAAATTTTGTTTGGATTATCTTGTTTGAGATCATCTCCAAGTACCTTTCACTGGTGATCGGTAGTTTCGCCGCAAACAGTTTCGCCGTACGACAGTTTCGCCGCAAACAGTTTCGCCGTACGACAGTTTCGCCGCAAACAGTTTCGCCGTACGACAGTTTCGTCGTAAAAAGCTTCGCCGTACGACAGTTTCGCCTCAAGCAGTTTCGCCGTAACGAAAGTTCCTTACCGTGAAAAGTTTAAGAATCTGGTCAAATTAAAGCTACGCAGTGTTTACACCATATATGTTAAGTATTAGTAATACAGATTCTTAATAATATTTGCAACATACGAACACAAAGATTGTAAAAAAATCACTGAATTCACATGAATGAAACGTAACGGCAACTATTAAAACAGAGCTTAGTAATGTCAAATTCAAACACGGAATGAAGCATGTTAAAGTTAAAGCATTTAAAACCACAAGTGAAGTTCATTCGTGATTGAATAATGCCATTCCTATATGGAAACATATAACATAATATATCTCAAACACTAAGCATTTGCAAGAAAAATGCATAGGAATAATAGGGTTATTAAATGACCCATTTAACCCATATATATATATATGATGGAAAATATTCTATTTTAAGGCCGGCGATGTCTGCAATTTTACCAAATATAATGCTAAGCACAAATATGGTAACACTGCTCTTTAAGAAATTAAGCCATGAGAATTGCTTCTAGTAATCCATTAGGGCAAATGCAAAGCACACCGGCGTCAACTTCTTTCTATTCTTATGCAATCACCGGTGAATTTGAGTACATATAAATGAACCGTAATAACACTAAAGTATTGCAGCGGTTCACTCAGAGCACACCCCAGGACGAAAACATAGATGTACGTATCCGACAAATATCCTATGGCCATATGTTTATAAGAAGGACACAGGCGCACTACAAGAAACGTTGTCCCAAAGTAAAGTTTAAGCAACAAAGTAAAACTTCTAGGGCAGTTGAAACGATCCATGCACATTACCTTTGAACATAAACTTTTACTTTTTTTCACCGCACGGAACTTTCATTACGGTGAAACTGCTTGAGGCGAAACTACCTAGAACGTCTTTCACTGACCTCATCACTAACGAGAAATCAGGGCGGTGTCTATCAAATTCTGGATTCGTATTGTACTTGTTTTAATGTACTTGAGCCGTCACCAATTTAGAGACCGACCGGGGCGAAGATTTTGTAAAGACCGGAGCAGGGGCGAACAAAAATCAAGTAGCCGGGGCCGAGGTGACCAAACATAAAGTTAATCGGGGGCTGGGCGACCAAAACCAAATAGCCGAGGGATTTTTTGCACTGACAGTAGTTTAAGACAGTATATTGATAAGATATTGGTCGATCGCCACTCGTAATGAATCAGTTTACATGAAAAAAAATTTGCTTCCCCCCCCTTAAAAAGTATTTTGGGGGTTTCTTCCCAATGTCTTTTTGTACTCTTAGAGACGACTCTTGAGTATGATACTCTAATCCTCTGTTATTACTTAGAGGTCCTGATGATCGACTCCTGTCGTTGGGACGTAGTGTTCGTCGTCTGGGATAGAGTTTTTAAGGAACTCTTTGCAATCCTCAGTGGTAAGTAAACGACGTCACTTCACACTACTAATAATTTATTTCACACAACTTAGAGAGATACTGATACAGTTAACGCAGTATACGGGAAGTCTAGGTGATCCTACTAGTTCTTGCTTCTAGGTGAGAAGTCTAGTTAGAATGCTTCGTTCTGCTCGAGCGGGGCCAGCGACGCCAAAAACAAGTGTAGCCTCACAATTGTTCCGCATTCAATTCGTGTTCTGCCTTTGTTCCGCTGTTAAATTCTTCAAGTTAATTTTGACTTTTACTCTAGCTCGTTATGTACTTGCCGCTTACAAGCGAACATATCGGTGACAAATTTCGTGTCTTCAAAATTACCCTCTATCTCCGAAATCTCCTTCTACGACTGACAACACTCACTTGGCTAGTAGTTAGCCCTTTATTCAGCTACTGTCGTCGAGAATCTTTTTATTACCCGCACAGTCTTTCGTCGACTGCAATATTTGCTAGTAAGTTGGCTCTCTATTCAGTTGCTGTCGGCGCGGATCTTTTTTATTACTCGCACACTCTTCTATGCAGCTGTTGCTGACAGATTAATCACCTACTCCTCTTCTGGAGGGAAATAATCTCAGGTACAGAACGTACGCCACGATCCTTGTATTAGGATTGGAGTGATATTCCGTGTACTAGGATTGCAGTAATATGATACGATTATCATATATGCAATGTTACTTAGAGTTACATACAGTTACAACAATTCTAATAATATGGAATACTCCCAATATCCCCCGTAACTTGTCTTATTGCTTGTTAAGTGTTTTCCCACCCCTACAAAAGCCCCGGCCAAACCCCCGGTTTTCATAGTTTGAAAAGCCGGGGCCCGTATCGATACACTGGGACCAGGGTAAGCAGTTTTCGATAAACCGGGGGCGGGGCCCCGGTCGGTCCCTAGTCACCATAGATCTTTTGTACATGTACATATACCCGTGTAGGTATACTGTATCTAGATATCAGGTGCCTTGAGTACATGGCCAAGGTAAGCATTGTTAGTACATTTCCCATTGTATGAAAAAGAACTTACCAAGTTACAAGCACACAAAAGAGCAAAATTAGGCAAGATTAACTTCGTATTTTGTCAGGAGGCAAAATGTTACTACTCGCGTACTTCCTTCAGCGTAAGCACTGGCTGCTCTACGCAGCCAGCATCACATTCACGTGTATCGGTGTATTTCGGTAGCAACTCTTCTTTGGTACATGCTTGAACAGAAAAAACGCCTGAAATTCTTTGTTAAAATATTTCTTTTATTTCAATGTGCAACTAGCACTTAAAGTAGAGTGGGGAGCATATTTTTGATGGATCCTTTTTAACAGCGTTTCAGGTTTCCGGTGTTGCTTACGTACAGATTTATTAATTTGGGCTTCATTACCAATCCGGTGAAGGCAAAGCGTGTAGTTTAATAATGGCAATTTTGAAAAAAAAAATAATAGAAATACTCATACAATGGGAATTATGTGTTGGCACAACTGGCGAAAAGTGATTGTTCATTGGTCAGACGTTAGGTGGCCCGTTTCTCTCATTTCCTGGGACCATCTTCATGCCGTGATGTGAGGTTCTAAGGAAACTAGCATCTGGAGGTCGTTGCTGGGGAGCATGTACAAAAGCATTTTCCGTCAATTTTCCGTAATTCAGCAATGTCACAGATTAAGGAAGACACAAACACCAGTTCGTCAATAATTTTGTGAGAAAATTGTGTCTGACTGATGAAGTCCCAGTCTACACTTTATTTTCATTATAAGCTGGCATACAGGCTACAATTTTCGTCTATATAGCTAAAGCAGCTCGAAATTTCGTCGACGGTTAATGGCTATGAAACTCTGAATGCAGGAGGCTTTTTAATACTTTCTTCCCGACGGGAACTCCAGTTCCCGCATCAAAGTTTTGATTATTGAAACCGGCGCGTTGGTTCTCGCTCTGGAAATTTGAACAATATACTTTACAACCCGTATGAAGTCAGTGCTTGTATGTTACTTACGACTGAATAAAGCGGGAGGTGGAGCTCAAGTGACTACAATGAGAGTGTTCATTATGAGCTTCTTGTCGCAGTTCATCTCAAGAGCAAAGTTTTCGGGACCGAAAGTGTTAAAGTGAAATCATGCTGGGAGTCTTCTACTTTCTAACATGGTAGGAATACGCCGTGCATTTCATTGATTAGATTTATCTACTTGTTAGTTTTGCTCCGTCTAAATATTTTTCTCCGCATATGAAAAAAAAAAATCTTCAAGGCACACTGCTGAAGTCTGAATGATGACGTCACAGGAATCTCGAGGCAGAGCTGAGACAAGGCCCCCTAGCCAGAGATGTGTTCTGGGGGGCCCTGGCTGAGCTGCCCTCAAAAGCTGTCCGTCTGCAGTTTCATTATGCCGGAACCACATATGCATTTCAACGCCCAACTGGTTGCTGGGATAAGCAGATCGCGTGCCGTTTTGCTAGATATTTGAAATCGGTGTGATGGATACCGTGTCATAAATGACGTTCGAGTCTCGCATCCTTGCATCAAGTTGTCTGTGTAAATGCCTAGTGTGTCCCCGGCATTAGACTGCGGCCCTGCTGTTCCATGGAAGTGAAATTTACAAAGGAGTGAGAGAAGCTATATCTTTATAGCCATTCTCCTTGAGCGTATCCCGGATACGGTGTGGCACGATATGGGGTTATGAGCCAATATTAGCCATTTACAGCGTTCATTTAACGTGGGCAATGAGAACGTTATTTTTTCTTTTGCCCATCTAGCCAAGGCCCCCAATGCCCTTTTGTCTAGATCGCCTTGGTCACGCATACACTGCCCTTGATTTCACGTTTCTTAATGTGCTAGTCAAGACTGACGTTTGATCTACGATTGGTCTAGCGGAATATATGATCGGCCGAAACGTTTGGTCAAGCCAAACGCATGGTCCATCAAAACACGTTTCCTGCCGAAACGTTTGGTCTTGCAGAACGTTTGGTCTAGCAAAACATGTGGCCTGTCGAAACGGTTGGTCCAGCCAAACGTTTGGTTTAGCGAAACATATGGCTTGTCGAAACGTTTGATCGAGCCCAACGCTTGGTCTAGCAAAACATATGGCCTGCCGAAGCCTTTGGTCTAGCCCAACTATTTGTCTAGCTGAACATGAAGGCTGAAACGTTTGATCTAGCCCCACGTTTGGTCTGGCGAAATATGTGGCCTACTGAAAAGTTTGGTTTAGCCAAAGGTTTGATCTAGCGGAACATGTGGCCTGCTGAAACATTTGATCAAACAGAACATATGGCTTGCCGAAACGTTTTGTTTAGCCCAACGTTGGGTCTAGCGGTAGAGGTGGCCTGCCGAAACGTTCGTCTCGCGGAACATGTTCCCAGCCGAAACATTTGATCTAGACCAACGTTTGATCTAGCCCAGCGTTTGGTCTAGCGGAGCATACGGCCTGTCAAAACGCTTGGTCTTGCCCATTGTTTAATCTAACGTACTATATGACCTGCAGAAACGTTTGATCTAGTGGCATATATGGTCTACTATTATTATTAAATCACACCAGATTGACGACGTGAGAACGGAGAAACTCTATGAGGTTAACAAACCCCCACGCAACCAGCCCAGCGGGTAGAAGAAAACAAAGGAATGAGAAAAAATATCCGAGATCACAGCTCTGTGTACAGATCGTTTAAAGCTACCAATACCCGCACCAGCAAAGACAGAGCCATCAAGACCATTCCAAATATCCACACGATGGAAAAAAACGGGAATATTGGCCCGTACGGCATCGTA
Organism: Parhyale hawaiensis; assembly: GCA_001587735.2. Taxonomy (NCBI): domain Eukaryota; kingdom Metazoa; phylum Arthropoda; class Malacostraca; order Amphipoda; family Hyalidae; genus Parhyale; species Parhyale hawaiensis. The sequence goes on from LQNS02277100.1 coordinate 13,153,243, forward strand.
ACGGTTCCAAGGCAAACTCATGAAGAGCACCAGTACGCCGAGTATACCTCACCCGAACAAATGGATCCGGAAGAAACTCAGGCAGTGGATGACTGGGGAAGTTATAGAATTCATACAAAAAAACAGACCCCACTGACTCTGCGACGATGCGCCAGATCACAAGGCACAACACCATCCAGCATGAACGCACATCGATGAACCACTTTGTCTAGCAAACACAGATGGCAATCGGCATCAGAACCCCAGACTACAGAGCAGTACTCCAGAAGGGGAAGGACAAAGCAATTAAAGCAGCGATGTGTCAATTGAACCGAGCCAAACACCCTCCAAGCACGCCTCATAAGACCAATTGTCTGCAATGCACGTGAGGCAACCGAACGAATGTGGGGCTCAAACGTTAGCTTTGGATCAAATTGACACCCAAGATTACCAAGTCATCAACCACAGGAAGTGATACACCATCCAGCATGAGTGCAGGAAAAGGAGGTCCCACTGTACGCGACCTGGACACGCGCATGGCCTTAGTCTTGCCCGCATGCAGCCCCATCCCCCACCTAGAACACCAGGAATCAATCATTTCCAAATCATCCTGAATAGATTCTGAAACCTCTAATCTATCACTAGGCTTATCACAAACAGCCAGCAAAGTAACATCATCAGCGTAACCAACAAGCAAATTATTAACAAGATGAAACAGATCCGCCGTATATACAATGAACAACAAAGGGCCCAGAACACTACCCTGTGGGACACCAAAAACCAAATCCAAAACTCACTAGTCTTCCCATCAACAACTACACATTGACGTCTGTCAGATCAAAATTGACTAATTACCGCGAGAACTGAACCACCAATACCCATTAATCTCAGCTTATAGAGCAGCCCAAGGTGATTCACGCGATCAAAAGTCGCAATGAAGTCAAGCTGTACCAACCTTGCTCCATGACCCCCATCAAGAGCCACCTGCAACACATGAGAAATGTGAAGCAGAGCATCACAGGTTCCATGCCCTTACGAAAACCATACTGCGTCGGGGAAAGGACACCCTGCTTTTCAAGAAAGCAACCCAGTGTCGACGCAACCAACCTCTCATAAACTTTCGACAAAACAGGTGTGATCGAGATGGATCTATAATCAGATGTACGGATGAAACCGAGCCCTTCGGATCAGGCGTTACATGGGTAACACGCCAGCACTCCGGAAAAGAGCCCAGCCGCACCATTCGACGAAATACGGAAGCAAGCGGGGCTGCGAGCACACGAGCCACCCTCCGAAGAAAGAAAGGAAACATACCCGATGGATCAGCGCCCCCATAGGGGTCCAGGTCAAGAAAAAGGCGGTGCACTTCAGAGGATCTGAAAGCAAAACCGGAGAACTTCGACTCGGGATCACATGCTAAAGGAATACGCACCCGGTCCCGGCTCTGCTTCCCATCAAAGTAGCGCAACAAAAGTCCGCCTTGGCAGCGGGGTCCGCAACAAGGTCACCACCAGTACCAATTAAAGGAGGTACAGAAGAGCTCACACCAAGCACAGCGCTCTTCAAGGTGGACCACCACTTATGTGCGCTAACAGACGGGGCTAACAACTCCCTGGACCTCAAATTGTGCTCCCTCTCAGCTTCCTCATAAGTAGCACCAGCCCGACGGCGCTGTTTCCTGAAAAGCTGAAAGTCAACAGCAGACCGGCTAGTACGCAAACGGGCATAAGTCAGGAACTCCTTCAACAGTGTTACACTGTGGAGCCCTAGTAAGTAAGGAACTTCTTAAACAATGTTACATTGTGGAGCCCTAGTAAGTCAGCAACTTCTTAGCAATGTTACATTGTGGAGCCCTAGTAAGTCAGGAACTCCTTAAACAATGTTACATTGTGGAGCCCTAGTAAGTCAGGAACTCCTTAAACAATGTTACATTGTGGAGCCCTAGTAAGTCAGGAACTCCTTAACAATGTTACACTGTGGAGCCCTAGTAAGTCAGGAACTTCTTAAACAATGTTACATTGTGGAGCCCTAATAAGTCAGGAACTCCTTAAACACTGTTAAGCTCATCTCATCTACTTTTAATAGCCAGCTCTCTCTTACCCCACACCCTTGCCAGGTACTCCTTGACACACTCAATCATCCTCACACTTGCCGCTCCATCACATCCAAGCATTCGAGTCAACCACTCCAGGCCCGTTCTCTCGTACACCACACCTTCTTGTGCACCCCACTCTTCCAGGACCACTTGCATCATCACCTATCGTTCTTGTGAATATGCTGCACACTCCAAGATTAAATGTTCCACACTTTCATTCTCACCCCAGTCACACATTTGGCACACACGACTTCCTATTTCATTCCACCGATATGTACGAGCATTCACACTGAGAGCCTGACACCGTGCTTGGAACAGCAGGTCGCCACCTCTACTTCCATTATACCAACATTCATACTACCAAGTCCAAGATGTCCACAGGCATAGAATGTTCAATCGCCGAGATTGCGTTGGTCTCCAAACCGTCCTCACATCGAGCATGAAGCAACAATGCACATTCTGAAACGTGAAAACTTAGGACATTCTTTATTCCTGTACCATACTAGAGTTGAACTCGCCTATCAATTTCTTTCCTCCACTGCAGCACACTCCAATCCAGACCTCCACCTACTTCCACAACCACTTGCCACTCATCTCTTGCCAGTCCAGGTACCTGGTGTGCCCACCTAACGTGCAGGCCACAAACATCAACTGTACGTCTACACACTCTTTCCCCATTATATCCAGCGGATATTCCACAGATGCACCTTCCTAGCCCACCTTCCACTATCAATACGTTCCAGTCGTACTCTATAGTTCAGTATGCCCTTCATCATGCGTTCCTTAAATGTGCTCCATCTCATATCCCCTCTGAGTGCATCTGTTGCTGTTCACCTCGGTGCCCTGAGAGCTGCCCTAGCAACCTTTGTATCACTTCTGGTTTGCTGAGATCACTCTCATTCCATGGCACAACATCCATACAATACAACACACTTGGTACAGCCACCACTTTCCAGATCTCTCTCAGAATTTCATACTTGCAAGCCCTTAAACGGGCCGCACTAAACAACAGTCGCCCCAACCATTCATTTGCCTTCCTTACTTTCCCAGGTTTAGTTCTGTCATACCCAAGCTCATCCACCCATACACCTAGATATTTGTAGTCTCTCGTTCACCCTATGTCCTGACCCCTAAGCTGCCATACCCTATTTTCATCCTCTGCTGCTGAGTTTGCTACTAGTACTTTGTCTTCTCAGCACTAAATTTAACATGGAAATCCCTACCATAACCACTCACACTATCAAGCATCTGTTGCAATTCCTCTCCACTTTCACTCAGAAGCACAGCTTCATCGGCATACAAGAGCAAACACCGTCGCTGGTCGTCACCAACATTCACTCCCAGTCTCCTCCTACTCAACCTAGCAGCCAATTCCTCAGCATATAGGCTGAACAGAGCTGGTGACAGCACACATCCCTGGCGCACACCCCTCTTGCTTTTTGCCCAGTCCGTCTCTATGTCCCCTAGCTTGTATTTTACTCTCGTATTCACGTACATAGTCTTGTATATGCTCTGGCTTCCACCCGTTCATTCACGTTCCAAGCGTCGATCCTTAAGGAATATTTGAGTGAGCTCCAAAATTAAGCCTTTGAAGTTTGATTTGTTCGAAACTTCAGTCAGGTGCGCTTGTTTCGTATCGCTGAATTGAGTTTTAGGCGCTGACCTTCAGTCGATCGGCTTTGGGACTTCCAAAAAATAAATTTTGCTCCGTAAAATGGAGTTTTGAGCAGACTAAACTTAGTCGCGTTGCATCTTAAAACTGGCAACACATTTCAAAGTGGCACATCCAATGCTTCTATCTGAAGTTTCGTATAAGTCAAGCTTCGAAGGCTTAATTTTGGCGCCCAATCGAACACGCCCTTAATCGATTACCTGTGAACCGTCCAAGAACTCAACATCATTCTATTAAGGGGAGCTGTCGGTCAGCTCAATGTAACTGGGTTGATCTAAAGCTGCAGCATGATTCGATGTGACGAAACAAACGTTCTTGTCTGTATTTCCAGACAAGTCAAGTCAAGCGGGCTTGGCTTTGATCAACTTTTGACGACCCAAACGAACGTGCCTTTATCTTCGATAGTTCTGACCCTGATATTTATTGCATTGCGGCATGCTTAGCCAAACAAACTTGTATTTTGCATTATGTGACTAAGCAGACTCGTGCAAATGAAGGTAAAACAAACACATAACCAAATTTGGTCATGGTATTTATTGAAATTTTTAACAAGATGATGTCGCTACAGCACAGGTGCGGGCAAACTTGGGACATAAGGGCAACTTGGACGTTTAAGATTTGAAAGACTGGCCCGACCAGCACCCGATGCATATATATATGTCAATCATAAACAGCAAAAAGAAATAAAATATCTAGAACTAGTGTCCCGTGCCGTCATTATAAATGACGGCAAAAAATTAACACTTCACCAGAACCCCCGACGTCTCGAGCAAGCAGACAGAGTTCTATTTTCCCCTATCTAATACTGAAGAGAGATATTCCAATGAACCCAACTTTTTTTCGC
>LQNS02277100.1:13157838-13179808 GCA_001587735.2 Parhyale hawaiensis
CTGTACACTCAACTTGATGACTGTGCACTCAACTTGATGACTGTGCACTCAACTTGATGACTGTGCACTCAACTTGATGACTGTGCACTCAACTTGATGACTGTGCACTCAACTTGAATACTGTACACTTAACTTGATTTCTGTACACTCAACTATTCCAAGGTACCAACTTCTTTTTCGCCATTTGAATGAAATCTGAATTTCTCCTATCTTTTTCCCATAGAGCGTGACAGGAAAGATATAAATATATAAATAAATAAAAACACGACGTGAATTATTATATAGTAGATAAGAAAAACGGTGTTTTTACTGCGCATGTGCAATTATAGAATAAATTTTAGAATTAGCGCTTAAAATAGAAGAATATATGGAAGATACCACAATCTTCGGCAGGCCAAATTAAAAAGACTAACGGACCGGATGTGGCCCGCGGGTCGTAGTTTACCCAACCCTGCTATAGCAGCTTAATTAATTAGTGTCTATGCAGGCAATTCGCCGGTAAGCTAATGTAAGCAGAGAGACACCCTGCAGAAAATCCAGAAAACTGCTGTTATTGCAAAAAAACCGTTAATTGCTACTATCGCTGCCTGTTTCCTGTCGTTCAAACCCTTGGGGAACGAATCAGTTCGGCATGCAGCATATGCAGCGACTCCGGTCACAACCTCTGGTCTGTTCAGGGGGATACTCGATTCCGTTGGGGCCACAGCCACTCGAGGCAGACGCACACCAACCTCGCACTCGCGACTGAAATAAAAAATGGTAATGTCAGTTACAGAAATAATTTTTAAAATTCCCTGGAAGCACTGGAAGTTCTACTGAACAAAAGTGGTTTTCATTTAAGCAGTGGATGTACCAACAAGTACATTCACAATCGTAGTGTTGACTAACGCTCCAACCCTCGTAGACCTATCGCAAATGTAAGTAAGCACATCCCCACGTACTGAAACGCGAGGGATCTCTTTGCCTGTTTTGGAGTAGTAATCAAGAAAAGTTTTATACAAATCGGCGCAACTCATGGCTACGATTTTTCGGCCTGAACAACTCCGAAAGGAGTCCGGTCTCATAAGAGCTTCCAAAACAGAACCACAAATAATCAGTGAAAACCATCTCTCTTTGAGATGGTTTTCAGACTACCTTCATCTCCCCTAACTAGTGCTGAGAGCGTAAAGGTCGTACTAACGCAGGAACTAAGGAACGAACGAATTAAGTAAGGAAGGGACGTACGGAGGAACATGAGAATAACTAGAGCACTCTGAGAGCGCATACCTCCGCCAAGTGAGGCAACGGTAGCAAAAAATTCAAATTGGTTCTGAAACCATAATTTTCTTTGTATAAACTCCAAGCTCTAATCATTTGTGCCTCTTCATATTAATAACAGCTTGTTCAATTTTCTTGAAGATCCGTTCATGACTTTTTTAGTTAAAGTGTTAACAAACGTTATGACAAACATAAGTCAAACATACAAAGGAACAAACCGATCTGCACCAAAGTTTGATCATTGATGTTTTTCAACATTACTAACAACCCCTATAAATTTCATAAAGATCCATTAATTATTTTTTGAGTTATTGTGCTAACAAGCATAAAATTAAAAACAGTGACAAGCGAACAAACAAACGGATCATAACCAAAATTTGGTCATATACTCTTTGTTATATACCTAACAACTCATGTTAATTTCAGTAAAATCCTTCCAAAACTTTTTGAGTTATGGCATCAAGAAAAATGGGGCAGACAAACAAACAAACGGATGAACATATCTTTGCCAAAAGTTAATCATCTGTTTCTCCTAACATACCTAACAATCCCTGTAAATTTCATCGAAATCGGTTCGTAACTTTTTGAGTTATCTTGGTGACAGACAGACAGACACACAAACATACAAACAGACAAAGAAACAGACAGACAGACAAACACGACGAAAACATAACCTCCTCGGCGAAGGTAATTACGAGAAAATTAAAGACAGTGATTACCCCACAATTGAATGGCATGGTGGTATCCATGATTCCAGGACTATTTAGATAAGAGAAATAAGGATTACGTCACAGCGGCCTCGAACGGTCAACTTGAGGTGCGCTGCAAGTTGTGCGTCTGTGTTTTTTTTTTATCCTTGGTATGCAATTGTTTTAGTCGTTCCAAATGAGGAATTAATGCGTTACGTTGGTTCGTAGTCTTTTTTACTAAAGTTGCTGAGCATAAAGGTGTTGATTTCAGGACAGGCACACCTACATCCACCCTTTCCCATTTGTCCATTCGTAATAATGCTCTTCAGTGCAATAGAGCAGTTTCTGCTGATAATTAAAAACAATTATTTTTCTAAAGTAACACAGAACAATAGAATCGTTATACTACATTGACAAAACTAGAGCACTCTGAGAGCGCATACTTCCGCCAGTAAGGCAACGTAACGAAAAATTCATATTGGCTCTGAAACTATGATTTTCTTTGTATCAATTCCAAAATGTAATCATTTGTGCCTTCTCATAGCATTAACAGTTTCTGCAATGTTTTTGAAGATCCGTTCATAACTTTTCGAGTTATGCTGCTAACAAACATTGTGACAAACATAAGTCAAACATACAAGCAAACCAACCGATCCGCACCAAAATTTAATCATTTATGCCTTTTAACAATACTAACAACTCCTGTAAATTTCAAAAAGATTTATCTAAAACTTTTTGAGTTATTGCGCTCACAATCATAAAATCAAACACAGCGACAAACACACGAACGAACGAACAAACAAGCAGATCATCACAAAAATTTGGTCATTTACTCTTCGTCATATACCTGACAACTCATGCAAATTTCATGAAAATCCGTCCATAACTTTTCTTTTTGAGTTATAGCATAAAAAAATGAAGCAGTCAAACAAACAAATGGATGGACGGATCTTCACCAAAAGTTAATCATCTGCTTCTCTTAACATACCTAACAATCCCTGTAAATTTCGTCAAAATCCGTCCAGAACTTTTTGAGTCATCTTGGTGACAGACAGACAGAGAGACGGACAGAATAATGGACTAACAGCCAGACAAACCCGACGAAAACATAACCTCCTTGACGGCGGTAATTAAACCGGAATTAAGTTACAACACAGTTTATTATCTCGACCTTGTTAGTTGCGAGCTAGTTGAATTGCTCTTATCTATTCATTTCAACATTGCTGATTATGGTCCATACTCGTGTTCGAAACGTTTTTTTTACTGACTATGACTAATTTAAATTCAAGTAAACTTTACTCAGCCGGCTGCTTCTACATCCTAGCTAGGTTTTTTGTGTTTAATTCATATGATTGGTTTGTTTCCTGAAAAAAAAAAAATTGCGCCACAAATGGTTAACTAGTACTATATTTAATTAAATACTGAAGCTGGCCGTACACAGACCAATAGGCCCATTCCCAGAAAGCAGCTGTGCTTAGTAATTTCTATTACTATTACACTTACCCTTCTGCTGGTGCAGTGCCCGCAGCAGCGAGTAGGCCCGCCATACGCTCCTATGGTCCCTGGAAAAATTATAGTTTTCGTCTCAGTATTATTTTCGTTCGTAAGCCTCTTATTCCTTCCACAAAATAACCATCAGCTCAAGTAATGGCTAATATTCGTCTTATCCCCCTCTTGACATCAGAATTATCTTAATATATTTTGAATAGTTCGAAATAGCTGATTCAGATTATGTAGGTCTTTATTTGTGTAAATTCTGTTTTGTTTTATCAAAATTTCGTCTTTTCACCTTCTAAATTAACCCGTCGGCGCGCTATAGCTTCTGCTTTAGGTTAGGTTTCGTAAGATTAGGCTACACGCGTAAGAGCCCAATTTCACCCCTCTTTAGGCCGTGCTGTCGGGTAGTTAGGCATAAACCCCTGTATAATATCAGGTGAGGGTAGGCACAATAACTCAAAAGTTTTGAAAGGATCTTTATGAAACTTTCAGGAATTGTTAGTAACGTTAAAAGACATGAGCGATTTAATTTTGGTGCAGATAGGCTGGTTCGCTTTATGTTTGAGTTGTGTTTGTCATAATGTTTGTTACGCAATAACTCAAAAAGTTTTGAATGGATTTTTATGAAATTTGCTGGAGTTGTTAGTAATGTTGAAAGATATAAACGATTAAATTTTGGTGCAGATCGGTTAGTTTGTTTGTATGTTTGACTTTGACGAAGTTTCGTGAGAAACAAATTGAAATCGTAAAAAATGGCATTCCGCTATCTGGAAGTGATGCAGCTAAGGAGTTTAATGATTATTTTGTTTCCATTGCGCGTGACATTACGAGAGGCTGCCAAGTTAACAACGCTGATCCAACTTCCCGGATTATGCAATGTGAAGCGTCATGCTTCCTCACTCCCACTAGTATCCAAGAAGTTAAAAAGACTATTCTAGCTAATAAAAATTAACGTTTGCAAATTGACGAAATTCAGCCAAGAATCTTATACGCTGTTGTCGATTTTGCTGCTCCTGTTTTATGTCATATTTTTAATTTGTGTTTTTCTACTGGAGTTTATCCTGATATTTTGAAACTGGCTCGCGTTGTGCCAATTTTTAAGGCTGGAGATGCTAAATCGGTTTGCAATTAAAGGCCTAGTTCAACTTTGCCAGTTACAAATAAGATCCTTGAGAAAATTTTGCATAAGAGGCTTTCTAACTTTTTAGAAAAATTTTCAATAATTGCAGATGATCAATTTGGTTTTAGGCAAGGTACTAATACAACTATGGCTGTGTTTTACTTGTTGCAGGATTTACTCCGTACTTATTATTTTAAGCAGTTTACTGTTTGTCTCTTCTTAGATCTGCGTAAAGCTTTTTACTGTGTTAACCATTCCATTTTATTAGCAAAACTTTTGCGTTATGGAATTAGAGGTCAGTTACATTCTCTTCTTAAATCGTATCTTTCTAATAGAAAACAATATGTTTATCTCAATGATTTTAAGTCGACAACTAGTGTAATCACAACAGGAGTACCCCAGGGATCCTTATTAGGCCCTGTCTTATTCAATATTTTTATTAATGATATTGCTGGTTCTTTTGACGCACGTTGCAAATTATTTGCCGACGACGCAGTTTTCTATGTTACTAGGGGTACACGCGCCGAAGCTTGTGCCTCGATGTCAGCATTAACGGATGCAATTAGTGAATGGTTGCTATGTAATTAACTTGTAGCGCACACAGATAAAACGAAGTTGATGCTTTTTTTCTCCAAGATCTACCCCGGAGCTAATTAATATATCTTTTAATGGTTCAATATTAGAATGGGTTCCTGATTTTAAGTACTTTAGCTTGATTCTCGATAGTAAATTGTCTTTTACCAAGCACATCAACTACGTAAGTAATAGCCTGAGCAAGTCTCGTGGTGTTCTGCATGCGTTATCTAGTGTTTTACCTATTTTAAGGAAAAAATACTAATCTTTAAGAGGAGACGATGGACGAATGACTAATGCTATATGATTAGTAGGGGTGGGCAGCTGCGGGGATCATTGCCAACGGTCGCAGATCGTAGAGCCTCTACACAGGCTAGTCAAAAGAACGAGCTTCGTCATCTCCGCGTCCGAATGAGTTGCTGCGTCCCTTTAAATAGCACACACTTGCAAACAACTTTGAGGTATGATTATCTTGAAGTTGAAAGGATATCTGAAACCTAACTAACGGCCCTTGCTGAGCAAACTGAACTCGGTGGCTAGCATTTTGGCATCTGTTTTGGTAAGCTCAACGCTGTGTTTACGAATGCTCAACAAAACGTTCGGATGGTTAGCCGAGGAAACTCGTTTTTTTCGGCTATCGGGCGTGCCAGCCAACAGACTTGCTGTGCTTGTGCGAGTCCGCCAATGGCCGAAAAAATTCCCTGGTGCCTACCTCTTAAAGTTTAATATTTTAAAGCCGATGAGATGACTTTGCAGCATTGTAAAAAAAATTGTATTCATATGAAAAACTGGCTGCTCATTTGACTAGAGCACTTTGATAGCTCATACCTCCGCCAAGTAAGGCAAAGATTGCGAAAAATAAAATTGGTTCTGAGACAATGATTTTCTTCATGTCAACACAAAAATTTAATCATTTGTGCCCTTTAATAGTGTAACAGAGTCCGTAATTTTTCTGGAAATGCGGTCATAACTTATTGAGTTATGCCAAGCCAGAGATGTGCTTATTCCAAGTCAGGTGCCTGTCAAAAGTTACTCCTAGGAAACGCACCGAGGTAGAGAGGGGCAAAGGAGCTCCGAAGAACTCCAGGGGCACGTTGGGTTTGGACCGGCGCTGGGTGAACATCACTGCTGTGGTTTTTGCCACCGAGAAGGAGAGGCCCCAAAGGTGCGACCAGTGTTCTACTTGTTTTAGTGCGTTGTTCATATGTGTTATGGCTTCATTGGGATCTGCAGTATTTATCCATATGGCGCCGTCATCAGCATAGAGGGAGTGATTTACTTCTCTAGGCAACGAGCTGAACAGATCGTTGATATAGATGTTGAAGAGTGTTGGACTAAGTAGCGATCCTTGGTGGGTTCCGCTGTGCGTGGGAAATGCGTTAGATGTGTAAGGGCCAACACGGACTCTGATGGTACGGAGTTGTAGGAAATCTTTCACAAACGCCGTAAGGTTGCCCTGCAAGCCAATGGCTGTGAGTTTGGCGAGAAGACCATTGTGCCATACGGTGTCGAAGGCGCCGGCTATGTCTAGAAAGATTGCAAGGCAGTAGTTATTTGTTAGATAGGCCTCTCTGATTGACGTTTGCAAGCGAAAAATTGGGTCGAGGGTTGAGTGCCCTGCTCGGAAGCCGCTCTGACAGGGGTCGTATACTGCGTAGAGTTCCAAGTGGGCTTGCAGACGACGGTTGATCATCTTCTCCATAGTCTTGCATAAGCAGTTTGGGAGAGCTATTGGCCGGTAGGATGAAGGTAAAGTGAATGGTTTACCTGGCTTTAAGATTGGGATGATTATTGCTTCTCTCCATTGGTGGGGAAATCCGGTGCAATATAGATAGTTGTAGAAGTTCAGAAGGGTGGGTAATTGGGTCTCTGGTATGTGCTGCAGGAAGGAGAACGGTATTCTGTCGGCACCAGGAAAAGATGTGGAGGATGAGGAGTGAATTGCTTGCTGGAGTTCTGTCAAGGTAAATGGTTCGTTGTATGCTGGGGTGGCGGCTCTAGGGAAAGAGCTGGGAGAGGCATCCATAGTGTCGCGTTGGGTGCAGAAAGCTGGGTAGCTGGAAGTTTCACTGCTCTGTCTGCTGAAGTGGACCACCAGGGCTTAGCCCACCTCCTCCGGGGTGGTCACTGTTCCAGCAGGCAAGTGGAGAATGGGGAGGCGTCGGGATACTTTGGTCGTCATTGCACGCACTTTGCCCCAGACTTCTCCGCTGGCGGTGCGATGGGTAAGAGATGATATGAAGTTGAACCAACTTTTTTTCCTGGCTTCAGTCACCGTTTTCCGGAAGTTTGCACGAGCCCTCTTGAAAGCTATCCACAGAGCGAGATCTCCCAGATGGTTCTTGTAGCGAGTAAGTGCCTTATTTTTTTCTCTTCTAGCTATGGCGCACTCTTTTGTCCACCAACAGCAGGTGGTACGGGAAGAAGGTACAGAGCGTGGCACCGCCAGGTTTGCTGCCTTTGTAATTGCTGTGCAGATAGAACCACTTGCCTGAGTTGGGGAGAGGTAATTGGTGGGAAGGTGCAGCTGGTCTTGGAATATAGTCCAGTTGGCCGCACGGGTGTTCCACCTCTGTAGGGGTGTGTAGGAGGAGGGTATAGAGCTTCTTAGCTGCAGAGGGAAATGATCGCTGGTATAATTATCGTGGTAAGGGAGCCAAGCGAAAAATGGTGCAATGTCCTGACTGGTAATAGTTAGATCGATATGGCTAAAAGTGGCGAGAGATATGTTGGTTCCATGGTGTTGTGGATAAAAAGGCCGGTGTCCGTTAACCACTGGTCGTGCGGAAGGTTTGGTGGTATGTATAGAGAACAGATGGTAATTGTACAATCGGGAAGGAATATTTGACTGGCGCAGGCTTCCAGTGGAGTAATAAGAGGGAAATCCCTGCTTGGCAGCGTGTTCCGTACAAATATGTCGAGGGTATTAGCGCCCCCACTCCGCCAGCCTAGCCTGAGCAGAAGGCCATCGATGACGTGGCACGTAAAAATGGGCAGCTATAAGTAGCGCCATTTGACGGGAAACCAGAAGCAGATAGGACTGCTTCATCATAATAATATTATCCAATTTATCTTGAAATATAGGAAAGCATCACGCACTCTGCATTTCAAATTTTGAAATTTTGCTTGTCTCTAATTACTCTTTGATCATGCATGATCAGCCCAGTGAAATCACGGTTCAATCAATTTTCACCAATAATCACGATTAATTCCTATCCCAATTACGTAAAAAGTGGTCACAAAAACGCACGAAGCATGCAGACTCATCCGCAAGGTGGTCGCAAAAAAAGACGCCTATAGACACTCCATGCACTTTACGTTGTTCTGTGTCACAACTCTGTAAAAAACAAACAAACTAAGATGGCGTGGCTTCTGTAACTTTTTCAGCAAACCCACTAACTTCTTTCAAGCCAGCCTATGTCGACTGAGTTTGTTTAAGAAATGAAATTCACTTACAATTTCTAACAGACTTTTGCATCTGATACTTATCTTGAAAACCATTTAAAATGTTTTTTTCCATTCCGTCACCGAAACTTTCACTTAGCCTACTAATTGAGGCAAATTTGTAGGCTTAGAGCGAGAAAAAAGGTAATTCCATGATGGGTGTTAGTTTTTGTTAGCTAGAGCGGAACGCCGAAAGCCTATATCCCAAATAATGTCCACATAGAGTTGTTTTTCGTGTGGGCATACCTAGTTCCAAAAATGTTTGAAATGATATCTTTTTTTTTTTTTGTTTGTTTGAAGCGCTTACAATAGGAAAATGTTGGTGCTCATTTTGCTTTGTATTTTTTCCCGCCTTGAGTACCATGCTTAAATTCGTCAATATAAACGCTTAATTTGAATGCTATGCTGCTTATTTTTACTGCTTAAAGCGCTTAAACCGTTGTTACTTAATGTCCGGACTCTGGTGATCAAATTGAACATGATCACGGTGATTCTGATCATGAATGTGGCCACAAAAAGACGCTTTATCCACGCTCTATGCTCTTATGTTGTGGGCTTGTTGGGCACAACAAATAGGTAGGTACACGATAACTCCCTAAATTAGAAAAGGTATTCGAAACAATTTAAACGCAGTCTAAAACAACTTGAGTGCTAGCAAACATTTTTGAGCACTAACAAAAATTATTAAGCGCTAACAAATATCTTTAGGCGCTAGTAAAAACTTGGACGGCGCTTACAGGCATGTTAAGCGCTACAAAATCGTACCATTTTTTGAGCAGCTAAAGCAAAATAAGCTTTAACCATTTATTTGAAGCAATGTCCGGGCTCTAGTAATAATAAATTAACAAATTTTAAAGATATTAACTCTATTCGAGAGTATATTGCTCTGTTTGTCAGTATTTTTGTTAATATCGTCAATACAATTTAGTCCGTTACCACTCGTATTATTATTATTCTCATGAACTTCCTAGTGTTGTATCTAGAGAGCACTCTGAGAGAGCATACCTCCTCCAAGCAAGGCACCGGTAACAAAACATCCAATTGGTTCTGAAATCATTATTTTCTTTGCACCAACACCAAAACCTAATCATTTGTGCCTTTCGAGAGTATTAAGAATTTCTGCGATTTTCTTGAAGATCCGTTCACAACTTTTTTGAGGTATGCTACTAACAAACATTATGAGAGACATACGTCAGACACACAAACGGACCAACCGATCATCACCAAATTAAATCAATAATGTCTTTCAGGATTACTATGAAATCCTATAAATTTCATAACGATTCAGTCACAACATTTTGAGTTATTGTGCTAACAAGCATAAAATCAAACACAGAGACAAACAAACGAAACAGCAAACAGATCACCACAAAATTTTGGTCGTTCACCTTCCGTAAGATGCCTAAAAATTCATGGCAATTTCATGGAAATCCGTCCATAATTTTTTGGGTTATGGTAATAAGAAAAAATCGGCAGACAAACAAACAGATGGACGGATTTTCACCAATAGCTAATCAACTGTTACTATCACCATGATCAACAATCCCTGTGAATTTGGGAAAGATCTCTTCATAAATTTTTTAGTAATTTGGTGACTACAGACAATCACAACAAAAACATAACCTCTTTGGCGGACGTAATTAAAGTTAACTGAGTTTGAAATGATGTCTAATTCATAGCTATCAACGTGTAATAAAATTTTATAAGTATTGAATATAATGTAATAAAGATTTGATTAAGATTCATGGTATGAATTTAATTTGATGAAAATAAAACTAAGATTTAATGACATAAAATAATTTTACTTTTTTGAAAGCTTATACTTGATTAAACTTATATAAATATCTCCGGGACTTACCAAGTGCTTCTGCTGAATCCCTGCAATTCTGCAAAGAAAGCAAATTTGGCTTCGGTACATATTGATTGATTTTTTTATTTTTTGCAGTTGTACTAAAAATATGGTACCGTTCTCAGTACCGATGTACAAATTATCGAGTATTTAGCAATATCAGGCACTATACAAAAGTATGCATAGATAACACATTCTGTATGTACTAGCTGGAAGCTGTGAAAATTCCTCAAAACAAAAGAAATGTTCTCCAATGATTATCTTAGACCCGCATCCTGGTCACGAATTGTGATAATACGTTCAGCGTCGGAGAGCAAATCTTCTATTCATGACCTATGATCAGCCTCTCGATCGGAAGAGAGAAGAAGATGGATTAGGTGGCCTCGGAATCTTTGGCCGTTAAGAGTTTGCGACTCCTGGAGGAAGAGTTCTTAGCTGTTGAGGATGTCTCTCCCAATGTGTGTCAAGACAATTTTTAAACGTGTTGACTGACTCCGCACTGACAACGTCGGAAGGGAGTCTATTCCAAATACTGACTATGAAATACGGAAAGAACTGCTGACTTAAGGTCGTTCTTCGAGCTTCATGCTTGGGTTTTTGACTGTTATTTCTCAAGGGATCATGAAGGTCTCTTTCAAAGAGTCCCGTTGTAGGTACATCGTTGAAGCCATTCAAGTACTTGAATGTTTCTATTAGTTGCCCCTGAGTCGTTTTTGCTCGAGAGAGATCAGACCCAGTTCTTTTAAGCGACATTCACACGGCTTGCTTCGCAGCTGAGGCATCATTGTCGTTGCTCTGCGTTGGACTCTTTCCATGTTATCGATATCTTTACAGAGATGTGGCGACCAGAATTGAACAACAAATTCTAAGTGTGGCCGCACTAAAGCCTTGTACAAGGGAACGATGATGTCCTTGGACTTGTATTCAAAAATTCTGGTGATGAATCCGAGTACTCTGCTTGCCATTTTCACACTCTTGTCCCCTTGCAGTGCTCGGTAGCATGGAGGAAAACAGTTTTTTTTAAACATGGAGTCAAATACACTGACAACATGAACTGTGGCTGCCCATCGTGGACAATCATTGGTATTACTTAATTCTAGAGTTTTAGCGCAAAAAAAAAAATTTCTTATCTCTTTTCATCAGAGCGTGACACGAAAGTTAAGCAAATTCATATATATATGTACCTTTGATACCTTTGACGATGCTTCAGACGAGGTCCAGGTGACGTTACGCGCGCCACCCATCATGTGCAGAGGTGATGCTGCAGTCCGTGACCAGCAGGGTGACTAACAGCGAGTTATCCCCACAGTTCACGTAGCCGCTTACAACAGGTTTATCTGGCACTTTCTTAAGTATGCGTCCAGTAAGGTTTTAAATTTCACAGTCTCTGTACGGGTGACATAAATCTGGGCTCTAGTAATAACAGCTTGTGCAACTTTCTTGAAAATTCGTTCATAACTTTCTGAGTTATACTGCTAACAAACGTTACGACAAACATGAGTCAAACATACAAACCGATCTGCACCAAAATTTAATCATTTATGCTTTTCAGCCTTACCAAGAACTCCTATAAATTTCATAAAGATCCATTCGTTTTTTTTTTTTGTTATTGTACTAACAAACCAAAAATTAAAAACAGCGACAAACGAACTAACGGATCGTTACCAAAATTTGGTCATTTACTTTTTGTTATATACCTAACAACTCATGTTAATTTTATAAAAATCCATCTTTAACTTTTTTAGTGATTGCATTGAGAGAAATGAGGCAGATAAACAAACAAACAAGCAAACGGATGAACATATCTTCACCAAAAGTTAATAATCTGTTCCTCCGAACATACCCAACAATCCCTGTAAATATCGTCCAAATCGGTTCAGAACTTTTTGAGTTATCTTGGTGACAGACAAAAAGAAAGACAGACAGACAAACAAACACGACGAAATATAACTTCCTTGGCGGAGGTAATGAATGAGGCGGTATTGGCTCCTGTCACCGAACAACGTGACTTGGGAATCACTATTACTAACAAACTACAACATAGTCAGCAAGTTGACAGAAGTGTGAAAATGGCGAGCAGAGTACTGGGATTCATCACCAGAAATTTTCAAGTCCAATGACATCATCGTTCCCCTGTACAAGGCATTAGTGCGGCCACACTTACAAGTTGCTGTTCAATTCTGGTCGCCACATCTGTGTACAGATATCGATAACACGGAAAGACTCCAAAGCAGAGCAAAGAAATTGATACCTCAGCTGAGAAACAAGCCGTATAAATGTCGCCTTACAGGAACTGGGTCTGATCTCTCTCGAGCAAAGACGAGTCAGGGGGCAACTAATAGAAACATTCAAGTATTTGAATAGCTTCAACGACGTACCTACAACGGGACTCTTTGAAAGAGACCTCAATGATCGCTTGCAAAACAATGGTCAAAATCTCAAGCATAAAGCTCGAAGAACGACCTTAAGTCAGCAGTTCTTTCTGTATTTCATTATCAGCACTTGGAATAGACTCCCTTCCGACGTTGTTAGTGCGGAATCAGTCAACGAATTTAAAAATCGCCTTGACATACATTGGGAAACACATCTCCAACAGCTAAGGATTCCTTCTCCAGGAGTCGCACACTCTGAACATCCCGTGCCTCCGAGGCTTCCTAAAGCCTTCTTCTTCTCTCTTCCGCTCCAACTACACTGTCTGACATCTTTAACTGCGCATATCAGCGGTTATTGCTCATGATTGAGTGCATTCATGATCGTCATTTTTGCTGAGACTCTGCTCCCTCCTCTTTTTTTTTCTCTTATGTTTTCCCCCCGCTCTTTTATACCCTACTAACATAATGGCAATAGCTCATAGAGGGCAGGGCGTACGTTTCGGTGTCTCTTTGAGAATGGGCCTGTTGGTTCGTCTACTGCTGCCTATCTAATCTAAATCTCTCCTCACATATTGATTGTACACACTCTTATCTCGGTCATTCGTGATAATATCTCTTTCCACATTGGACTGGTGATTATTTTCTCCGTACGTGTGTGTTTGTATGCGATTTGAGTTTTGCCATGGTCTCCCCGAATTTTCCCCTCGTTCAGCGTGGGTGTGCCTATGATGGGCAGTGGGAGCCGCTCGAATGGTTCCTTTCAGATGTATTTCAGGACATGTGGTATCAAAACACGTGCCGTTTCTGAATGATTCTTGGCACAACCATGGATGAAAGAAATAGCATTCTCGTTTTGAGTTGCAACCTTGTCTGCCATATTTCATGAACCTAGGGCACCTCTTTGGGTGGAAAAAATTGCATCCTCTGCCTGAAATTCCATATTTACATTGGTTTTTGGCATAGTACTTGCAGACTCTTGGTTTCTTCTCGTTTTTGGATATCAAGTCCCCTCCAGAGCTACTTCTTTTCTGCACAGTGCTCTGTGCTATTTCATAACTGACTTCTTTCACATCATGATGGCCGGTTTCCGCATATTTCTGAAGTGGTTCTTCTCCTGCCGTTTACGGGCTTTCACCCACAGATTCCTTTGTATCAGATACTACGCAGTTTTGGCTTTGCGTTGAAACTTGTAAGCATCTTTCACAATTCCACATGAAGCTTTTAGGAAATCTGTTCAACATGTCTATCAGGCCCGGAGGTAACTTTGCACAAGAAGCTCAGAAAATATATATATATATATATATTACAGCTTCTCGTCCCATCAACAGCTGACATTACCCAACGTGGCGGCGTGGCAATCTCTAGGTTACCAGATCGAGTCCCTACTCGACTCTGTGTCTGTATATATTACAAATACTTATCTGAATACATTTGTGCTTCCCGAATTATCTTGAAGATCGATATACTGTATAATGTTCCAGTGAAGTGTATTGGGCTGGAGAATTGATTTAAATTATAATTGTGGATACAGTCAGTAATGTAAGAACTGTATGAATGACGTAGGTATATAATGAGTGCATTTTGTGTGACTATTAGTTCGCGTCATCTGTTTTTATTCCGACTGTATCCCTACGGGTAACCAAGCCCTTGCATATAGGATTCCCCCTATATTAATCTGTGCTGCTTCTCTACAAGGGCTCATTCTCCACTTGTAATATAATAATGCATAAAAGGGAGAAACCTTGTAATTCAATAATCTGAGTACGGAGAGGTTCAATTCAAAATTTGTATTTAACCTTCTTACCTGCATCTGTGCCATCACAGAGGCTATGACAAGCGTAAGAACCAGTGCGACCTTCAGTTCCATGCTGAAATAGGAAAATGGTTTTATTTAGTAAAACTAAAATATTAAATCGAGACTCTTGGAATCATCTGTGCTAAGTATTCATTAAAAGAAGTGCAGTTGGAATATGTTCACTATTTTTTGTCTAAAATTGTATTTGGGAATATTTTCTCTAAAGTGTTAATAAAACGAAGTTGAGTATAAAAGTTTGAAACAGTGAATTGAAACTCTGATTACTAAATGTTTTATTTAAAGAAAGACAATCATAGCAATTATTATTAGTAGTATAACAAAACCTCAATATGTGTTCTGATACCCGTATTTGTTATACTACTATTATTATTAAATTACACTAGACTGGCGACGTGGGAACGGAGAAATTCCATGAGGTTGACAAACCCCCACGCAACCAGTCCAGCGAGCGAAGAAAAAAAAAGAGCCGATCCGAGATCAAAGAATAGCTCTCAGAACAGATTGGTTAAAGCTGTCAATACCCGCACCAGCAAAGACAGAACCATCAAAACCATTCCAAACATCCACACACGATGGAAAAAACGAAGGAGAATACTGGAACGTATGGCGTCGTAACGGTTACAAGGTAAACTCATAAAGAGCGCCAGTACGCCGAGTATTCCTCACCCGAACAAACGGCTCCTGACAGTGGATGACTAGGACAATTATAAATATGTTTTATACAGTAAGCAGGCCCCACTAACTCTGCGATGATGCCCCAGATCACAAGGCACAACACCATCCAGCATGAACGCACATCGACGAAACACTTTGTCAAGCAGACACAGATGACAATCGGCAGTAGAACCGCAGACTCCGGAGCAGTATTCCTGAAGAGGGATGACATAGCAATGAAAGAAGCGACGTGTCAACTCTACCGAGCCAAACACCCACCAATCGCGTCTCATAAGACCAATTTTATGAAATGCACGTGAGACAACCGAACAAATGTGGGTTCACACGTCAACTTTGGATCAAAATTGACACCCAAGATTACCAAGTCATCAACCACAGGAAGTGACATACCATCCAGTATGAGTGCAGGCAGAGGAGGTCTTAATGTATGTGACCTGGACATGAGCGTAGTCTTAGTCTTTCCCGCATTTAGCCTCATCCCCCCCTCTAGAACACCAGGAATCAATCACTGTCAAATCATGCTGAATGAATTCTGAAACCCCCAACCTATCACTAGGCTTATCGCTAACAGCCAGCAAAGTAATATCATCAGCGTAAATAACAAGTAAGCTATTAACAAGATCAAACAGGTCCGCCATATATACAATGAATAACAAAGGGTCCAGAACACTACCCTGTAAGACACCAGAAACCACGTCGAAAAACTCACTCCTCTTCTCATCAACAACTACACATTGACGTCTGTAAGACAAAAACTGACTAATTACCGCGAAAACTGAAGCACCAATACCCATCAATCTTAGCTTATTGTCCCCAAGGTGATTCACGCGATCGAAAGCAGCACTGAAGTCAAGCTGTACCAATCGTGCCTCATGACCCCCATCAAGAGCCTGCTGCAACACATCAGAAATGTGAAGCAGAGCATCACAAGTTCCCAAGCACTTACGAAAACCATACTGTCTTGGCGGAAGGACACCCCGCTTCTCAATAAAGCGACCAAACCTCGACGCAACCAACCTCTCATAAACTTTTTACAAAACAGGTGTGATCGTGATGGGTCTATAGTCGGAGGTTCGGGATGAGACAGAGCCCTTCGAAACCAGCGTCTCATGAGCAACACTCCAGCATTTTGGAAAAGAGCCCTGCCGTAACAACCGACGGAGCACAGAAGCAAGCGGGGCTGCGAGCACACCAGCCACTCTCCGATGGACCAGTGCCCCATAGGGGTCCAGGTCAAGAAGAAGGCGGTGCACTTTAAAAGATCTGAAAGCAAAGCCGGAGAGCCCTAGGCTCGGGGTCACATGCTAAAGGAATGCGCATCCGGTTTCAGCTCTGCCTCCCATCAAAGTAGCGCAACAAAAGGTCCGCCTTGGCAGCAGCGTCCGCAACAAGGTCACCAACAGCCCAATTAAATGGGAGACAGAAGGCTCACACCAAGTACAACACTCATCAAGGTGGACCACGACTTTTGTGCTCTAACAGTAAGAAAATATTCTAATAAAGTGAGAGAACTGACAGAAACAGAAAACTAGAGCACTTTCAGTGCGCATACCTCCGCCAAGCAAGGCAATGGTAACGAAAATTCAAATTTGTCCTGAAATTAGGATTTCTTTTTTATCATCACCAAAACTTGGTCAAATCTGCCTTTCGACAGTAATAACAAGTTCTAAGATTTTCCTAAAGATCTGTCCTTAACTTTTGAGTTATGTATATTTTGACAAACATTTGTCAACGACACAAATAGACCAACCGATCATCACCAAAATTTGGTCATTGGTGCCTCTTAATAAGTTTAACAATTACTATAAATTTCATAAGGAGCCATTAATTGCTTTTTGAGTTAGGTACTGACAAAATAAAAACATAGGTACATAGACACAAACCTCTCAAGGGGCATAGGATGGGCCATAGGCAACAGGGTTAGGCTAGCTTAGGTTCGCCCATCCTATGCTATGGGAACAGCGCCCCTAAGAAGACGCTGTAGGTTACCTCAGATATTATATAGGCCTTCTGAACGTCTGTCTTTCGTGCCCACTTTTCTTCCTTCCACTATCATTCTCCTACTGATTTTAGTTTCGTCTATGCTTCCTCTTCTTTCCCGGTTTGCTGTTCCCAATCGCGTGATCCTGTGTGGGAACACCTTCGTGCATGGGTGCCCCATTTCTATCGACATACTATATGTCCTTTCCTCTTACTCCCCTAGAGGAGTTTAGTAGTCTTATTTGGAGGATTAACCTTTCTTATACTTCTGCTACATGGAGACAAACAAACAAACAAACATTTGCTTATAGTAATAACACTTACAATTCCAACGAATTTCATAAAACTCCGTTCACAACTCTTGAGTTATGCTGCCGAGAAAAAAGAAGGAGACAAAGAAACGAACCTACTGTTGAACAGAGTTTCATTCCATAAGTTCATTATCTAATGATTCTTGTAAATTTCGTGAAGATCCGTCCATAACTTTTTGAGTTATTTAGGTGACAGACAGAAAGACAGGCAGAGCGACAGACCAACTATAACAACATAACCTTCTTGGCGGAGTTAATTACGATGCTTTCAGTAAATGAATAGTAATGATAGTAATTTTAATTACGAAAACTATAGGCTCCAAAGGTAAAAATCATTCGCAAATCTCAGCAATATAAGAGTGACGTAGGTAATGCTAATTATTATTTCTCATAAATGAAGAAAATCGGAGATGATATGGAAAGCTAGTTGAATAAAAAAGAAAAAACCTAAGTGATAGTAAAAAGTTTTATACGAGGAGAATTTGACTCTTTACTTCTCACCGCCACCCGTGGCAAAAACATTATGTACAGTAGGAACAAATCGTATACAATAGGTCATACAGTGAAGGCCTAAACTTTAAAATAATATTAAAGTAATATTTAAAACTTGCATGGAGTTCCTTATACATAATTCCTCTGTGATGCAGCGCCTTAGTAACGTCATACATTTGCACGCTCAGCTTATGATCGGACCTTCAGCTCGTACGTTCGTGCGTCGCCCAAACGACACACAGTGAAAGTCAGTATCATCGATACGGTAGCATGAACGGCGTACGAGCTCAATGTCCGCTCATAAAGTTGAGCATGCAACTGTGTAATATTTACCTGGTTTAAAGTAACATAGCGTTTTAGTATACTAAACGTAGTCTCCTAGCTACTGACCTGGAGTTTATAAAAAATGAGTTTCAGCGTGTTAGTAACGACAACTTGATGCTATGGTTGCAAGCCTGCGACTGCATTCAGTTGTAGTGAGCTGCTCTTTATTTGCTCTGAAAAGCAGAGCCCCCATAGTGTCCATCGGTACACGTGTGCGTATATATTAATAAATTATATCTTTATTGAGGCCTCCGGCCTCGAATATGTATGTCAGCCAGACGATAAGGAAAAGCTACGAAAATAATGCGCTCACACTAGCCAAGAGAACGAAATACACACAAGCGGTCAAACGTTTTTCAATTTATACTTTTACAGTATATTCGTATTGCTGTTGATACTGAAAATATTGACTTGAAAGTTGCTTCGTAATTATATCTTACTACTTATATCAGGAATTTCATTTACGTAGAGTCTGCGGTGGAAAATAAATAAACTGTTAACCCTATCTGCTTCACGGCGATACAAAGTTGCACCGCCTTACTGTTTTTTCGTTCACAGTTTTGCTCCCAGTGATATTCAGCGCCCAAACTTCCGTGACTTTTCCTAACTGATCACGACTATCACTAAAATTCTAATATACCCACACATTACAGCCAAAAATATAGATAATTATAAAATTCAGAAAACTAGATGATAACATTTCCGTGTAGATTTTTTTTAAACAAAAGGAACTTTCGAAATTATCACTAAAAGACAGCAACAAGGCTTGAAATGAAAAATAGAAGCGATTATACGATCAGCTTGTGAAAATATAAACATTGCGACAGATCTGCTGCCGGAGTATTCACCCTGTACTGTCCGGAGATGTTTTCTCATATTCGAGTTTAATTGACAGTAAAATTACTCTTAGGTATTAACTTTTAATTAAATAGGCGAAAGAACAGTTAAATAAATTACTTTTGAGACTATGAAGAAAAAACTCGGATGTTGATAAAGTTATTTTTAGTGGGCGGTAGAAATTTGTACCGCCTTGGCGCTCAAGCGGCTGAAGAAAATTGGTAACGGATAGGGTTAACCAAAGTCAGAGAGGCAACTAGTAGATAAAATATAATAGAAGTATAATAATATTCTTCTGGTTTAACCACCGCTACCACCCGGGTGCTCCACGTAGTGAGTGATAAATACTACAGTATACTATTGTCAACTTGAATGTGCAAATATAAACCAAAAAGTAACACAAACTATATCGCGTTTTGTATCTTGCATTAAATCCGCAGTTGCGGTAGGCTAAAAAATACTGACATCAACTACAGTACAATGAAGGTTGCAAGTTCGAATACCAGCCCAGGCACGTACTTATGTTGGGATCCAACACCCTGTGCTTCATCTAAGTTCCTTGAGTGCCGCATTTAACCGGGTGCGCCACAACGCGATTTTGCTTAAACTTGAACTATTGTCTGACCATTTTATGAAGGCGGTTCGGTCAGATTCCTCTATAGCGTTGCCAGTTCTATAAGTATATCAGAAATTTTGTTCGGCCCATATCTTAGACACGTCCACTAACTGCATATAGAGAAATCTCAGAAATAGTTATAGGATTGGCCTCGCTGTAGAGGAATTTGACCACGACAGAACCGCCTTCATAAAATGGTCAAACTATTGTAGACGTTGGTGTCTCAGTTCTGAGCGTCGTCAGAATTTCATGGCAAGTAAAGATCAGAAAGTTATCCTATATGGTTGCAGCAGATGATTCTCGCTGGCGGTGTACGTCTGGCGTTCCGAGAGGAACATATTGACACCCCTATCGTTCCTACTGTATGCTACTCCTTGCTACACTGGATGGCATTTTGCTGACGCCAGCCAACAGGTCAACAACATTTTTTTTCACTGAATAGGGACATGGGTCGAGCTGATCTCAGAGCTGTGTCCAAAAGCCTGTACCACGGTAGCAGCAGCCTTGCGTGCTGAACTGATGGCACTGGAGGTTACGGGATCGAGTAACAAACCAGGTCAGCGAGCTTTGTGGCGTTGCTTGCTGCTCTGCGTCAACATTTACTGGGCATGCACAGCTACCGTGTGGGCACTTAACTTCCCAGAAATAATGTAAAGGTGTTCGGGTCATTATATAAGAACCTACCGTCGATGGCGCCATAATTCTTGACTACCCGTGTTTGATTGCAGCCGTACTTACTCCTCTGGGGCCAGTTGTCTTATATCCGCAGCACGTGCTAGTGCGTATAGCTTTCCCAATGGAAAGGGCAGTCAATTGACTTCACTTTTTTACACGCTGGTCAAAAGAACGCGTTTCCTCAGCTAATCGTCCAAACGTCTTGTTGAGCCCTCGTCAACATAGTTTTGAGTTTACAAAACATAGGTGTAAAGATCTCAGCCCTCCTTTCAGTTTGCTCAGCAAGGGTCGTTAGTTAGGTTTCAGACATCTCTTCAAACCTGGAGGGAATAGCAACTCAAGAATCTTTGCAAGGGTGCGCTATTTATGTTTACACATCAGCGCTTTCGGAAGCGGAGTTGACAAAATCCGTTTTTTATGGGGGAGATGAGGGTGAGTAAAGGTTCTTACGAGGAGTATATGAAGGTCAAACCCTCGAAGACCAAGTCTAACATCGTTTCGAGATTTAGAACGGCACTACCTGATGTTCTGCCTCTGACTCTCGATTGTGTTACTAATGCTTAGCTAACGGCCAAGTATCTAATTCAGGCGAGTGTAATTATTTCCCTCCCATTTCAAGAAATAGCCGAATTGTTCACTTCTACGAGTTTGCAGCTCAGTTGCAACGACTATGATCGGACTTGCGCAATTGCCTCTCGGGCTGATTTTTTTCCATTTTTTCTTCTTCCTCAGATACCTAAATGATTCTTATATAACGGTAATAGCTCAAAGAAGGCCAAAGCACGAGTCGCGGCTCATGGGCTTTTCGTTCAGCCAGCTATCGAATCTAATTGATTCGGGCGAGAACCCGGACAGCTCGTACCTCCGGAAAGGAAATGCAATGTTGACTGAAAAAAAAAGAAAGACAACCAATGAGATAAACTGAAATACAGATTATCGCCAATATTTAAGTATCTGATTCTCTTAGCAATCCCTGTCAACGGTTCTAGTAAATTTCTTGGAGATATTTCCATATCTCTTTGAGCTATGCTGTTTAAGGGGATCGTTTACAAATTTTGGAATTTTCTTTATTAGTGGTCCGATCTTACTGAAATTTTCACATAATATGTAAAATTAGAAAAAAACACCTTTTATTCCTGTAACTTTTTCCATTTAGGCCTTAGTTTTTTATATATATGTATATATATAATATATATATATATTTTAAAAGAATAGAACTGCCTGAATTTTTTTGCTAGAATAAAAACAAAGACAGTTTTGGAATCCTTGAAAGATTCCCTACAACAATAACGTTTTGAAATTTGCTTTTTTTTTCGTTTTCTATTGACGTGAGATTTTAGATGGGTGACTGAAATAGTTCAGTTAACCATCTAAAATCTCACGTCAATAGAAAACGAAAAAGAAAACAAAAATTTCGAAACGTAATTGTTGTAGGGAATCTTT
>LQNS02277100.1:13215185-13233329 GCA_001587735.2 Parhyale hawaiensis
CTTATGTCATAGTTAACACCCACACTTATGTCATAGTTAACACCCACACTTATGTCATAGTTAACACCCACACTTATGTCATAGTTAACACCCACACTTATGTCATAGTTAACACCCACACTTACGTCATAGTTAACACCCACACTTACGTCATAGTAAAAACATGAATCACAGCAGCGCCAGAAGGAAATGCCGAGGACGTAAGATTCCATAGCCTCTACGTTCTCCTTGTCTGAAACAGAGCAATAACATCCATTCTCATTAATACATCTTCCTATCTCATTTCAGTTCTAAATTTCGACATTGTTCATCAACAAAATTCCTGCGCCGTAGTTTTTTTTCTACAACGACAGTTCAATTTATTATAGCTAGGCACCGGTAGTTCCGTCCTCTCTTCTTTAAACAAACTAAAACATCATAATAAGCTTAAACAGCTGTTTTCAAGGTCGAATCACGTGCCAGATGCTCTGCTAAACTTCGCATTTAGTTAAATCTACTGCTGTTTATAGTTTAAACGCATCTATGGTATAGCCCATGGAAGACAAAGTTTCAAAGGGAACCGTAATCGCCATTGCATGTGGTATGAATTCCACAAAGGTTCACTTTGAGTTATTAGAGCAATAAAAACTGTGACTGCATACTTTAACTGTCAGCAACTCGAACGTCTGATTGCATCGCAGCGTTGAAAATGTCCTACTCTAGTGAACAGAAAAAGAATCAATTTGCGACACGATAACGCTAGACTCGAATAATTCTTCCAAACAAAGTCAAGATAAAACTAGAACAACTCGTGGCGTTAGACCATCACCCAAGGGAAACGGAGGCATGAAGCTAGTGAATACATATAATGATAGCTCTTCAATAATAACACGTGAAAAAAATAGAAAGCTTCGTGCTTCAGACGATTTGCGGCGTTGGAGGCAAATTCGCCCTGGTGGAGGAAAATTCAACGTCGTCATTTTTTTATGGCCAGCTGGGACTAGTTTTTTTGCATAGATCACATCTAGGTCAACCCACCAAACTCCCTACAAAAAATTATGAAGATTGCTCAACTCCTTCTACCTGTTTTTGGGTGGACAGGCAAATATATTTCGAAACGGGCTATTAGATGGCTAACAATATTCATTTCCGGCCTGTTAAGTGGCTTTCTGGTTCAATAGAGGTACCAAAATCCTGGCCACTTGAATGCCTCAATCTTCAAAAATGAAATAAATGTATTAAAATCCGTAGTTTTTTT
The DNA here is from genome assembly GCA_001587735.2 of Parhyale hawaiensis. NCBI lineage: Eukaryota > Metazoa > Arthropoda > Malacostraca > Amphipoda > Hyalidae > Parhyale > Parhyale hawaiensis. The sequence continues at coordinate 13,216,423 of LQNS02277100.1, forward strand.
TTGCAAATTTGGTCTCCTTTTGAAGGAAAAGAAGTCTACGTTCCAACGCACGCCGACTTCTCGATAGTAGAACGATAACAATTTTTTGTGCTGATACCATCCACCCCGACCATCCACCCTAGTACCTGACCCCTTACAATGAGCTCTTACCCAGCAAACCTTGCAGGTTAGGTAGGCAAGGACTGGTTCCCGTAGTGATATGTGAAGTTTAGAACTCAGTAAACCCGTATAAACACCTATATTTGATATAAGTCATTAGCAGAACCAGTCCTGGCACCTAACCTGCAAGGTTCTCGGAGGGGGTGTACCTCTATCAGGCCATAACGACACACATATATATATATATGTTGTGCGCGTTTGGCAGATTTGCGCGATCGATCGATCGCGCAAATCCACCAAACGCGCGCAACATATATACTTATTCTTCACCGAAATCATTAGCACCTCTTTCACTTCATTCGCGGGTGGTCATAACGTCCTTAAGTTGGAAAATTCCTCCTCACTTTCCATACTTGCCAGACCTTGGGAATGGGCCTATTGGTTCGTCTCCTGCCGCCTATTTAATCTAATCCAATTTTCATTTAAGCTGTTATTTGTACCATTTCATCAATGGAAAGAGATGAATAAATGTTCACAAGGTTAAAGCTGAGTTTATTCCTTCATTTCTCTGAAATATGTTCATTCTTTGAGATGGACAAAGATTGTATATAATGATGGTGAGTATTTTGTTAAGCAGTAAAGATTTATCGCTAGTATTTCTTTCAATTATTATTCCTTACAAAATTCGGGAACGAACTCTCAGAGATCCCTAATACTACGCTAGCCATCCTGACTAGAAAATGAAAGTATTAAAGACCTTAGAGTAATTTAGTCAGCTAAAGCTTAATAACCAAGAACCTGAAGTATAGAAACTAAACACTTCAGGTTAAGCAAAAACTACTGGAAGTTTAACCAAGAGCTCTTACTGAAATAATGTTTTTTTTTTAACATGAAATATATTAGTTCGATAAAACTACTATCACCACAAAACGTACCAACTGCTGATAGTTCTTCTTTCATCGCTGACAGTTCATCTACTTCTACTTCCTGCAAAAAATGAAAAATACACTTAATTCCATATGTTTATTGCTGGTAATACACAAATACCTTTCACTGAAAAAATATAGAATCAAATTCCGCTCACGTTGCGGTGCATCAACAAGACATACGCGCTTTGATGACGTAGCCGTGTAAAGAAAAGAAAAAAATGCAGATTTTTTGCAGCACCAACACGTCATGGCGCGTATATATGCTGTCGATGCACAGAAGAGCATTTTACTGCACCCTTTCTATAGGAACCGTAAATTTCAGCATCGTGCTGATAAGTAATGCAAATGTTGCATGGTAATTGCGGAAGTCCTCTTGACCGTAGATTGCAACTAGAAAGCACACTTGCAGTGGTGCGAGCTGCTGGTGAATGCCCACAGAGGCCCCGGAGAAGTGCACGGCAGCTACATCGGAGCTATATCGTCTGCCGGAGCTAAATATATCGTCTGTTGACCGAATACCAGACAGACAACTGTGCCCCCGATTTTAAGATCAGTGCCGCCACCCCCCTCCCCCATCATCAAAGATAAGATGTTATATTCTTACTAAAACATAGCAGGAACGTTTAGCACTTTTGTTTTTAACAATTTAGAGCATGAATGTGCAGTATAAACAAGACAATATATTTCAACTAGAGCATTATGAGAGCGCACGCCTCCACCAAGCAAGGCAACGTTAACGAAGCATTCTGATGCTATGATTTTCTTTTTATCAGCACCAAAATCTGATCATTTGCACCTGTTGATTATAACAACAGCTTTTATAATTTTATTGAAGATCCGTCAATAACTTTTTGAGTTATGTTACTGACAAATATGCTGACAAACTTTAGTCAAACACTCAACACATCATCACCAAAATTCAATCATTTATGTCTTCTAACACGTCTAACAATTTCTGTGAATTTCATAAAGATCTGTACATAACTTTTCAGTTATTTTGTTGACAAATATAAAATCAACATAGAGGCCAAAGAACCAACAGATTATCACAAAAATTTAGTCATGTACTCTTCGCTATGTACATAAAAAATCAAACAAATTCCACAAGACTCCGCTCATAACATGTTGAGTTATACTAAGAAAAAAAGAGGCAGAAAAAGAAGCAGTTGAACGGATCTTAACCAAAAAGTTAATCTTGCTCCTCCTCAAATGCCTTACAATCCATGTAAATTTTATAAATATCCGTCCGTAACTATTTGAGTTATCTTAGGGAGTGACAAACAAACAGACCAACCAGATAAAATCATAACCTCCTTGGCGGAGGCATCTATTTTTAAGAGCCAATAGGAGAAAAAAAAACAGTCTCTTATATGATACCCTTAGATAACATTCACAACTTTCATGAGGAGCAAGTGCATCCATGATCACACGCATTACTTCGGACTCGCCGATAGCGCAACTACTAAAACGACTAAGTTTCAGAGTGAGAAGTTCTACAGCAAGCTTGTTTCCACTACTATCGTAAAACTTTTTTTTAGCTAACACCATAGGAAATCATGAAGTACAGTTGAATATACGACTCGTTAAGTTTCACTGTACCTTTTTGCTGATCTCTCTATTTATGGCTTTGGATGTGACTTCAACCCACGGTAGAAGAAAAAGCTGCACTCAGTTTAGATTTATCAAGATATTCCAACTTTCAGGAACCCTCCTAACTATGTTTTTTCCTTTGGAGGGGGGGGGAGGGCGAAGGAGTCTCAGATTGAGGAATGCCACTGCAATAGGTACAGGACCAAAAACAGCTGTTTCTTACCTCAACGGCCGCCTTCACTGCGACGACGAAGAGTGCCAGGACAAGTGCTAGCTTTGATGCCATGCTGAAATGAGTAACATCATCTTAGTTAGTAAATGATAAGGGTGTAGGAGATCATGTTAAAACTTTACCGAACACTTGGCTCTCATACAGAGCGATAGCGGAATAGGTATTTTATATGAAGCCTACCTTAGACCATTAATAATGTGTATGTTTATATGAGTCAGGTTAGGCACCTATTATAACTGAACCGAGTTTATCCTATTCTTAACTAACCTAACTTAACCTGAACCTATACTTTTAAGTAGGCCACAAACTTGTAAATTTGAGAGAAATTGTATCATTATATTTTGTAACTAAAGGCCTTAACCAAAGAAGGTAAACAGCTTTGGTAGCCCTGAAACTCAACTTAATCCCGATTCAGTTATATGAAAAATTAGCAAAAGAATTCTCTATGGGTACCGGATTATGGATTAAAACCTACAATACATAGCTACCGGGTGTCCTTGGTGCCGTTCTATATGTATGTAGTAGACAAACGTACCTGTGAATCAAGAATAAAGAAACCGGATAATAATGAAACTAAAGGAGAATACGACATTGAATGAAATGACTGATACCGAGAACTTCTTCCATCTTCTTTGCTAAACCTACGAAAACTGTTACTTCATGAAGGTAATAGAAGGTTAAATTACCACCGGCGCGAAACACTAACAATCAAGGTACTGGTAAAATATTATTTCCCTAACAATGTTTGGGGCCGCAACGGCGTCGCACAAATGCCGTATTACAGTTTTAGCTTTTACGACTGCCCTAGTTTTTGGTAGGGTAGTAATGTTGCTAGCATGTAATAAAAGTCGCTGGAAGTGATATGACTATTACTAGATACTATTGCATGAAATTTGAATGCGCCTTTGAAATACGTCGAAGAAAACCCAGTTTTTTATGATTCTACGTTAAGAAAATATATTGTGCGCGTTTGGTGGATTTGCGCGATCGATCGATCGTGCTACGCAAACTGTGGATGTTGTAGGTATTAGGCCGTAATTTCGGGTAAGTTGGACTATATTCGGGTTTAACGTCGGGTAGGTTAGGGGAGGCAAGGACTGTTTTGTTTTTTTTTTTTTCATTTTAAAATGTAACGATCCACCGATTGCGCCGCGCGATTGATCGATCGCGCAAATCCATCAAACGCGCACAACAAATATATAAATACAATATAGATCAGAAACAATAAATGACTGACGATTCAGCTATTATTACAAAAATGATATTCGTAGAGGTTGCTTATCGACTAGGCAATACACAAAGTACTATATTGGAAAGAGATTAAATCTATGAGACTGACATAGTTTATGTTTTGCACTAGTGCAATAAATCTCGTATTAAAAAAAATTTACCTGAAATTTCCAATAAAAATACTCCGTAAGGTGGCGTAATGTAAGTATTTTGAAAATTGAAAATATTCTCCAGTTGATAACCTTGCTAAATATTATACTGGTTTAGTTGAAATGGAAAGGAGTACTTGACGAGACTGTTCCTGGTCTGCAACTGCGGTAGCGTTTTCACTTTCACATCACCTAATATACAGCAGTAATTAATTCATCGACAGAAAAGCCATTTTGACATGTTTATTAACAAGTGTGCATGCACTGACGTGCAGCTTGTTCTCTTTATTTGTTAACCAAACATACATGACATTCGTTGCCAGAGCAGCTATGAAAACATTTACTCTTAGTACACAAATCTCACTGCAGTAATCAGTATTGTGTTTGCGGTGGGTTGAACTAAGAGTATAATAATAGTGATATTTTTAACAATGATAATATTATTTATAACAGCTAGTAACAAAAATGAGAGTAATATTAACTAGAGCACTCCGAGAGCGTATACCTCCGCCAAGCGTGACAACGGCAACAAAAAATTTAAATTGGCTATGAAACTACGATTTTCATTGTATCAACTTCAAAATCTAATCATTTGTGCCTTTTGATAGTAATAACAGTTTAATGAATTTTCTTGAGTGTCCGTTCTAACATTTTGAGTTATGCTGCTAACAAACATTATGATAAAGATAAGTCAAACGTACAAAGGAACCAACCGATCTGCACCAAAGTTTAATCATTTATGTCTTATAACATTACTAAATACTTCTATAAATTTCATAAAGATCCTTTCACGATTTTTTGAGTTATTGGGCTAACAAGCATAAAATTAAAAACAGTGACAAATGAGCGAACGAACAAACGCATCATTACAAAAATCTGGTCATTTACTCATCGTAATATACCTGACAATTCATGTAAATTTTATGAAAATTTGTCTATAACTATTCGAATACTGGTACAGAGAAAAAATAGGCTGACAATCAAACAAACGGATGGACGGATCTTCACCAAAAGTTAATCACGTCAAACTCCGTCCATTACGTTTTGAGTCATCTTGGTGACAGAAAGACGGACAGAATAACAGTGTAGTGGCATGACTTTGCCCCTGTATTTTCGTGAACCGAAGCCCGGAGGTGCGCTGATGTTAGACATTCCGCCTTCCTAATGTGTAGATGTAGCGCTTCTGTAGCTGGGGGCTCTTACTTAAGGATGCAGCACAAGCAGATGCAACTGTCTTGCGTTAGACCTTTGAACTTGGTTCCATGCCCTTACTCCACACCGTACATATAACTTTTTAGTTAAAATGGGGTAACTGGAACTGTAAAATCTTTTTTATCATTCCAGATATTTATCAGTCTGTGGGTTCCCAAACCCTATTTCTATAAGTTCACTCGTCAGTTCGTGTAACATTTTTTTGCTATTGGCGGTTCTTGATGTACTTTCTCTGAAGGAAATTGTAACTTATATATTTTGAGGTGAGTGTACATAGAAACTCGTTGAAGTCGGTAAGTTGTGTATTTAATGTGCTAACGTGAATAACGATAGGTTCAATAATGTAGCATACCTTAGCAAACTTGCGGGCAGCGGGCGTGGCCATCTAATTTTTGGCACTCTCCTTTCCTAGCCATTTATATTTTTGAATCCTTGGATAGTCATAACACGCGGTTGAAGTGCCGTACTGAGTGTGGGGTTTCAGTGCTGAGTTGTTGCCGTGTTTTCTTGCATTGAAGGTAACTCTAATGGTTCGCTTTATATCTTATTCCCCCCCCCCCCTCCAACGGGTTAGCTAGGCTCGCCCACCCGGTGTTACGGGAGCGGCGCCCCCAGGGGGGATGGTTTAGGCTGCCTTAGCCGTCGCTGCAGCTGGGCTTTCAAGATGTCTCTCTCGTGGCCCCTTGACTGCCTTCCAATATCAACCTTCTACTGATGAACTTAATCAGCTCTTCCTCTTTTTCCCGGACTTGCTGTTTCCCATGCATGGCGATCCTGTGTGGGGATGCTTTCGTGCATGGTTCCCTAGTTTGGTCGGCGCGCTACATATTCCTTGTTTTTTCCTTAGTTGGATCAATTTAGTTGTGGAAAGGGAGGTTTCAACTGTTTGCTAATCGTTAGTGTGCATATTTTTTTCCCTCTAAATGTTTACCATTTGCTTAACAGGCGGGCGGCACGTGGGAACAATTGATTCTCGCAGATGATCTTCTTATTCCTTTCTTTTGTCACACTGTATAGTATGTCTTGTTTTAGTTCTACATTTTCTCTTTTCTTATCATATAATGTGCATTGTAATTCTAACTGCATTGTCTTTAGATTTTATTTTTATTTCTTGTAATACATGTCCCTTTCTCTTTCACTCTTAAAAGGGCTAGCTGGTCAATATGTCCTAAATTTCCCATCCCACTTTCCTTCCTATTTTGAAATCCCTGTAATCGTGTTAACCAGTGTTAACTAGTTCGCTACACCTTGCCTTAGCCGACTGTTTTCTGTACGCTGCCATTCGTGCTCTCAATAAAAAAAATTCTCTCGACTCTCTTTTTTCTAGTCAGTCGTTTTTGCAGACGGTACTTCGTACTCCAACAAACAAACAAACAAACCTATTTTGCTCTAACTCTGTGTAGCCTACGTTTCCCGTATCGTCTCATTCATAATGTGTAAGCATTGTACCAGTGACTCTCAGCAGACCATAATTATGTATAACTCTCTGATGCTAGTGTTTAGTATTATTCTTAAGTTAGTTTTAATCATGAAAACTTCAGGTGCTGTGCCCTGATCTTGTTGGACACAGCACCATATGAGAACAATAAATTTTATTTCTTTCTTTCAGTTCGGCAATTACTGGTCAAAGCTGCCTACAGTCTTTACCTTCTAAGTCCGATAACAGACTACTGTAAGCTTGGAGGCACTGCCATTGTTCCATGCGCACTATGATAGTGTATATCCTGTAAGTGTTGTACTGAACCAGTGTTTGATTGATCAACTATTACTGCCCGTATGTTCGAAACATGAGCTAATCATAGTTAAGATTGCCGCTCTCTCTCGCGGGTTCAACAAATTGATTCAATAAATGCGACGTTAAATAAATAAGAATGAACTCCTGTAAGTGCGTGTTAGAGTAGGCGATGCTTTCATCTCTTCAGTGTTATCCCTATTTAAATTCTTTAAATTGCCCCACAGATTGTGACGATATAATTTCTCCACTGTGGTAACTCCTTTTGTACCACTATGCGACCTATTTAAATTAGTGTTAAAGTTTTGTCCAACCTTAGTATGAAGTTTATTCCGTAACGCATTGTGAGGTTGGTTCTCTGCCCATATGAGAACGCTAAGCTTTCGCTAAGCAAAAACCAGTGAATCTGTATAGGCTAATCCATACGGTATATACAATACAGAATCGAAGCTATTACTTTGAGCGTTGCTGATCGGCCTGCAAGAAGCGATGAATTTTCTCCATGTCAGAGAAAAAAAAAAGTTGCGATACTCAGCAACTGTGAAGCCCGAAACGCTTTGGGTGCGTTTAGGTTAGCAGTTGTAATAATGAAAATAGGATCAATGAAGACGGATCACCGCAAATTCTTTGCTGTCATTTTCTTGACAGCGCGAGCCCCCTAGTTCTTATGTAATAAAACGTTTCGCATTTTTATTTATTTATTTCGTGTCCGCTCTTAAGGAAATAGATTGGCGATAAATAGGCCAGGTTTTAGAGTTTGTAATTGAGCTACGTTTTCGTTGAGATCGATGATCAGCCAGGTTGCAGAAGATGGTGAAGCGCTTTATCTGAATGCACTTCTTTCCTGCAACACTTCTTCACTTTACCTTTTGTCGCTCAGGTCACGACGTATGAATTCGGCAGATGATCAACGGAGCTCTCACAACGGGCAGTAGAGAATTAGTTCACTTGCAGTAGACAATTAATTCTTCTAGCTTACTGTTTTTCTCTCAGAGTGCAGATTTCGCTTCAGAGGCCAAAATTTCAGCACTGCAGTGAAACAGATATTTGAGTATGGAAGGCAGTATCAAGGATACGATGCACTAACATTGCATAGAAGCCGACTGGAATGGCATTCAAGTTTATTGCAGATTTACTTAAAATTTTACTTTGGAAGATGCCGTTTCAGTAATAAAGAGGATAGAGAACGTAAAAGAAGAATAAGACTGGTACAGTCTCAAGAACGAAGACGTTCTACCAGTGAAGTATATATGCGATACAGTGATAAGAAAGACCTGAAGCAGAAAGATTACAGAAGGGAATAAGAGTTGCTAATAAACGCGAACGAGAAAATGTGGAAACGATGAGTGAGAAAACAGCGAAAATATATCGATTATTGCTTGAATTTTTTCACGCACTGGTCCACTAGTAATAAAATAATGGCCTAAAGAACAACAACAACAACAAAAAACCTTTCTGTACCTCAAAAATTTCTTCTCGCTTTCATCATTTGACTTTTATTTGTTCTCTTCTTTATGTTTTCAAAGCTCCCTATTCGACAACCTGTACAGGGCGCCAACAGTTTATTATTTTGTAACCTTGGGCACTGATTATTACCATTTTCAACAACTGCGAGTCTGCGTTGTTTGTGCATGTGTGTAAATGTTATAATTTTTATTGCTCGCTATTACTATTCATTTCGCTTGTCCTTGCGATGACCTCTACCAAAATGTGATAGTTACCGCTCACTCGAACTGCGTTGGTTTTATTTCATCAATAGATTTACAGATGTTTTGAAGGACACGGTAATAATATTATCAACATACATTTTCGATGACGTTCACCTTGACAGTTTTATTAGGGCTGCGCAGTCGAGTCAGTTGATGCGTCATAGCGGCATTGGCGCACTGCCATTATGACAGAATTCTGGGGTGCAACTTAATCCTACACCAAGCCTTCTCGTAACGTTTCAAATTACATTAATCATACAGAGCACCCGATTTGGGTCTGTGGGCTTAGGGAGAAAAGTGTATTTGTCAAAGCTGTTGGTTTTGCTGCGATGGTTTTATCGAGTAGATTTCCAGCTATCGTAACACAATCTGAAAACTTATAATCTAGTGTTGCCGACAGTTTCGTTTTTCATCAGAGTCTTCCTCACGAAACAGTGGTGGTGACCCAATGGATGTGAACAATTATACGCCAATTTCCACATTATGCATTTTTAATAGGATTTGTAAATGTCTCATCCATTCAAGATTGGTACAGTTTGATGAGAACAAAAACAGTTTAATTCAATCGCAATATGGTTTCATGAGTGGTATGAGCACAACTCTTGTTATAGTGGACTTAACAAACGATAATTTACCAGCCTTTGACGAAAAGTCCCATACGATTTGTTTATTTTAGATTTGAAATTTAGTAAGCTACATAACTATGGCATGCGTGACAATGCGCTGCATCTAATTGAGAGCTACCTCAGAGGTGGTAAGCCATTTGTAGCCATTGGTGACCAGAGATCCTTCCTCCACTGCTCCAATTTATGTAGGTGTCCCCCAGGGCTCAGTGTTGGGAACTCTTCTATTTAGCCTTTTTATCAACGACATTAATAATTTTCCTAATACTAATAGATTTTATGCGCCGACGACGCTGTATTTTATCTTAATGAAGCTAATTTTGATTATGCGGTGACCAGAACCCAAGAATTTGTTAATAAACTATCACAATGGCCTAATTTGAACCACCTCCTACCAAATGCTAATAAAAGCAAGCTAATGCTCTTCACATCTCGACCGGCCCCGATCTTGCCTGACATTTTTCGTAATGAGAATGCATTGCAGTGGGTGTCTTCGTATAAATACCTGGGCCTAACAAATGACGATAAATTACGTTATTCGACTCATATTCAGTCATTAGAGAGTCAACTGTCTAGAGCTCGAGGAGCAATTTATGCTGTCACGGTTTTTTTTTATCGCAGAAATCGTAAGTGTTATTATATTATGCACTTGTTTCTTCTCACTTTATTCAGAACATCATAGATTGGGGAGGGGCATCAGCCCAGTTGATACATCCAATGGAAGTTAGGAGTTACCACCACTATTTCGTGAGGAAGACTCTGATGAAAAACGAAACTGTCGGCAACACTAGATTGTAAGATTTCATATGGTGTTACGATAGCTGGAAATCTACTCGACAAAACCATCGCAGCAAAACCAACAGCTTTGACATCCACCACCTCATCCAGTTTCATCAGGTTCGGATTAATCTTATTGAGTTCTTCAGCAGGAAGCTCCCGAGGACACTTGGAACGACGATCTTCTTTCGCTCTAAGAAAATTCGCAATCTTGTCAATCCAAGCTCCCTGGAACTTCATCACTGGGTAAAGGGCGCCATCCTCTAATTGATCCATGCGGTGAGGGACACTAACTGCAGCGCGAGCTGAGTTTGTAGGTGCCGCAGCCACAGATGGTATTTCAGCTGTAGTTGATTTAGCAACTGCAGAATAGGTTTTTGTACCCACAGAAAGTTCCTCAAGTTTAATATGGAAAGAAGTATTTTCAGCCTACAATTCCTCCACTTTCTTTATTAGGTTCATCATATTTTCACAAGTCTCCAGTAGGCACTAAGTACCTTTGTCTGAAAACTCACTATATGCAGATGCGCTTAGTTCCGTAACAGGTATTGCATCACAGATTGTTTTCTTCTTGGGGTCTACCAGGCCTTTTCTTAGTAGGCTCATAGTTTTTGAGGAAAGTAAAAAGTCGACTTTAATTTTCCATTTGTGACCGAAGAGCCTGACTGGCTGTTATATTCAGCTCACATTCGACGTCAGAATCGTCTGAAGTCAACGGACCGGGGGATTTAAGACATGCTGCGGTGGGTGTAGAAGTCACCATGTTGCAGACTCAATTGTTCTCCAAGCAGAATCAGTTCCAGTATAATGATAGGAACATAAATGCTCACATAAGACTACCGCAGAGTTTGGACGGACAAGTAGAGCAAGATAATTCACAGAATTTATAGAGCTGGGCGCATGAAATAGAAAGTTTGCGGCGTACAGCGAACCCAGAGGCGATTCTTTGTGGCGAAGTTGTGTGCGTGAATACAACCACAAGTTGCAGAAACGACCAAATTTATGCTACGTGACGACCAAAAAAGTGGTTGTCGCACGGAGACTCGTTTTTGGTTGTGTTTACGACCACAACTCGCAACTTCATTTTGAGTGCGCTTATCGGTCTTGGTTGTGACGTCACAATGTTTATTTACAAAGTGAAGTTGTTTGATTGGAGCAGAATTTGAATTTTTATGGGGGCTAAAAAGTTTTGTTTATGGTTATAGGTTACGTTAGGCTGAAATTTACACCAAAACCGCGTGATTAAAGACTNCTTGTCATGTTTGTCGAGAGAGGGCGCTGAATACCATTTCATGTCCTTGTGACTGCTCTAGTTGCTCGTCAATGGAACCATAACTTTGTTTATGGTTGCAAATTTTTGGTTGTTCACGGAGAAACGCCTCTGTAGTCTCTCGTACATTTACTTCAACGAGACGCGCCAGACCAGCAGCCAATTTAAACTTCAATTTGTATGGCCTGAGTTCAAATCCTGGAACAGTGTTACTAAGTAACACTCCAAGTGATTTGACAGTAAATGCCTAAGCAATCTTTGGACGAGGTCCTGGTGGTGTTATGCAAACCACCCTCCGTGTGAAGAGTCATTACTAAATTCCGTGGTCAAAAGTAAGCCCAAGAGTGAATCATCACACAGCGCACGTAACCGCTAAAACCCACGCAGCTCAATAACTTTGGCGCAATGTTTGATAAATAGATGGAAGTTTGTGCCTTGCCAGCGGTTTCTGGGCCAATGTTTTACTACATGCGTCGAGACATGCGTCCTTTCTTAATTATACATTGCAAGGGAATTGGCCCAACATTGCGTCACGAAACGCTGTGCGAAAAAGCTCAGCAAATCATACTATCACCTTAATGTAAGGATCAGTTTACTAGAAGTCTCCGGAAATTAGGTAAATTTCTGTTGCAAGGAAAATATGCCTCTCACGTGTCAGATTAGAAATGCCACCATGGTTTTGAAGTTGTGAAGTTCAAGCACAAGCTGAACGCATACTTACTGAAAGTTCCAGATAAACAAACTTTAACCTAACCTAGGCTAGGTTAGATCAATTCGGGTCAGTTTAGATTATATTACTATTAATGGACCTAATAATGGTTCTACTATAAGTCTTTTTACATGAATAGCGTTTGCTCGCAAATGCATAGTTTTTGCGACACTTGACTTTGAAGTTACCATTATTTTCCTAGGCTATGGGAGGAAATACGCAGTGATCTCAGAGGAACCTAAACTGACCGGAGATGACCAAACCTAACCTAGGTTAGGTCAATGGACCTAATGTTCCCAAAACACCGAAATTCCCGTGTTACCCCCACATAGATATTGACCCCCCTTTTTTGCATAGTTTTCATCACTAACTTTCATCAGATCAGTAAGTAATTAAACATCTAAAGTTACCACATAGCTATATACTCGCTTCCGTACACTGTCGTGTAGAGTCGTCTGAGATCACAGTTTAATTGCCACGTTTCGTTAGTTAGGCTTCTGCTTTAGTAGCTGCCCCAGTCACTTCATGGTTGATCTTGCTCGAGGGGCTCACAGCAACATTTTCACTCCCTTTCCAAGTGGGACTGAGATGTTTCGACTTAGAAGTCCCGTGTTGCACAGGCACCAAACTCGCATGCGCTGTGTTCGTTCGCGACTATTCTGTGCACGTGCATCGCTGTGTGTGCGCGCTGCGTTCAAGGTACTGCTGTGTGCCATTGACATTATTAGGTCAAGTTAGGTTAGGCTAGGTTAGGTTAGGTAGTGCTTATGGTTGTGCTTTTTGTGGTTGTGATGCGGCAAAGAAAGCTTACTTGAACGCACGCACAGCGATGCACGTACCCAGCGCGGCGAGTTTGGTGCCAGTGCCATCGGGCTGCTACATCTGTCCCGTGATTTTTGCGTCTCTGTTCTTCGGAGGCGTCATCTCGTTACTGAACCTGTGACAGAAGTGTAACGTTTCGCGGTGAAACTTTTATAGCTCGTATAGTGTGTGCGCAATGCCAGACGTTCATTGAACTACAAAATGATGCTGTTTCGGAGACCTGGAGTCGGATTATTTTTCAAGTGTGCCTAAATCTGCTTTCACTAACATCCTCTGATGTGTTGTAGGGGTAAAATGTAATGTGTAATTAATTGCACCACGTGCTTTCGAAAGTGCAAATAGTTCTTTCATGGTTTTCTCCCTTCTTTTGCGGTCTGCTCCCTTCATTTGTTGCCGATTCCGCTTATCGTTGCCAGCTCTGGTCGTTTGGTACCAGCACGTCCGCTGCGCTGCACGCTATGTTCTGAAATTTACTATTCTACGGTTGTGCTATTTAAGTTTTTGCCACCTCAATTTTAATTTGCACAGATTCAATATTTATCATGCAGGTAAAGTATTAATACTGAATGCCTATAGTAGAAACTGTCTATCGGAAGGATAACACGTGTGAGGCTTTTTGCTAAACCTACTTTAAGTACCTGCAGTTTATATTACAGTCGTACCCCAATAAAATTTCCCAGTAACTGTTAGTGCGAAGAAAATCAATAATAGTGAAGCTGTGTTAATGCTTTTTTCCCCTAACCTTTTCCTGAGTTTAGGTGTGAACGTTAGCCTGCCCGGATACACATTGTCAGTAAAGCTATTAGGTTTGATGTGGCGCGGCTTGCCCGCTACACTACCTACATTTGCTCAGTAGTTCAGGCGGATGAGAGTAGTCTTCGGGAGCAGCTCGCCACGCTCCTTAGTCACGATCCTTGTATTGCAGGTTCGAGGCTAACCCAGGCACGCGAGCTCTTTGCTGACCTGTAGTCCGACCATATTATCAAGGCAGTTCGGTCGTGGTTAAATTTCTCTATTGCGGTGCCAATTCTGTAGAAATTTCTGAGATTTCTCTACATACAGGTAGTAGACGGAGCTAAGATATAGGCCAAACAAAATCTCAGAAATACCCATTGGCAACGCTATAGAGGAATTTGACCACCGCCGAACTGCCTTAATAAAATGGTCAGACTATTGGTGTGCTGACTCGGCAGCTGGTGGGCGTGCAGACCGCCGTGGGGGTATTTGCCTCCTTGGAGATGAGTTGGGGAGTCGCGGATCATTTGAACCTTCCGCCGAATTGGTACCATAGTTCTCGATGACCTATAGTCGGCTGCAGCCGTACTTTCTCCTTTGGGGCCAGTGGGCCTATATCCGCAGCACAAACCAGTGTGTATGGGTTTCCCAGTTGAGGGTTCGGTCAAGTTGATTTTTCCTTTACATGGCAGGAAAATATCCCAAACACCATGACACTACTAANTTGGGGCCAGTGGGCCTATATCCGCAGCACAAACCAGTGTGTATGGGTTTCCCAGTTGAGGGTTCGGTCAAGTTGATTTTTCCTTTACATGGCAGGAAAATATCCCAAACACCATGACACTACTAAACAGTTTTTTTAGTGTACTTGGTATCCAATCTTTCACCAGCAAGACTCTTTACAAATGTTCTCATGTCAGAGTCACTAAATTAAGTTTGTTTTCATCGCCGAAGAAAACATTGGACCCCTTTTTGCGTGGCGGCATAATGTGCTTTTGGCGGAAGCTAATCAAAGCGAGCGGTCCTTTTGCTAAGAAGTTTCTTCGCCAGTGATGGCGCTAACAAGCCAACTTCGTTTAACATCTATTGACAGTTGTTCTCTATAATATATCATTGTGGTTAGAAGAATTAGCTTTCCTCAAAATGTTTGCTGCACGTTTGATTCTATTTATTAGGGCGGGTGATTCCATCCCCCTTCATTGAAGTTTTTTCTCATATTACCCACTTCACCGGTGGTTGATGCACGGCCAGACTTATTATACAAGTCTACACAAGAACTGTTGGAAAGCCACTTTTAGACAGTTTCACACTTTTAACTATCTTCCCGATGCTATAATTTTGTTTTTTTTTTAACTCTATTATTCGTTTCCTAGTGGAGAAATCAGTTTTTTCAACTTTGCCCTGGTGAAAGTTAATGTAATTTATATAGACTGATATGAAGAACTTATTCTCAACCGCTACCATTAAGAAAATAGCATGAATAACAAGTTATGTTTTTAAATAATTGATTATCCTTCTCTGTCCCAGCTTTAGTCTAAATATTTTTTCAGCATTAAAATATATTTGCTCCAAGCTTTCTCGTATGTATCAAAGATAACTTAAATTTATAGTTTTTTACGTTTTATGACAGACAGTATTATTATTGTTGAAAATTTCCGCCAAATCCAATGTCAAGTGTTCAAAGACTCATTATTTTTCATAACTGTCCAACAATTTTCGTCGGTAGTGTTTGTCGGTTTATGTTTATCTGATTTGTTACAAATATATCTGTACTTACTGAGGTTTTATGTGATACCATGTAGATGGAACAGAAGTTAGTCGTGCGTGCAGCCAGCCTCATAATTCCCATGCCGATAGGTACGAGTATCTAAACATGTAGTTTAGAAGACTTTCGCCCAAATACAGGTGAAATGAGCACAAAATTAAGCGAAAAATATATTCCCAGGAAATTTTACTAGAATTACTCTGCCGAACATATATCTCTACGATTTAGTGACCAACAAAACAGAGTCGTAGTGATCAAGAGAGGAAATTAAGACATAGGGTGCAAGCTGGTGCCTGAATAAATAATATCAATCCAGTCAAATAAGTATTATTGAGAACCCAATAGGTTCACCAATGTGCTAACAAGTACAGAGTAATTGAAATTTTCAGTTTCAGTGAGACCCAGTCACATAAATCTATGGCCACAAACAGGGATACTATACATGGATACACTCAGCCTTCATCGTTGACATTAAGCAACTTAATCTGATTTTGACACAACGTCTTAAATAATAATGTCGTACATACTTGTACTTCAGTCAAGTAAATTTTACTGCTTCTGACGTAATCTTATTTTGCTGCTTCTCTCCCTAATCAAGCAAGATATTCTCAAAGTACTCCCATAGTACCTACCCAATTATTTAAAAAGGTGTAAAGCCAAAAACGTAAACAGAGTGTAGAGCAGTGCAATTTGTAAATCCAATCTTTACCTTTGACTGAGTATGGCAATTGTATCTACATTTTTAATTCAATTTTCAGTCATTTTATTTCGCGGCATGTATATTATATGAACTTTTACAACTTTCGAGGATGCTTGAAAACTCCAGAGTCTATCTGAGTACTTGTTTCAAAACGAGCTGTGTAAGATTTTAAGATAAGAAAGTTTCTTTCTTGGAGATCCCTAAACGTGTGCTAGTATGTATCAGCATGAGAGTCAGCAACTATAGCTCTCTAGTACTCATCATGTCTGCAGCTACAGGCTGGTGTATCCACGTATTCCACGTATCAATAGGCGCCTACATGCCAGGGCTCCTAACTAGTGTACCATTGTTGTTTACTAAGTAGTCTTAAGTTTATTTATGAACCTACGTATATGTCCTTAATCATAGTTATTGTTACTATGATTATTTTTATTATTATTATTATTAAATCACACCAGACTGGCGACGCAGGAACGGAGAAACTCCATTAGGTTAACAAACTCCCACGCAACCAGCCCAGCGGGTGGAGAAAACAAAAGAATAAAAAAAAGAAGAACCGAAATCACAGAATAGCTCTGTGTACAGATCGTTTAAAGCCGCCAATACCAGCACCAGCAAAGACAG
>LQNS02277100.1:13233645-13245645 GCA_001587735.2 Parhyale hawaiensis
TTGACACCCAAGATTACCAAGTCATCAACCACAGGAAGTGATACACCATCCAGCATGAGTGCAGGAAAAGGAGGTCCCACTGTACGCGACCTGGACACGAGCATGGCCTCACCAGATATTTCGCCTAAGGACAATAATCGGACTCTCTTGTAGTAGGTTCCCCTAACGGCCAATGATCACTTGCAATATGCAGACTATCTGGCCAAGGTGAGCTACAATGTCAGGCATGCACCATAGCTACTCATATTAGCTAATATAAAAAGAGTTCTATGCTTGTTAACTTCCAGTCTACGACAAAGAGCTTTTAATGAGGATCTCCTTGGTCTCCTTGCTGACGGAAGAACATGCAGAAATATATATTTTTTTGCTATTACACCTTGTCTAATGCGTACATTATCTGCTCTTTGTTCTGGCCATATGAAGAAAAATATATATATAATATGAGTTATGGAGGACGTTTTACTGAAGTAGGATCACCGCACTATACATTCATAATCACAACTTGATGCAAGGATGAGCAGTTTGCACGGTGTCCCTATACATGTGCAAGGACCGTAGCATAGATACGGTGGCACGGAGGACGTGTGAGCTAGTCAGCTTCACGTCAAGTTGAGAGTGCGAATATATTGTGTAGTCTCGGCATACCCGATATTGCTACTGGGAGGCACCCAATTTTAATCGAGCCATTTAGTCTTGGAGCGGTATTTTTCAGCACGTCCTGCTTCTTCTTCTTCTTCATCTTCGTCCTCAGGCATGGGAATGAACCAGCCTGGAACGCAGCAGATACAGTACGGGAGTTGACAGGATTGTGAGAGTCCTTCCGTATACATGGCACTATATACACCGCAGCCATTCCAGATGTATGTGCACCAGCCCCGAAAGACTTGAGAATTCTGCAAAAAATAACAAGAATTATCACCTGCGAACAAAGTGAGACAGGTGATAATGTTTTCGTTGAAGATATAAGTATATATATTTGTCTGTTCACCCAAAAAGTGGTTGAAGGAGTTGAGTAATGCTCGTAATGTATTGTAAGAAGTTTGGTGGGTTTACCTAGATGTGATCCATGCCAAAAAACGAGACCTAACTGGCCATAAAAAATTACGGCATAGAACTTTCCTCCACCGGAGTGAATTTACCTCCACCGTGGCAGATCGTCTTATGCCGCGAGGCGCTCTATTTTGTGCTATGTTATTATTGAAGAGCTAGCGTCTGGGCTGCCCTAAACTTGTTCATCAGAAATAATTGCGTTGAATTTTCCCCTACCGCAGGTGATGGTCTTACGCCACAAGGCGTTCTAGCTATAACTAGGCTAGTTGGCAAAGCAGTGAAAGATATTATTACCTAGTAAATATCATATGATACAATGCGATGCAGCTGATTCAAATTCTTTACAGTTACTTCTAAATAGAAAAACTGCACCCATCTTTTTGAATTTCCATTTTATCCCACTGGCCTATCTATCTGATGGTCATGTAATTTTAGCTAGGTCACTTACCGGAAAATCCTTGAGAGCGTTCGAGTGCGTGTTGAAGTTAGTCTAAGTCAGACTATTCGAATAGATGGGTGACTGAACTCTTTCAGTCACCAATCTAAAATCTCACGTCAATAGAAAACGAAAAAGAAAAAAAATTAAAGGAAACGTAATTGTTGTAGGGTATCTTTCAAGGATTCCAAAACTGTTTTTGTTTTTATTCTAGCATAAAAACTGAGGCAGTTCTATTCTTTTTTAGTCTGAATATGTAGATTTTTCAATAGAGGCAATTTTATGTTTTTTTTTGTTACAAAATGCAGTATTTCCAAAGGAAATGCCCTTGGCATGTTTCATTTTTTTCATTCGCTAGCCCCCTAGAAATTTGGTATGCAATAGCCTTTGGTAAACTGATGATTTTGCAGCAAAAAAGAAAAAAAAGACAAATTTGGACCCCCTGTGGACCCATTCCCCCCCCCCATTTTGGTGGGGTTCTAGTGCCGCTAGCCCCCTAAAAATTTGGGACGTAATGCCCCCATACCTGAAGACACTTTTTGAGCAAAAAATAGAAAATTAATCATTTTGACCATTTTCGCCGGGACGACCCCCTTAACCCTAAGCCGAAGGATCAACATCAGGTGTCTCATACGAATAGCATTATTAAAAACGGAAACAAAATGTTGACCGCCGGCCCGCAATATGGCATAAAATGACACCATTAGCGCTACAAACAAAAGATATCAAAGAAGTGTTGTACTGAATTCGTCGGTGAGTTCACCTCACTGCGTGGCGAAGACGCGAACACCGGGTCTCGAGTGTGCAGGCGCAGCACTCTAGCACTGAGGCACTGCGAGGATATATTTGTAAACTAATGTAATAGCTACCAATAGGGCTAAAATAGCTAATATACATACTACAGTGAGGTAGCAGTCTCCACCGCATGGAGCAAGCTCTCCGTTGGAAAATGCCTCTATTTCGTCCTTGAAGGCCTCTGAAAAAGTCAACGACAATTATTTGATTATTATTTTTCTCTATAAAAGTTTCATGTCTTAAGAATATAAATTTAATTCATTCGATTTTTTTCTACAGTCTTCAAACTAGAAGGGGTTATAATTGTATGGATTAGCCCCTTGAATTTTTTACATTGAAGAATTATGACTAAGGAAATGGAGCAATGCTGTACATTAAATGAATATGGAACTAAATTAGGATAATTATATAATATTATGCAATCGACATAATAAAAAATTTACCGTTTCGGTATAGATAATCTCATCATCAGAAAAACAATAACCGAAACCCTCGCATTCAGCCCCCTTCCCCCCCCCCCGGCTACATGCCGAGCAAAACAAGCATCCCATCAGCAGGAAGATTTTCTCAATCATAGACTCTTCCAACCCAATCGAACTCACAACATTAGAGTCCCTCCACATCCATAGAACAAGATCTAGCCTTAATATTATGACCTCAGCTGTACCGCTGCACACTGTCCATGCCACATCTGCCTCACATCTGCCGACTGTACAGGAGCTGACATCCAGCCCCTCTACGTAGCTCTGTTCATTTACATTTCAGACCTCCCCCAGACAGTATCCATGCTCCCCTCACTGATTTAGAAGTAAATAATTTTTTAGTTTTATAGGTTATAGGTTATGGTTTTTCTGATGATGAGATTATCTAGCCCGAAATATTAAATTTTTTATTATGTCGACTTTATACTATTAAATGAATATGATAAGAAAACCAGTTATTTCTAAAATAAACACAAGGATTGATCAAATTCTAAATAAATGACGTTTCGCGAACTTTTCCCACCATCAAGACAAAATTTGAACAAACTATAATCATATACTTCTCATCGGGTAATCTATTCAAAATATTTCTAATTTATATGTAAGAAACCTGTGGCTAATGTGTTGACCGTGCGATGTCTAAAATGCGAGTGCTCGGAGGGTCCGGATGTCGATGGCTGTACAGTCAGAGGATTAAAATCTGTTCTGAACTGTGAGCAGTGGTACAGCCGAGGTCATTATGTTGAGGCTAGGCTTTGTTCAATGGTTGGTTGTTGAGGTATGCTGAAGTTGTGAGTTCAATCGGAGTAGAGAACTTAATGACAGAGAAGTCTTTCTTATTGAAGGGATGATTATTTTGCTCTGCATAAAGACGGGGAGCTGAATGTGAGGGTTTTGCGACTGGCAAACCGGTTCGACTCGATCGACATACCTAAAAGTTGGTCAATAATGGCTTTGTAATATTGCCTAGTGTTGTCATCGGAGCAGCTCCAGTCATTCGTATTTTTAAGCTTCGTACTGTTGAGACATTGGACGTAGAGACGTGACATATAAATGAAATGCATTTTAAATAAATTGCCGTGATGAGAAGTATTTGATCGTCGTTTGTTATTTTTTGTTCTAATGATGGGAAAACTCCCCGAAGAGTCATTTTTTTAAAATTTGATCGATCCTTGTGTTTATTTTGAATAGATATTTCTAAGGAAATGCAATGCTGCACATTGAAGACATATGATAAACGAAATGAGGCGTAAATATAAGGAGAAACGTAATGGCAGGTATGTAAATAGCATAAATGGGACAGATGATAGCATTAAAGAAATTAAACCGAACACAAACAAAAGATAAAAATAAACGGTTATGATTATTAGGGAGGTTATAACACAATAATAAAAACAAACAGAAGAGCCTATTTTTTACATTGCATATGCACATTTGCTGCAATATTTTGCGTATTAAATGGTTATCTCTTTTTTGCAACGTACCTGCCATATTATATTTATTGTTATTCTTTTACTCCTAGTTTAACCATTGCAATCTTTATTATATGGAACACCTAGAGTCTATATTGCAAAAATGAACCTTCAAATGATGTTTAGCTTAAAATAACCAAAGTTTTACCTTCTCCAACGCAGGATGTCCCAATTAGAACAACATAAGAAATACTAACGGAAGAAATTAATTTTTAGTAAAACCACAAAAAAAGAATGAATAGTTCGTTCTCTGTCAAACAAACAAAAAATTCTCGTAAGAGTATCTATGATATCAGTGGACCATTCCGTCAGTAAATGATGGCACAGAGCAAATATTGCAGCGAATTCTCGCTTCCTTTATCATCGTTTGCGTTTTTTCTTTCAGCAACATTTTGCCCCTTCCTCTCTTGGCTACTTAATTTACGCGGTATGAGCTAAAAAAAAGTAGTCCTTCGATTTCAAAAATTTGGTGTGGCAGCGACTCTCTTGTCGTTCAGTAGGTGAGTCTTCTAGTATCTAATGCTTCATATCGGGATTCACAGTAAAGTAGGCTATCGCTAAACTTGTTTTTTCTATTCATACCTTGGTATTATTCTGCTTGTGCTTCCGTGCACCAACTTTATGCCCGTAAATCAAACCATCGATATGTCCGCCCATCTGCACGTCAGCCTTTCAGCGTTAATACCAGGTGCGTTACGTATGAACTAAGATAAATTAAAAAATGTAGCTTAGGCTGGCAACACTGAGACTAGAGAGAAAAAGAGAATATCGTTGAATTTGCATTCATCCAACATATTACAATTAGTTGAAAACTGAGGTTCCCCTGGCCAGAGCTCTAAGTACTAAACTCATGTTTCACAGAGTGATTTGGCCCGAGCAGAATAGGGTGAATGAAGTTAGTATTTTACTTAGAATACAATATTATAACCAATACTTACCAACTGGTGCTGGTTCTTCACCCTCCTGCAAAAAATTAAAATTTACTTCATTATACATTTATTTTGCTTAGTTGACATCGTTAATAATTAATTATAGGGTACTTAGTAAAACCAGGCATGAAAATAAACGCCTTTGTGCATTATCTGATACATTTTCTTGCCCTGACCCAATTAGTACATAAGCCCATTCTGTAACCAGTCCGTCTGAAATTTAAGTACAACTGAGGCGCTGGGGATGCTGTGTATGGATACAGTGTTTCTGCTTAATTAATTAATTAAGATTAGATAGGTGGCAGTAGACGAACCAATAGCCCCATTCCCAAAGAGACACCGGAACTTACGCCCGGCCCTCTATTAGCTATTGCCATTATGTTATTTGGATATAAAGGACGGGAGAAAAGAGAAGTTAGAGAAAAAGAAAGAGTGGGGGAAGAATTTCAGCAAAAAAGACGATCTTGAATGCACGCAAACATGATCAATAGCAGCTGATATGCGGAGCGTAAGGATGCCAAACTGTGTAGTTAGAGCAGAAGAGAGAAGAAGACGGATTAAAGTGGCCTGGAAGCTCTGGCCGTTAAGAGTTTGCGACTGGTATTGATATTGATATTTGTGGAAATTTTTGACACACTGGAAAGAAGATGGAAATGTATTCCGAAATGACTTGGCAGTGCAGATCTATTTTCAGATATGTGCTGAAAGTGTACATTACAATAAATGAACAATTAATGCCATAGGGCAGGCTCAGCCCGACAAGATCCATTAATAATAAAATTGTCAATTGCGTAATACATTAAAACGTTGAATTCTTAACTCACAAGTTCATCATTTCACTCTGAACAAATTAGCAGAGCTCGCTTGGGACATGCAAGCTGTACTGAACGTCATCTTACCAGAGCGTGACTCCTTGCCATTAAACCTTTTTTCCCGTAATAATACAATAGCACAAAGAGACCTTGTAGCTAAACAACGTAGTCTAAAATGAGTAGGTTCTATCTATCTTACCTAGCATACGCTACCTCGCTACAAGTGCTTTTTTCACAAGGTGAGGAATTCCGGAAAATAAGTTATAGCCTGTGTAAAACTGGAATAAAATCTCAATTCTAAAGAAATATCGAACCTCGGTAAGAAAAAGATAAATTCTCAATTCACCAAAAATACCACTACCGGAATAAAATGTAGATGAATCCTCTATTCCAGTGGTTCCCAAAGTTCAGTTTTCTGCGGACCCCGTATGATATCGCCCTGAAGCACACGGACCCCCCCCCCCCATTAAAATGGCATTAACTTAGTATATTATGTACTGGACGAGTATTGTAGATATCGATGGTTTTCGGGCTATTATTTGTTTTTTTTTCAGTTAATACAGAACGACAGAGGCATAACAACATACGCCGAGCATATAACTAATTATTCGTATCAGAGTCACGTGACTTACCAGCTCAGGCCGTGATTCACATACAGCGAGTTTTCACCTTTAACTTTCTTGAATTTAATTTGAATCTCCAAAATGACTATTTGCATTAAATGAGGGTTAACACATGCTGTTCTCACCGTTTTTGAAAAAGAAAAAGCTAAGTTTCTGTGATCGGGCAAAAACATTTAGGGGTAACTAGACCATAGTTAAAATTCTTCAATTTCAAGAAATTGATGTAAAATATTACAATAAGCTATTTAAGGTTATATTTTTCCTTCTATAACCATAAAATAATCTGTAATTATTATCATCGATGGGATAAAATCAATGCAATATTGCCATAGATGCTTCAAACGTCATGAAACAGCAGAGGGTGCGTGCGTGAACCACAGGGGGTCCGTAGGTTCATATGCACCCCCAATGGGAAACACTGCTCTATTCTTAGAAAAACACTAGTTACATAACGATAACCCCTCTATTTTTGACAAAACACAACCTGAGTAGAATATGGTTAAATCACCAATTCTAAAGAATAACCTGAATTAAATATAGAGATAAATCCCATTCTTAAGAAGCGCAACTTGGGAAAAAACAGAAGTAACTCCTTAATTCTTAAAAATACAACCTCGATGAAGTAGGGATGACCTCTCAATTCTTAATAATCACAACCTGAGCAGAATAGAGACCAACCCTCAACTTAAAAAAATCCCAACCTAAGTAGACTAGGGGTAAACCCTGAATTTTGAAGATTACCACAACTTTAGTAATACGATAGTAAATTTTGAATTTTGAAATTGAGCATCTTACCATATCTTCAGCGATGACCGCGACTACGGCAAGCCCCAAAACGAGAAGGACCTTAAGCGCCATACTGGAAAAAATAACATTATTTATTAAACTGAAATATTAAATGAAGATGTGTAGAAATAAATTTACAAAATGATTACTACATACATTAAGAGTATTATAGGTTACGATTTAAGCCGCAAAGAGTTTTGGAAGTATAAGTATGCTAAAGGATTAAATGAAATGAAGTTTAATGTAGGCAGTGGCTAACATGATTTACTAGATAAATAGAGTAAATAGGTATGTTCTTTTTTTATGTTTGTTTATCATCTAAGAACTATCGTACTACATAAATGGCGTGCTGAGCAATGACATTATTACGTAATACAGCCGCTTTATTAAATTTTATGACAGAGTTTTAGATGTAATATATAAAAAATGATGAAGTATGAGCCTTGAGAAGAAAATAAATATTTAATGTTAATTGTAACAAACGTAGAGTTTCGGGTGTTAAGGTAAAAACTGGCCTGATTAAATGACACTTGTTTGAAAGTTGACAAAATTTACCAGTAGTAAGTAAATAACATTGGCATTAATGTTGAAAAACATTCGTGGATAATAAAGAATATTGTATATAAAGGTAATATTCATATTCATATCATACCTCGCAAGCGCTGAAAATCAGATGAAATATATCATTAGGAAACTTTTATTGTAATATACACACTATTGCAGTCAATGTCTGCTACCTGATTTTTATGCTAAAAAATAATACTCACTGAGGTGATAGTAGCCTGTATATTTTGTAGAACAGAGCAC
The DNA here is from genome assembly GCA_001587735.2 of Parhyale hawaiensis. Classification (NCBI taxonomy): domain Eukaryota; kingdom Metazoa; phylum Arthropoda; class Malacostraca; order Amphipoda; family Hyalidae; genus Parhyale; species Parhyale hawaiensis. The sequence continues at coordinate 13,241,838 of LQNS02277100.1, forward strand.
ACAACCTCCTACTCAAGTACTAGTGCGACAAAAAACTACTACTCGCCGAAGAAATAGTACACTATGCAGACGCAGTCTCATCTCGACTTACCTGGTGTTATAAAAATTAACTGTTTCACTAGGTTAAGTTAAACACTTACTGCAACGATTGCTAGCCCTCTACTGCCAGTCCATGTCCATTTATATATTATTTCTTTCTCCGGAAAGCAGAGCGCTTACATTATTCATGGCCACAGATGCCCTTGCAACAATAGATTGTATCTTCCTGTGCGTGTGTCTCCATTGTTTGTGTCAGTCGTTGTTTAAAAAATAAATCGATGAAAATATTTAGTGTATGCGCACACTTGCCTATTGAGGCCGGCCCCTGCAGGGTCACGCGCCTGTTTTTCATTTGACAGACCTAAATATTTTAACTTACTATGTACACTGAAGTTTTAGTACGAAAAATAGTTCGTATACATTCCTTAAAGACTACTATGCCAAGTTGGTGGGTCAAACGTAAATTCAAGCAGGCAGGGTGAGGTGTTCAGCAATTGGGTCGAATAAACATTCTCAACGCCCTGGAGCAACAGTTTTTTATGTGAACGGTACTATATAAAGGAAACCAGAAAGTACGAGTAACGAAGCACCGTCAGGTAAATGATCCACGAATTATTTCGGTGACAAGCTTGGTCTTGAGTCTCCGATTAGACCACCAGTTCCGAGCGTTCGTAGGCAGGCAACCCCATCACCCAGCAGTTCCTAACAATTTTGGACCGGCGGGGTATTATTGAGATATTCAAACATGAATCTCACGAATTAATCCGTTCTTCTCGCAGCAATAAGACTATTTGAAATATTGCGCAGAGACCACAGTGCAACAGGAAGGATTAATATGTTTCACCATAGGTGGAATTGAACTAGTACCAGTTAAGTCAGTAATTTTAAGCAAAGAATATCACAGTCTAGTAATATCTTGGAATCTGTAAAAAAAAAAACATATATTTTCATAGTACATTAAGTGTTTGACAGCTCGCTGATTGGGAATCACCTACCTAACCAAAAGAATCTCCCCCCCCCAATCCATCCCAGGATCCGAACACTATCCTGGGACACCTCGGAAGCTAGTACGCAGTTTTAACTTCTGGATGACTTAAAAGTTTGTTTGGGCCCCAGCAGTGTGATCCATTAATTATTTGTTCGTAAAGAAAACAGTGAGCGACTAGAGCACTCTGAAAGCGCATACCTCCGCCAAGCAAGGCAATGTTAAGAAAAAACAAATTGGTTTTGAAACCAAGATTTCCTTGTTTTTATTTTTAAAAGAGAAATTTGGTCATTTTCACCTCTTGGCAGTGACAACAGATGCTGTTTTTTTTTTAAGATTTGTCCATGACTTTCTGAGTTATGCTGTGACAAATACACCGGCAAACATTAGTCAAATACACTAACGGACCAACCTACCATTCCCAAAATTTGGTCATATATGTCTTTTAGCATTCCTAACAATTCCTACAAATTTCATGGATGTATACTTTTTGAGTAAAGTTCGGAAAGGGAACAGGGAGAGGCTCCGACTACCGCCCGCCCCAACCTCTCCACCTCCTTTTCCATCGAAATATACGATGAAAAAAATTTCATGTTTAGTTCTAGTAGATAAAAATAATACACGCAGTTAAAGCTTATTTTACAAGAAATAGTTCACAAATGCCACTTTACACTGTTTATTTTCAATAAATTTTGAACACAACCCCCCTCCCCTAGCCGCAACATTTCACCCACGTTACGGCCCTGCCTATACAGTGGAACTATAACTGTATATTACCACTCTATAGTTTAAAAAGGTGACTTTCAAACGATAACAACCGTCCAGGACTCTTTCCGTGTTATCGATATCTTTACACAGATGTGGCGACCAAAATTGAACAGCAAATTTTATGTGTGGCCTCACTAACGCCTTGTACAAGCTTGGTTTGGTTTGACCATAGTTAGTTTCTACCCTACCTGCTCCTGACGGTACATGTCTGGCGTACATAGCTTTTACCGACACTGCAGACTAAGTGACAGGGGGCGGAACCCCAGCTGCCTCTTATTCAGTGTCGGGTAGGTATGATGTGTACCATGTGCCAATGGGGCATTGAATGTAGCTTTATGTTGCTCTAGGGCATTGATATGTAGCTAGAGAGCTTCTCGGATACGATGTAGCAGCATTGTAGCTAGAGGGCATGTAGCAAGAGGGCACCTCAGGTACGATGTAGCTAGAGGGCATGTAGCAAGATACACCTCAGGTACGATGTAGCTAGAAGGCATGTAGCAAGAGGGCACCTCAGGTACGATGTAGCTAGAGGGCATGTAGCAAGAGGGCACCTCAGGTACGATGTAGCTAGAGGGCATGTAGCAAGAGGGCACCTCAGGTACGATGTAGCTAGAGGGCATGTAGCAAGAGGGCACCTCAGATACGATGTAACTAAAGGACATGCAGTAAGAGGGTGCCTCAGATACGATGTAACTAAAGGACATCCAGGTAAGAGGGATACCTCAGATACGATGTAACTAAAGGACATCCAGGCAAGAGGGTGCCTTAGATACGATGTAACTAAAGGACATGCAATAAGAGGGTGCCTAAGATACGATGTAACTAAAGGACATGCAGTAAGAGGGTACCTCAGATACGATGTAACTAAAGGACATGCAGTAAGAGGGGTACCTCAGATACGATGTAACTAAAGGACATGCAGTAAGAGGGTACCTCAAATACGATGTAACTAAAGGACATGCAGTAAGAGGGTGCCTCAGATACGATGTAACTAAAGGACATCCAGATAAGAGGGGTACCTCAGATACGATGTAACTAAAGGACATCCCAGTAAGAGGGGTACCTCAGATACGATGTAACTAAAGGACATGCAGTAAGAGGGTACCTCAGATACGATATAACTAAAGGACATGCAGTAAGAGGGTACCTGAGGTACGATGTAACTAAAGGACATGCAGTAAGAGGGTGCCTCAGATACGATGTAACTAAAGGACATGCAGTAAGAGGGTACCTCAGATACAATGTAACTAAAGGACATGCAGTAAGAGGGTGCCTCAGATACGATGTAACTAAAGGACATGCAGTAATAGGGTACCTCAGATACGATGTAACTAAAGGACATGCAGTAATAGGGTACCTCAGATACGATATAACTAAAGGACATGCAGTAAGAGGGTACCTCAGATACGATGTAACTCAAGGACATTCAGTAATAGGGTACCTCAGATACGATGTAACTAAAGGACATGCAGTAAGAGGGTACCTCAGATACGATGTAACTAAAGGACATCCAGGTAAGAGGGGTACCTCAGATACGATGTAACTAAAGGACATGCAGTAAGAAGGTACCTCAGATACGATGTAATTGGAGAGCATGCATTAAGAGGGTACCTCAGATGCAATGTAACTTGAGGGCATGGGAAGTTAGCAAAAGGATACTAAAGAAGACGATTTCACACGGCAGCTGTTTGGTTCCCACGCATGAAATCCCCCCGGCACACATGACAGTCTTCAGCTTCTGAACAGAGTGAGTTTCAATGTGACGAACACATATCTGTGACATACGCATACTCTGTGTATGTTGTAATTCTTGTCAGTGTTATTCTTCTAGTTTATTACGCAAAATACAGCATTCCGGAGTTTGTGAAAACTTATTGAAATTCTGAGTAAATACGTTCATACCAGGAAGCAAAGAGCGTAACGGGAGGACTCACGAAAAATTGGCAGCAAAAAGTGACGTCACATCGGCGAATCTATGGCTGAGCAGCCTAGGAGTATTTTAACTAATTTCACCAG
>LQNS02277100.1:13263239-13278201 GCA_001587735.2 Parhyale hawaiensis
GAAACTCTTGGAATCGATCTTCATTCATTAGTAATCCCCAAGCCTGAACGATCATGCGTCTTCTTCTGAACTTTTTATTTTAAAGTGACAGATTTCTGAGAATAATATGTTGTGGTATATTGGATACATTGAAATTGTACTTTGTTTCAACTGATCTCAAACGGTCTCAATTGTTTTCCTGAAGATGATTAACGAAGAATCGAAGGCTTGAAATAAAATGAATGTACTACGTTTAGAAAATGTCTTTAATTACAGCTCTTGTCCTTGCACTAATTATAAAATTACGCTTTCCAAAAACTAAATCTTCTCTATTCATTTCAGCATTGCTGATTATGGTCAATACTCGTGATCGAAACTTTTTTTTTACTGACTACGACTATTTTAAATTTAAGTAAACTTTACTGAGCTGGCTGCTTCTACATCCTAGCTAGTTTTTTTTTTTTGTGAGTGTGTTTAATTTATATGCTTGGTTTTTTTGCTGACAGCAACATTACGAAACAAATGGTTAAATAGAATTTTATTTAATTAAATACAGAAGCTGACAGTAGACGGACCAACAGGCCCATTCCCAGAAAGCAGCCGTGCGTAGTAATTTCTATTACTATTATACTTACTCTTGCGCTAAAGCAGTGCCCGCAGCAGCGAGTAGGCCCGTCATGCGCTCCTATGGTGTCTGGAAAAATGATAGTTTTTCGTCTGAGTATTATTTTCGTTCGTAAGCCTCTTATACCTTCCACAAAATAACCATCAGTTCAAGTAATGGCAAATATTCGTCTTAATATATTTTAAATAGTTGAAAATAGCTGATTCACATTATATATAATTCTTTTATTTGTGTAAATTCTGCTTTGTCTAATCAAAATTTCGTCTTTTCAGGTTCTAAAATAACCCGTCGGCGCGCACTAGCTTCTGCTTTAGGTTAGGTTACGTTAGATTAGGCTACACGCGTAAGAGCCCAATTTCATCCCCTCTTTAGGCCGTGCTGTCGAGTAGTTAGGCATAAACCCCTCCATAATATCAGACAGGTTAGGTGAAGGTAGGCACAATAACTCAAAAAGTTTTGGAAGAATCCTTATGAAACTTTCAGGAATTGTTAGTAACGTTAAAAGACATGAACAATTAAATTTTGGTGCAGATAAGCTGATTCGTTTTTTTATGTTTGAGTTGTGTTTGTCATAATGTTTGTTAGCAGCATAACTTAAGCAGTTATGAAAGGATCTTCAATAAATTTGCAGAAACTGTTAATACTATTAAAAGGCACAGATGATTATATTTTAGAGTTGATACAAAAGAAATCAGGGTTCAAGAGCCAATTTAAACTTTTCTTTACCGTTGCCTTACTTGGCGGAAGTATGCGCTCTCAGAGTGCTCTAGTTTCAAATATTTCGCTTCCATTCAGTTCGGTCTTTATACATTTTTCTCTCGTTTCTATATGAATTTAGACATAAAGCTACAAAGTACTCAGTAATAAACATTAAAGAAATATAAAAAAAATAATACTTGAATTTAAAATGCAGTAGAGGAATTAATTTGATATGCCGAGAAGTCGAATAAGGCCTGCCTCAAGTTGAAAATACTTATAGTTATAATTACTGTAATTATGGCGATTTTGATCGTTTATTTTTCTGCCTTCATGTTCACATTGTTTGAATTTTTTCCTGTATCTGTTCTTTCATTTTCGCTATTCCCGCCTGTCACACGATCGCTCTGTATTATTTCACACCTTCCCTTTAAAAAAAGAAAAGAAAGATAATTGAGGTTCAAAGTATATGCAACAATATTATGCAATCTTCAAAGTTGGAACATTTTACTTTGTTTTATAAGGCTGCGTTTCTTTTCATCTCCAAGTTCATTTCATCATTCAAAGTATCAATTTTAATTTAGCATATGACGGTTAGCTACGGAAAAAATACTAATCTTTAAGAGGAGACGATGGACGAATGACAAATCCTATAAGATTAATAGGGGTGGGCAGCTGCGGGGATCATTGCCAACGGTCGCAGATCGTAGAGCCTCTACACACGCTAGTCAAAAGAACGAGTTTCGTCATCTCTGCGTCCGAATGAGTTGCTGCGTCCCTTTAAATAGCACACACTTGCAAACAACTTTGCGGTATGATTATCTTGAAGTTGAAAAGATCTCGAAAACCTAACTAACGGCCCTTGCTGAGCAAACTGAACTTGGTGGCTAGCATTTGGTAAGCTCAAAGCTGTTTACGAAGGCTCAAAAAAATGTTCGGACGGTTAGCCGAGGTAACTCGTTCTTTCGGCTATCGGGCGTGCCATATGCAGCCAACAGACTTGCTTTGCTTGTGTGAACTGTCCGCCAGTGGCCGCAAAAATTCCCCGGTGCCCACCTTCTAAAGTTTATTAAATTAAAACCAATGAGATAATTTTTCAGCATTGTAAAAAAATTGCATTCATATGAAAAACTAGCTGCTCATATGACTAGAGCACTCTGGAAGCGAATACCTCTGCCAAGCAAGGCAAAGGTTACGAAAAATAAAATTGTTTCTGAGACCATGATTTTCTTTGTACCAACACCAAAATCTAATCATATGTGCCCTTCAACAGTTTTAAAAGATTCAGTAGTTTTTTGGAAATCCGTTCATAACTTATTGGGTTATGCTGCTAACAAACATTATGACAAACATGAATCAAGCATAAAAAACGTACCAACCGATACGTCGGAAAATTCAATCAATTATGTCTTTTAAGATTAATAAGAACACCTATAACTTTCATAAAGATCCATGCATTTTTTTAAGTTATTATGCTAACAAGCATAAAATCGAAAACAGGGACTAACAAACGAACAATCAAACACATGATTACATATTTTTGGTCGTTCTCTTTTCGTGATACACCTAATAATTCATGTAAATTTGATAAAAATCCGTTCATAACTTTTTGAGTTAGGGCATTGAGAAAAATGAGTAGACAAACAAACAAACACACAAACGGATGGCTGTATCTTCACCAAAAGTTAATCTTCTATTCCTCTTAACATACCTAACAAACCTTGTAAATTTCGTTCAAAACCGTCCGTAACTTTTCGAGTTATCTTGGTGACAGACAGACAAAATAACAAACAGACAGACAAATCCGACGAAAACATAGCCTCGTTGGCGGAGGTAAATATTGCAGGATTAAATTTTTTTAAACTTTGATATTATTATTACTATTGTTACAACTACTGTCGTACTAATAATTCTAATACACAGGGAACAAGAACTCCAACGGGTAAGACTGCCTATAATTATTGTCTTAAAAAAAATGAGCATCCAGATGGTGGCGTGCATAACGTCACCTGGACCTTGTCCGAAGTATCATCAAGGTATCCCACTTCATTATATATGTGACGACAGTGAAGAAGAGCACCCGCACAGTTTGCTGCTGATGTTTAAGCAGTGGATGGAGAGAACAGCTTCAGCTTACTCGGCAGCCAACTACTGATTTTAGTTGTCGTAACCAAGGTATAAGAAAATAGTGACAAATAATGCGCTTAATGTTATTTTTAAGTAATTGCAGCACGTATATAATGGGAGTGCGAGTGATAATAGCATTAAGTTGAGCCCTGCAGACAGAAAGTGCTGAAAATGTTTACCGCTATCTCAAGTACCGTAGCGTTGCCAGCGCAGTTCTTATACCCAGATACTAGCATCTATTCCTTACATACTTAGTATAGGAATCTTTTTCTAGTTTATTTTTGTAGCAATATATATATAGATACAGGAAATGTCAATTATACGAGGCTACCTATCTGCTACGCATTCGTTTAATGAATGAATAGCCAGCCCAACGATGGCGTTACTGTCAGATCGCTTTATTTACTGTTTTTAGGTAATTCTCAGCTCTGTTGACAAGTTATTGTCAGCAACATACATGGAAGTGCTTAAAACAAATTTGATTTCCACAGCTATTTCCTGGTGATAGAGATGGGCCCGACTCCGATGACGTCACATCACAACAACTATCAATTCGGCGAATTCCTGTCCGTCTTACCCGCTGTGTTATGCTACCCTCATAATGCTCATAATGAATTAACAAATTTCATTGATAACTAGAGCACTCTGAGAGCGCATACCTCCGCCAAGTGAGGCAATGTGGTAGCAAGAAATTCAAATTGGCTCTGAAACCATAATTTTCTTTGTATAAACTCCAAAATCTAATTATTTGTGCCTCTTCATATTCATAACAGCTTGCTCAATTTTCTTGAAGATCCGTTCATAACATTTTGAGTCTTGCTGCCAACAAACATTATGACAAACATGAGTCAAACATACAAACGAACAAACCGATCTGCACCAAAATTTGATCATTTATGTCTTTTAACATTAATAACAACTCTTATAAATTTCATAAAGATCCATTCATTATTTTTTGAGTTATTGTGCTAACAAGCAAAAAAGTAAAACTAGTGACAAACGAACGAACAAACAAACGTATCATTACTAAAATTTTGTCATTTACTCTTTGCTATATACCTAACAACTCATATCAATTTCATCAAAATCCATCAGTAACTTTTTGAGTTATGGCATCAAGAAATATGAGGTAGACAAACAAACAAACGGAGGGACATATCTTCACCAAAAGTTAATCATCTGTTCCTCCTAACATACCTAACAATCCCTGTAAATTTCATCCAAATCGGTTCATAATTTATTGAGTTATCTTGGTGACACACAGACAAACAGACAAACACGACGAAAATATAACCTCCTTGGCGGAGGTAATAACTTTATTAGAGAGCATATTGCTTCTGTTTGTCTGTATTTTTGTTAATTTTATCGATTCAATTTAGTCCGTGGCCTCTCGTATTAATATTATTATTCTCATGGAGTTTCTAGCGAAGTCCTAGAGTGTACTATGAAAAAGAGCACACCTCCTCCAAGCAAGGCCACAAAACATCCATTTGATTCTGAAATCATGATTTTCTTTGCACCAACACCACAATCTAATCATTTGTGCCTTTCGATAATATTAAGAGTTTCTGGGATTTTCTTGAAGATCCGTTCACAACCTTTTGAGTTATACTGCTAACAAACATTGTGACAGACATAAGTCAAGCACACAAACGAGCCAACCGATCATCTCTAAAATGAATCAATAATGTCTTTCAGTATTACTATCAAGTCTTGTAAGTTTCATAAAGATCCAGTTACAACGTTTTGCGTTATTATGCTAACATGCATAAAATTAAACACAGAGACAAACAAATGAAAAAATGAACAGATCAACACAAAATTTTGGTCGTTTACCCTTCGTAATATACCTAGCAACTCATGTCAATTTCATGAAAATCCTTACATAACTCTTTGGTTATGGCATTAAGAAAAAAATAGGCAGACAAACAACCACATGGCCTGATTTTCACCAATAGTTAATCATCTGTTAGTGTTTCCATGATTAACAATCCCTGTGAATTTCGTAAAGATCTCTTCATAATTTTTTTTAGTAATTCGGTAACAGACAAAGCGACCGACAATCACGACAAAAACATAACCTCTTTGGCGGACGTAATTAAAGTAAACTGAAATTGAAGTGATGGCTAATTCATAGTTATCAACGTGTAATAAAATTTTAAAGTATTGAATATAATTTAATGAAGATTTAATTAAAATTCATTGCATGAATTTAATTTGATGAAAATTAAACTAAGATTCAATAACTTAAATAAACTTACTTTATTGCAAGCTTATACTTGATTAAACTTACATAATAACTCCGGTACTTACCAAGAATTAGTGACGCATCTTCTTCTGCACAGTCCGAGATCTGCAACGAACGCAAATTTGGCTGCAGTACATGTTGATTTTTTTGCAGTTATACTAAAAATATAGTGCCGATGTATAAATTATCAGGTATTTAGCAATTCCAGGCACTATAGATAACACATACTGTATCTACTAGCTGGAAGCTGTGAAAATTCCCCGAAACAAAAGCAATGTTCTCCAATGATATCTTAGACCCGCATCCTCCACACGAATTATGATAATATGTTCAACGTCGGAGAGCAAATCTTCTACCCATGACCTATGAGCAGCCTAAATAATTATTTGTACTTGACTACTGCTGTTCCCTTTTGAAATCGTATGAAGGATACTGTAATTATCCCTATTGAATGCCGAACGCTTGGCGACAGTACTAACGCAAGAAGGAACATAAGGAGGAGCAATCAGCATTATAGCATTTTCATTCTCCCCTTTTTTCCATGATGTAAACAATAGCTCGAGTTGAAGCTAGTCGTCGCCGTAACGATACGGTTATGGTGCAGGTTGAACTGTACATGGCAAGTCTAAAGTGTTAGTACTTATTTTCAATATAATTTCGGCACAGATTGTAATGCAAAGCTTCTTTCTGCATTGTGGATCGTTAAAGTTGCATGTACAAGCGAATGCTCACGTAACTTTTTCGCTGTCAGATTTAAAGGCTGAAAATGTTGTCGATGTATATTTGAAAAAATCGTACGTCAAGCTGGAAAATGAATTTTATACTTCAAAGCAAGACCACAACCCTCCAATCCAAATACAGTAAAGTGAATAAACAAACTAGAAAATGCCTCGTGGCGTAAGATCATCACCCGCGGTGTCGGCAAATTCAACAAAAACATTTCTTGTGGCCAGCTAATACTAGTTTTTCATATAGATGCTGTGTCTAACAAGGTTATAGGGCACAGCCCCTACAGCAAGAGATCTCTTAACAATATCATAAGAAAAATAGAACGCCTCTGGCGCGGCGGAGGCCAATTCAGCGCCGCCATTTTTGATGGCCAGCTAGGCCTAGTTTTTTCGCATGGGTCACATCTAAGTCAACCCACCAAACTTGCTGCAACAAAAAATTAAGATTGCTCGACTCCTTCTAGCTATTTTTGAGTGGGCAGTGAAATATGCAAATATATATAATATATATGCTTAAATCTTCAACGAAAACATTATTACCTCTCTCACTTCGTTCGCGGGTGATAAGCCAATTATTGGATTCTGGATGCGGACTCGTCATTTGCAGACAAATTGCTACACCGCCTAAGGTAAAATCGCGAATTAAAATAAATAATTATAAACAATAGACATGATGTCGTATATTTCTAGTCCTCAGTAACCAACAGTATCGAAATAAAGAAAGGCATGGATGCACAACTTCTAAGCGCACCTCAATAATTCTTCCTCGAAGCGGCTGTGACGTCGCTGTTGTTTTTGTTTCGCTGAGCCAGCAATATTACTGCTATGTACAAGAACACTAATATCAATATGTATTAGGAGAAGCTTGAATTCTGTGTGTTTTTAAATAATATTGTGAATAAGAATATTTTCTAACAACGTGTTTGGGTGAACGAAGATACAGTGAAAAGGTTAAACAGCTTGTGTGAACATTTCGCTCGATTTTGTCATGAATGAAAAAAAACTCAAGTTAAATAATTTTTAGCGTACTTTTATTATGACCATCATACCAACATCAGCGTCAAAAGAAAATTGAAAATGTGAGATAATCTCATCACGCCCGCCATCACTACGTTATTAACTCACTTACACCGTATTGAAAAGTGACGGTAAATAAGTTGTAACAATAGTCCTTCGTCCATCGAAATAGGGGGTAGGCACTGATTTAATAATCAAGAACGCGCTTCAGCTGCAAACTTCAACGATCAAAATATGTGAAAGAGACTAATTTCAGTTCTGCTAGGCAGCACAATCTTTCCAATTGATTAGATTAGATAGGCGGCAGTAGACGAACCAATATACTCATTCCCATAGAGACACAGGAACTTACGCCCCGGCCCTCTATGAGCTATTGCCATCATGTTAGTAGGATATAGAGGACTGGAGAAAAGAGAAAAAAGGGGGGATGAATCCCTGCTAAAGAGACGATCATGAACGCACGCAAGCACGATCAAGAGCCGCTGATATACGGAACTTGGAGATTTCAAACCGTGTAGTTGGAGCGGGAAAGATTAGAAGACTTATTAAAGTGGCCTCGGAATCTTTGGCCGTTAAGAGTTTGCGACTCCTGGAGGAGGAGTTCTTAACTATAAAGGATGTCTCTCCCAATGTGTATCAAAACGATTTTTAAACGCGTAGAAGGACTCCGCACTAACAACATCAGAAGGGAGTCTATTCCAAATGCTGACTGTGAAATACGGAAAGAATTGCTGTCTGAAGGTCGTTCTTTTTTTTTTCGAGCTCTATGCTTGAGTTTTTGACCGTTGTTTCTCAAGCGATGATTGAGGTGTTTCCATAATGTGAGCATTGTGTCTGCCTCTCGTGAAGAGAAAGTTCGAAGCACCCATCCGCTCCACTTTTGCCTACAGTAACAACTCGAGCCACATGATCTTCAAAAGTGGCATTACCTTGTATTCTCACCCCAAGATATCGTAAAATTTGCTTTCTCTCGATTTCGCTCCCATCTCTCGTCGTGTAGGACGTATATTCAGTAAGGGAGAAGTTTTCTTCCGTATCATAAAAGTTCAAATTTTGATTCGTTGAAGGTCATGTTGTTAACCGATATCCAGTGAAAGATGTTGGTTCGATCTAGTTACACATTCTCTACGTCTGATAGTGATTGTACCGCTGCTAATATCCGTGTGTCATCAGCGAACGATCACGGAACGGTAAACTTGCATTGGTGCCCCATATCATTTATCATGATGAGGAAGAGTATTGGACCAGGCACGGTGCCTTGTTGGACTCTACTGAGTACCCGCCGTCGTTTGGACACTTTCTTATTTATAATTTCACTTTGGGTTCGGTTTGTCCGGAAAGCTCAGATATATCTAAGATATTTTCCACGGATGCCCATGTTGAAGAGCATGAGTAGCAGTATTTCATGGTCTACTTTATCGAAGGCTATGGCAAAATCTAGATATATTACGTCATAATGTCCAAGCAGCTACGAAGTGCTTGAATGTTGATGGAGAAAGCCTTGTTGATTTGATGTAAGCAGGTTATTGCTTTCTAATTTATGTACAAGGTGTTTTCTAGACACCCTTTCAAACGTCTTCACTACGTGGCTGGTCAGGGAGACAGGTCTATAGTTGGCTGGATCTATGCTATTTCCAGCTTTAGGAATAGGTGAAATAATCGCGTGTTTGTAGGTGAGTGGATTTACTCCATCATCCATTGATTTTCGCCACATAAGGTATAGAGGATAAGAGATATTTAGCTTGCACTGTTGCCGCTAAGTTCATCAATGGCTAATTCAATCTTTAGTTTTGTGAACATCAAGTCCGTTTGGAAGTTTGTACTTGAATCAATTCTTGGGATATCAGAATTTTGAATTTTGTCACTGAAGACTTTTTGATATTGACGGCTTTGTATTTCGCTCATTTCCTGGTCATCCTCTACGATAGATCCTGCATCATTCACCAGCGGCCCGATTTTCGCTTTTATCGAGGAATGATGTAATGCATAGGTAAAGAAATATTTACTGTTGCTTTTGCTATTGCTCAAGATGTTACTTCTGCCTGTCAGTATATAGCAGACCTAAGGATGAGAGCACGACAAAGGATGAATGAAGAATATTAAGAAGCAAGAATGAGAAGAGGAGATTCCGTATCTGCCTAGAGGCATTAGGCAAACATATCGATTATTGCGTGAATTTTTTCACGCACGGGTCCACTAATACAATAATAAATAGGAGGAAGAAACCTTGTAAAAAATGCCATAATCTGAGTACGGAGAGGTTCAATTCTAAATTTATATATTTGATCTTCTTACCTCCCTCTGTGCCATCACAGAAGCTATGACAGTCGCAAGAACCAGTGCGACCTTGAGTACCATGCTGAAATAGGAAAACAGTTTTATTTAGTAAAAACTGAAATATTAACTCGAGACTCTTGGAATCATCTGTGCTAAGTATTCATTAAAAGAAGTGCAGTGGGAATATGTTCACTATTCTTTGTTAAAAAAGTGTATTGGGAATATTTTCTTGAACGTGTTTATAAAACAAAGTTGAGTATAAAAGGTGAGTAAAACAGTGAATTGAAATTATGATTGCTAAATGCTTTATGTAATGAAAGGCAAGCATTGCAATAATTATTATTAAATTGCACTAAACTGGTGACGTGGGAAAGGAGAAACTCTATAAGGTTGGCAAGCCCCCACACAAGCAGTCCAGCGAGCGAAGAAAGAAAAAAAAAAAAAGAGAGAAGATCCGAGATCACAGAATAGCTCTCTGAACAGATCGGTTAAAGCAACCAATACCCGCACCAGCAAAGACAGAGCCATCACGAGCGTTCCAAACATCCACACACAATGGAAAAAACGAAAGAGAATATTGGCCCGTATGGCATCGTAACGGTTCCATGGCAAATTCATGAAGAGCACCATTATTCCTCACCCGAACAAATGGCTCCGGAAGGCAATCAGACAGTAGATGACTAGGACAATTATATATATGTTTTATACATAAAGCAGACCCCACCAACTCTGCGACGATGCACCAGATCACAGGGCACAACACCATCCAGCATGAACCCACATCGACGAAGCACTTTGTCAAGCAGACACAGATAACAATCGGCAGCAGAACCCTAGACTGCGGAGCAGTATTCCTGAAGAAGGAGGACATAGCAATGAAAGCAGAGACGTGTCAACTCTACCGAGCTAAACACCCTCCAAGCGAGTCTGATAGGACCAATTTTCTGCAATGGACGTGAGGCAACCGAATGAATGTAGGGCTCAAACGTCAACTTTGGATCAAAATTGGCACCCAAGTTTACCAAGTCATCAACCACAGCATGTGACATACCATCCAGTAAGAGTGCAGGGAAAGGTCTTACTGTAGGTGACCCGTACACGAGCATGGTCTTAGTCTTGCCCGCATTTAGCCTCATCCCCTATCTAGAACACCAGGAATCGATCACTGTCAAGTCATGCTGAATGGAGTCTGAAACCCCCAACCTATCACTAAGCTTATCGCAAACAGCCAGTAAAGTATCATCATCAGCACAACCAACAAGCAAATTATTAACAAGATCAAACAGGTCTGCTGTAAATACAATGAATAACAAAGGGCCCAGAACACTACCCTGCGGGACACCAGAAATCACATCGAAAAACTCACTCCTCTTCCCATCAGAAACTACATATTTACGTCTGTAAGATTAAAAAGTGAATAATTATCTCAAACACTGAACCACCAATACCCATAAATCTCAGCTTATGGAGCAGCCGAAGGTGATTCATGAGATCGAAAGCAGTACTGAAATCAAGCTGGACCAATCGTGTCTCATGACCCTCATCAAGAGCCAGCTGCAACACATGTGAAATGTGAACCAGAGCATCACAAGTTCCCTAGCCCTTACGAAAATCATACTGTGTTTTGGGAAGGATACTCCACTTCTCAAGAAAGCGACCCAACCTCGACGCAACCAACCTCTCATAAGCTTTCGACAAAGCAGGTGTGATCGAGATGAGTCTATAATCAGAGGTTCGGGATGAGACAGAGCTCTTCGGAACAGGCGTCACATGAGCGACACACCATCATTTCGGAAATGAGCCCAGCCGTAACATCCCAATGAACACAGAACCAAGCCGGGCTGCGAGCACACCAGCCACTCTCCGATTGATCAGTGCCTCATAGAGGTCCAGGTCAAGAAGAGGGCGGTACACTTCAGAAAATCTGATAGCAAAACCTGAGAACCTCGGCTGGGGATCACATGCTAAAGGAATGCGCACCCGGTTTCGGCTCTGCCTCCCATCAAAGTAGCGCAACAAAAGTCCGCCTTGACAGCAGGGTCCGCTACAAGGTCACCACCAGCCCAATAAATTGGGGTTTGATAGGTTTATTACACACTGATAAACATTACAATAATGAAAAAGTTTCTGAGTACACTATACGCACAGTAATATATCTGCATAACCCATAGAAAAGTTGTAGAACTTTTTTGGGTAACAAGTAGTAATTATACTAATACAATTGCATAACATAATACTTATACCGCTTTTTAAAGGCGTCATTAGACATAGGATCTAATAGGTCTGTTGAAATCCGATTAACAAGTGATACGGTTTGAAAAAAAAACGTTTCTCTACATCAACACGAACATTTGGAAGATTAAGAATGAAGCGTCTCATCTCGTAGTTTTGATGAGGTATGAGTGATCCGTAATATTGTTGAAAGACAAGAGGATGGTTATGTATGAGCGATCGGAAAAACGTAAGAAGCGAATAGCTATACACATCTTGAAGTTGCAACATTTGTAAATCGCGGTACATATCACTACGATTCATTAACGGTATAATATTTCGATTTCGTTTAACGCAAAGTATTCGCCTTAGTATATTATTTTGCAAAATTGCTAGTTTACGAATGCAACAATAAGTGGCTGCACCCCAGATGATAATATTTTGAACTAACAAGGAATAAGCTAATGAATAGTAATTTTTTTCCAATGGATCACGATTAACATAATTAGACACTGCATATATTATACCATGAACTTTACTGAGCTTTCGGCCTAACTCTTCAATGTAAGCTTTGAAATTAAGTTTATCATCAAGAATCAAACCAAGATATCGAAACTGAGACACCTATTCCAATTCTTTACCGTTGAAATGAATCGTCGGCAAGTCAGGACGAGAACATGGAGTGAATAACATCAGCTAGTTTTATCCTCAAGGGAAATCAATCTATTTTGAGTTACCCTTTGCGATAGTTTACTTAGAATATGTTGGATATCAGTTATGGCCGAGAGAAATTGCATTTAGTAGTGTAGAACCCTGCATCATCTGCAAACAGAACACATTTCATACCAAGAGTAGTTATATCATTAATAAAAATGTTGAAAAGCAACGGCCCAAGTACGCTTCCTAGAGGGACTCCAATTTTAATGGGCAAAACTTGAGATTTAACGGTATTACATACAGTAATACATATTGGTCACGGTTGGATAAGTAGCTAGCTAATAATGCATTTGCTATCCCACGAATACCTTACTGTTCGAGTTTTTTTAATAACAACTGTTTGTAAACTGTATCGAACGCTTTCCGCATGTCTAAGAAGAGGCAGACCCCATACGATTTATCGTGAAAACACTTTGCTAAGTCAGTTACTAGATGAAATATCGCTAAGGTAGAATTAGATTTGGCACGAAAGCCAAATTGTCGGCTCGAAATTACGTTATGAACCGCTAGGAACTCCGTTAATCTGGAGTGAATTATTTTTTCAAGTATTTTATTGGACGTTGACAGCGTTGATATTGGTCAGTAATTTGCTACATCATTAGAATTGCCTGATTTAAATATTGGTATAACACGAAGATGTTTCAGTACATTGGGGTAAATACCAGTAGCAAAACACAAGTTGAAAATATAACAAAGTTTATTAACTATACAATTAATAACTCTCATGAGAAGAAAAGGTTGAATTTCGTCACGGTTACAACGTTTGCCGCTGAATGATTTTAATATTTGTATTATTTCATGGGCATCAGTGGGTCTCAAGACACAAGTATCATGAACACAATCAGTATCAACGGACAAATTCGCATTTTGTTGAGGTAGGTCTTGTACCAGAGTTGTTGCAATAGAAGTGAAATAATTGTTGAAGAGGTTAGCTGATTCAGCATCTGCAAGCGCATTCACGTTTAAGCTGAGTGAGATGTTTTTCGTGGTTGTCTTTCTACCTAGAATCTCAATTAGAACTTTTCACAATTTCCGAGACGAATTTCTGGATTCATGAATCCTCTGTTTGTAATAATATTGCTGTGATTTACGTATGAGTCAATTCAGCACATTTTTATATGCTGTAAATGACTTTTTTGTAATTATATCTCGTTTAAATAAATTATACAATCGATACTTCTTCTTTATAATAAATTTTATATCCGTAGAAAACCATTTCGGCTTGCTATTTTTCACTTTATTTCTAGACTTTATTAATAGAAAACAGTCAGAATAAATCGAGCAAATGAGATCATGCGGTACACTCATTGCAAGGTCAGCATCGGAGTAACTGTATACTCCAGCAAAGTTGTCGTAATCATAAGAATTCCTGCTGCAAATCCTGATAATTACGACCCTCCTAACAAGAATCATGTTTTTAGTGGTGGTCAGAAAGCTGCAATCAGTATCGGTATATTGCTAGGAAAACATTGGAAGTTAATATCGTGATGCCCATATACCTAGTGATAAGTCATTCAATAATTTGCGCATCAAAACAAAATAATTGGACGGGTTACTTACTAAAAGCAATTCAAGCTCAAATAATTGCTCGCCAAGCGTAATAAGCATGCTCATGTCTTTTACGAATTATGGAACCCTCGACTCAGCCTAGGGATAGTGCGGTGATTAACGGGAGGTCCGAAGCAGAGGACAGCTGCGAGAGTGTCAGGTTCGAAAAAGGATCATGCAGGTCCATGTCTGTGACAACCTGTGGTCGGTAAAATTAATGAGTGCTGGAGGAAAAGCAAAACGTGAACCAATCTTGAGTTTCGCCATTCGCAAGTCAAATGATGCATGAAAAGCAGCTGGTAACTGATATTTTTGTAAGGAGTCTAGGGTTTTACTTATTTTTCTTGGTTAGAATCAAGGGACAGCTAAAGGAGGAGCCTCCTCAACAAGGGAAGCCACACATGAGGGTCCTCTACACCCCCGTGGGAAGTTCTAAGAGGAAGTTCTCGATGACGTCATCAGAGCAGTGATGAATAAGCATACGTAGGAGGGAATGTTTCTATGATAGGTATGTTTGCATTGGACGATGCGGGTTGAGGGGGTTGAACCCGACCTGTCGAGGGTTTAACCCGTTGGAACGGAATTAGTCAGTTTTGAGGTTGGAGGGCCGACAGGCTGTCGCCTCCAGCTTTTTCCGCTGGCCTGTATTTTTATACACTTAGTATAGTGCGTTAGCGCTGTCATGGCCTCATTTGCCATGACCATTTATCACCCTGTAATGAATTGTAACTGAGTCATCTTGTGTGTCTACAACTGTCACTGTGATTCCAAAAATACAAAAGATGAACA
>LQNS02277100.1:13304072-13346021 GCA_001587735.2 Parhyale hawaiensis
TCTTTTTTTCTATTCTTTTGTTTTCTCCACCCGCTGGGCTGGTTGCGTGGGGGTTTGTTAACCTCATGGAGTTTCTCCGTTCCTGCGTCGCCAGTCTGGTGTGATTTAATAATAATAATATTACGAGAAGTAACTAATCTGTTTGTTCGCTCAGGTGTTTGCTCCTGTGTTTAATTGTATGCTTGTTAGCACAATAAAGACATATATGTATATGATTACATATTGGTGATGATCTGTTGGTCCGTTTGTGTGCTTGACTCATGTTTAGCATAATGTTGGTTAGCAGCATAACTCAACAAGTAATGAACGAATCTTTAAGAAAATTACAGAAGCTGTTACTGCTATCAAAAGGCACTAATCATTAGATTTTATGTTGATAAATAATAATGGTTTTAGAATCAATTTGAATTTTTCGTTACCCTTATCTTGCTTGGCGGAGGTATGCGCTCTCAGAAGGCTCTAGTTCGTGATGGTGTACTTTTTCGAATCGTCGTGTTTATGTATGTGTATGTGTAGTAAGCCTGTTGAACGGATACAAAAAATAGAATATTTTCTATATTGAGTATATATTACAGTTTCTTGCCCTATCAATACCTGGCGTTATCCAGACGGGGAAGATGGGGGGGGCTGCTCATCCGTCCACCTGTGTGTTTTAATTGAATAACTAGAGCACTCTGAGAGCGCATACTTCCGCGAAGTCAGGCAACGGTAGCAAAAAATTCAAATTGGCTGTGAAACTATATTTTCTTTGTATAAACTCCAAAAATCTAACCATTTGTGCCTTTTGATAGTAATAACAGCTTGTCCAGTTTTCTTGAAGATCCGTTCATAACTTTTTGAGTTATACTGCTTACAAACGTTATGACAAACATGCGTCAAACATACAAACCGGTTTACACCAAAATTGAAACATTTATGTCTTTTAACATTACTAACAACCCCTATACATTTCATAAAGATCCATTCATTATTTTCTGTGTTATTGTGCTAACAAGCATAAAATTAAAAACAGTGACAAACGAAAGAGCGAACGAACAAACGGATCATTACCAAAATTTGGTCATTTACTCTTCGTTATATACCTAACAACTCGTGTTAATTTCATCAAAATCCATCCATAACTTTTTGAGTTATGGCGTTGAGAAAAATGAGGTAGACAAACAAACGGATGGACATATCTTCACCAAAAGCTAATCGTCTGGTCCTCCTAACATATCTAACAATCCCTGTAAATTTCATCTAAATCGGCTCTTAACTTTTTGAGTTTTTTTGGTGACAGACGGACAAACAACCAGACAAACACGACGAAAACATAACCTCCTTGGCGGAGGTAAATATAAAGAGTCGAGTTAGGACGTGATCTCTGGGGACCTAAATGCTGCTTAAGCTGTGGTGGCTTAGTGGTAGCGTTGCAGCGTGGTAATATCTAAGTCCCCAGCTCTAGTCCTAACTTAACTCTTTGTATTTATATACATAATATAAGAGTAACCAGCAGTAACAGTAGACATCTCTGTGCATCGACGAGCAGATATGTGGGTGAATAATAAATAACAGTCACTACAGAGTTCTGTTTATTCAATTTAGGACAGAAGCGAAATTAATTTACCCTAAATTTAGATACAGCATAAGCATTAAGCAGTAACAAGCAAAACAATAAAAATAGGAAAGATAGCTGAAGTGACCATACTGGCGACTAAGATAGAAAATTGGCGTTATTTTACCGTAGATTTTGCTGGGGCCACGAACATCTGATTTCTGATTGTATTACAAATCTTTTGTGCAAATGATGAACGAACCTTTTTTTTTGCAAATTGGAAATAATTTTTTTCACGACCATTAACCCCTAACTTTGGTGATGTTACAAATTACGTATTTATGGAACATAAATGGCCAATTCAAGTAATTTTACAACTAGTTTTCATGGCAATTACTTTCCATTTAATATTTTACCTACAAGTAATGTGCATTTACTAAAGGCCCAGTCAACTTAACCACGTTCAATGTTGGAGTGATCTGAACTTATCCTTATCTGAAGCTTGGAGAAAGAGATGGCATCAGTTCACCCCAAGTTACAAGTTGAATGGAAATATAGTCAATTCTCTCTCTTTTTATTTTTTTTTTTTATTTTTTTTGCCCACCGTTCCGGAAAGAATTTTTTGTGGAGCTCTTCTTCGAAGAAATCCAAGGAAATCGGATTAGTTAAGCCAACTAGCCTTGATATTTCTAAAATTTCAATCCGCAACACAGAATTTCAAAAGTGGGCCTAAGTTTCCGGAATTAATTGCAAGCCGGTTAGTATAGCAAGAAATGAAAAATTAGATGAATTGAGTTTAAGTCGTCTCAAACGCAATCGGTCAGCAACTAACCTCAGAAATTCGCTTCGAAAAGCGTTAATGAAAGAACGAGTTCAATGCTTAGATAAATTCCGTCTAATCTATTTAGAAGATCGCGGCCCAAGTGGACTGTTCGAAACTACCTGATGTAAATGCATGCGTTAGTTATTTTTATAATGCCATTTTGTTCCGAAACTTAATGGAGAATGTACTTACGAAATAATTAGTAGTAGAAGGCAAAAATCCTTTCATTACTCCGACATTAATTGTAGTCTACAAACCATTCAGTACCTACTAATAAAACAGCCATATAGATATGATGCGTGCAGATATACGAAGCCTCCGATTATACCGCAGGGCGAGGAAGCAAAAATACCAGTTGATCTATCCAAGGAGATTTCATAGGTGGGAACCTAGTTACATTTCACCGTGCTGGCAAGTAAAGATTTTTTTTTTCTTGGGAAACGTAGCTGTAATATTACCAGTAACGCAAGTGCAGAAATTAAAGACATTTTTTTCAAATAAAATATATTTTGTAGTATTAATGTCCCGGTAATTTAGCTTTTGATTCATCGGGAATCATCATCAGGAGTTTTGCTCTTAGAGAAATTTCGAAACTGTTGGAGTAAAGACCGTCTGGACCTATCATAAATACCAGACTTGAAAAGGTTTTCGATTTATTTAAAATAGAAAGTTCCATTGAGCTAACATGACCATTTAAAGTTGGTGATTGTTCGTGAATATAGATTCTAACAATTTTAATTCCATTTGACGACATGATGTTAAAATTCTGAAATTATCGTTCAGGATTATATAGTCAGCGTCAAGAAAATGGTAAAAAATTTGACTATTACAATTAGCGACATCTTGCCCAATTCGAAAAGCAATACCTTGAGGTTACGACATTCTCACTTTCATTTGCTTTCTCGTGTCACCTATGTAGGAGGCAGAACACTGTCCGCACTGATACTTGTAAATGACAGAAGCAGCAATCGAAAGTGGCAGTTTGTCTTTAAATTTAAAAAAGGAGCCTATTTGCGGATAAAACTTTTTGATAAGTAAAGTAACTTTCTTTTTCAAAGCAAAACTCCTGATGATGATTCACGATGAATCGAAATATATTTTTCTTTGCAAAAATGTCTTTAATTTCTGCACTCGTGACACTCTAAGGATTTTTGTTTTGCGATGGCTGCTCCTTTCTCCCCAATCATAGGCTCCCAGCCATCCCTTCCACCAATCATAGGCTCGCAGTTCCTCGTCCATCCAATGAGCGAGCAAGCCCGGCTTCAGCCTCGGGAAGAATTTAGCTCCGCAGTCGTTGCTAGCTCCTATTGAAACTCCTTGGATCTTTTATACACTGTGGAAATTGTTGTCCGTACACCAGCACATCTTCTCTACAAGGACGGTAAATGCTAGCTTTGGTATGCCCGTATTACACGGTTGCAGCGCTTATTTGCGGCGGTGCACAGCAAGACGTGCTGACTGACGTTAGGACTCCACTTTCCTCAGCGTACATCTCTCAGCTTATGATATTAGCAAACTACATTTATTTCACGCCGAAGCTCGAAAGAAATCGAAACTTCACATTACAGTTGCATAGTCATGCACAATTATTATAATACATTCAATACTTTTTCTATTTCAGTTCAATTTACCTCTCTTCATATTTTTGCTTCCCTTCCCTACATTGAGCGCTCTGTCGTTTCAATTAGGTAAAAGTTTGAAAGAAGAAATAAACCTTATGGAACCAAATCAAGCTTCAAACACCATTTTCCTCCGACAAGAAACCTAGTTCATTTCTGCTGTCGACGGTTGCAACACAATTAAGTTTCATTGCATCCCGTCGTACGTTGACTGAGACGAGAGGAGATCTTCATCAGTAGTAAATGCAACAAATGGGGGCGCAGCAGACGCAGAACTGGCCACAGTTGGAAGAACTACCTGAGGAAGTGACAGCCCTGGCCCACCTTCCGCAGCCGTTCCACACAAAGCTGCACCAGCCTCTTCCCCATCGTCCAGACTGAAAAAATCACAATATACAAAGTGCATGAAATAATTTCTTTTAATTTTCCTGTTGACCCTATACCGGATCATCTCTTCCATGGATTCCCCTATGAAGTAGTTGGGGTAGAGACGGTGAGTGCGTTCTAAAATCATATTGCAAACATTGGGGGCAACCCCCCCACAAATGCTACCTCCTGCTCCTCCTCCAGAACCACTAACTCATAACTGCGAAATTTTGGAAGCTAAGCTACAATAATACTTCAACTAACTTAACGTTTACGGCGATAGCTCATAGAGGACCGAAGCGTTGTTCTCGCGTACAAAATTGGCTATAGTGGTGCTTATATTTGTTGGTAAGGATTAAATATGTTCTGTGAAGAGCACTGTGAACTAAATATGAAGTGTAAAGAAGACTTCACTCAAGAAAAATAAGTTAAATCAGGTCGCCAAAAAGGACCAAATTCGGCGCTAGTGCTGTGAAAGTTTCCACCAGCATGCACTGCAATTTTCTAGGGATGACTGCTAAATTAGTGTATATTATCTTAATTTATTTATACGCTAGAGATGAATTTCGCAGTTTAAGCAGATAATTCTGGTTAAATTACTTAAAATACTCCCAGGCTGCTCAGCGATAGATTCGTCGATGATGACGTCACTTTTTGATGCTAATTTCTCGTGAGTCCTCCCGTTACGCTCTTTGCTTCCTGGTCTATACTGCCATCTTTTTTTACTAATCTGATGCTGTTCCTATCTAGGATAAGGATTTTCAGCCTTCAGCATATGGTTACTCATTTCATTTCCGTACGAGAACTGCTATATTATGTAACGAGTCTACAGTAAATGGACGGGGTTTCCTGTTCATAGCCCAAGCAATGTGTACTACTTATTACTTTTCACAGCAGATACGCCGCTTATGTTTGTCCTTAAAATAATTATAATCTCCGTGAATAATGCTTCATAGAATTGATTCCAAGCAAATATTTTACCAGTATATTTTATTTCCATGAAAAACATTGCTAGACAAAAACTCCTGGCACCTACAGGATTTTTTATACAGAAAGGGCTTAAAATTGGTTTGTTATAAGCTAAAAAAAATACCAAAAACTGTTTCTCCCCCATTTGTTCGTACCATAAAACGAAGTGACTTCGGACAAAAACAGGTAAAAAGGAACTTACTGCAGTGACAGGAAAAATATCAAAAGTTAGAAGAAACTTCTACAGTGTAATAAAGCTTGTTATCTCTGTAGGATATCACTAGGCCCAGACTCAAACTCGACTAACATAAACACAGAAAGGAATACGTTTTGTTTGTTGGGATATTTTTGTTTGTTCTGTTTAGAAAACGTATTCCTTTCTGTGTTTATGTTAGTCGAGTTTGAGTGTGGGCCTAGCGATATACTACAGAGATAACAAGCTTTATTACACTGTAATAGTGTCCTTCTGACTTTTGATACTTTTCCTGTCACTCAGTAAGTTCCTTTAACCTGTTTCTGTCCGAAGTCACCCCATTTTACAGTACCAATGTTCAGTGACTCTTAAAAAAAATGCTCCAAACAAAATGTTCTTTCCACAGTTAAAATAAAAAATTAGAATTAATATTGAAATTTTTGAAAACTAATTGTTACGAACAGTCCTCAGTGAAGCTTTACCAATATCACTGAAATCATAGCAACTACATGCAATGTAACCTCAGAACACTGAGCAAGGATAAACGTACCAAACAATTTTGTTATTGCTACGATAGGGACTATGTTTAATTAAGTTAATGAAATCATGTGATGTAAAAAATTAAGTATTTCAAACCTTCATTTTGTTCCTTTGTTTTGTTTGCTATTGTACGTATGCCATGCATCTCTGAACTTTTATTGAGCATCACGAAGCAAACTCAATTTTAGGGTTTTTCCATTACTAACTAGAAGGACTCTGAGAGCGCATACCTCCACCAAGCAAGGCAACGCTAACGAAAAATTCAGATTGGCACTGAAACCATAATTTTCTTTGTATCAATTCCAAAATCTAATAATTTGTGCCTCTTGATAGAATTACCACTTTCTGCATTCTTCTTTAAAATCTGCTCCTAACTTATTGAGTTCTGCTGCTAACAGACATTATGATACACACAAGTCAAGCATACGAACGAACCATCCCATCTGCACTAAAATTTACATCTATATCTTTTACCATTGCTAAAAACTCATGCAAATTCCATAAAGATCCATTACAACTTTTTGAATTATTGCGCTAACAAGCACAAAATCAAACACAGCAACAAACTTACGAACGAACAAACAGATCATCAAAAAATTTGGCCATTTACTCTTCGTAATAAACCTAGCAACTCATGTAAATTTCATGAAAACCCTTGCATAACTTTATGAGTTATGGCATTGGCAAAAATAAGGCAGACACACAAACAACTAAACGGATGAACGGATCTTCACCAAAAGGTAATCATCTGTTCCTCCCAACATTCTCAATAATCCCTGTAAATTTCACCCAAATCCGTTCATAACTCTTTGATTTATCTTGATGACAGACAAACAGCTTCACAGACAGACACATAGACAAACTCGACGAAAACATAACCTCCTTGGCGGAGGTAATGAGCACAGGCATCATACAGGGTATAACTTATGTCGCTACTCTACAGTAAAAATTATAACAGGAAGTAGAAACTGTAATTAAGAACATAAATAATAACTAGAGCACTCTGAGAGCGCATACCTCCGCCAAGTGAGGCAACGGTAGCAAAAAATTCAAACTGGCTCTGAAACCATAATTTTCTCTGTATAAACTCCAAAATCTAATCACTTGTGCCTTTTGATAGTAATAACAGCTTGTGAAATTTTCTTGAAGATCCGTTCGTAACTTTTTGACTTATACTGCTAACAAACGTTATGACAAACATGAGTCAAACATACTAACGAACAAACCGATCTGAATCAAAATTCGATCATTTATGTCTTTTAGCATTACTAACAACCGTTATAAATTTCCCAAAGATCCATTCAATATTTTTTGTGCTTTGTAATATCAATCATAAAATTAAAAACAGTGACAAACGAACGAAAGGATTATAATCAAAATTTGGTCATTTACTCTTTGTTTTATACCTAACTACTCATATTAATTTCATCAAAATCCATCCATAACTTTTTGAGTTATGGCATTGAGAAAAATGAGGTAGACAAACAAACAAGCAAACGGATGGACATATCTTCACCAAAAGTTAATCATCTGTTTCTACTAACATACCTAACAATCCCTGTAAATGTCATCCAAATCGGCTTATAACTTTTTGAGTTATCGTGGTGACAGACAGAGAGACAAACCCAACGAAAACATAACCTCCTTGGCGAAGGTAATAATGCTCCAATTACTGTACTGCCTTTACAATTAACAGTAAAACTCCTAAAACAGAGACCCTCAAACAAAGGAAACTCCTGTAATGGAGAACTCCAACATTAAGCTGCGCTATCTGTGATGAAAACTAGCGATTGAGTAGCCAGTCAAAAGGTGCGGTAAACCGCAGGTGGCAGTATTCTGACATTGTAATTCCACGATTGCCCAGGGTGTTGGACACTGAGAAGGTTAGATAGATTACATTGGATAGGCGGCTGTAGACGGACCTACAGTCCCATTCGCGGAGAGCATCGTGCACTGAAGCTCCGACCCTATATGAGCTATTGCCTTTATGTCAGACAATGCAGATAGTTGAGCCTGGAGAGAAAGAGTATAAGGAAGTGATAAAAAATATATAAAAAACTACTAATGGCAAGCCTAGAAGGTGATGACAGTGCAAGCGCGATTATTAGCAGTAAACTATTGGGGATTCTAGATACTGCTTTAAGGTGGCCTCTGGAGCTTGGCCTCTAAGAGCAATGACTCCTGGAGGTGTTCGTAGCCGGGGAGGATGTTGCTCCCAATATTTATGAAGCCTATTTACAAACGCATTGACCGACTCTCTTTCAAAGATGTAGGAGAAACAAGCAACCAGTAGCATCTGAAAACGGAGACTACTAGCGAAACGGAGACAATATATCTATCTACATATTAGGAGTCCCACTGTACTACTAGGTACAGTACACCCATGGTATAGTAACGTACAGGTAGCCCCCACGCGCATCTCTGATCCCACCCTTTTTGTTTTGCTTGCTAGCCAGCTATGACGTCTTCTGAGACCCAAACTCGGTCGTCAATTGTTATAGTCTAAATTTTCCATATTCGTTTTCTCATTTGATTAAACGGTCTTTCCTCATCACAACATAAAAGCAGTTCCAGTACAACGTTGCAACAGAAATCTATAAACTATCTAGGACTACTAGTTTCTCAATATATATTCTAACTGCCAACAATGTCACTCATACGTAACTCTATACATCAACTACGGCACAGGACAAAGTAGGAAGTGACTGTTGAAACTCTTTTTGGCCCAAACATGTAACTAACGCTAGTCTGTAAATTTAAACTGGTCACCCCCCAAATTTTTTTTTAATTTTTTAAATAAGTAAAGGATACTACGTTAAACTTCATGTTCAGGCTTGTGTTGTCATCCCATGAGCCGGTAGTTCACAGAGAAGGCGTAAGAGAAACTCAAAAGGTGTACATATCTAAGTTCTAGAGTTGGACATGTTAGTGCCAATTCATGCGTTGCACCAGCGTTACATCACTGTGCAATAGTGTTAAGGCGCAACGATACTCGCATATAGCGCCAGAGAATAAAATTTTAATCTATTGCTACCTTTTACCAAACTTCCTACACGCGAAGTCAATCTTTACCCATACTGCAAGCAAAAATGTGGAGGACAGATGCAGCTAATCAACTACATAGCCGATTTATTATATTATTTATTTCTATCTTAAAGATATCTAAAAAGAGCCCATTAATACTTCTTCGGTATCTTTTGGGCGATAACTGCGTTCTGCTTACATTTCCTTTATAAACTCAAGCGTAAGAACAGCTTTAGCCGAGCACGAGGTCTCCAGGTGACGCTTCAGGGCAAAATGCGCAGATCAGTCGCAAACTAATCAAGCGATGGGGCTACCTCTACGTTATTATCACCCGCGGATAAAGTGAGAGAGGTGATAATGTTTTCGTTGAAGATTTATAGGTATATATACAGTATTTATATATTGGTATATTTATCTCTTCACCCAATAAGTGGTCGGAGGAGTTGAGCAATGTTCATAATTTTTTGCAAGCAGTCTAGCTGGTGGGTGTGACCGATACCAAAAAACTGGGAATAGCTGGCCATGAAAAATGACGGCGTGAAATTTACTCTCATCGTGTGTGATGGTCTTACGCCATGAGGCGTCCTAGTTATACCACGGGTACATTTGTTATTAGCTCCCTGTCATACTTACCTCAAAGTAATAGCACGAGTCGCAGCAACCAACGCCGAGACGGCCCAGGGCGTAAGCTTCCATAGCATCAACGGATTCCTTGTCTGAAAAGCGTCAGTAATAAATACGCTGTGTAACTTTAATGTTAATATTCTGGAAAAAAAACGCAGAAACCATATATCTTTGATCCTCAAGTTTCTTCACTTACTTTAATATTACTACTTTGGAAAGGCACCCCGTAAAAACCCTGCCTCAGTTCCCCATCTTAACCTCAATATTAATTAATATTCCCTGAAACAAAAGTGTCAGTAATAAATACCCTGTGAAATTTAATTACAAAACCCTGAGAGCCTTCCCCAAAGGACGTCTGATTTTCAGCTTGTCCATGTCTGTGTGTGTGTCTGTCTTTCCACACAAGGGCTGCAAAAGCTAGGGGGCTTCTAAAGATTTTGGGAAACATGAGAAATAAATGACATTATTTTTCTTGTTATTATATTCTCTAAAATCACAGTGGCAGCCTTGGCCCAGGGCTCTTTCTACTACTGCTCTCAGTGTAGCCTGCGTAGGGTGATGGCGGTGGTGGGAAGTTGTGCGGTGTGTGCGTGTAGGTGTGTTTTGTGTAGGTGTCTCTGTGTGAGAGAATGTGTGTATGTGTGTTGCATTTTCTGAGGCGAGACTTGGTACTTGGCGGGCTGGGAGGTGCCGTCATATTTGCAACACTGGTTCTATTGCGGTATAATTATTGTATGTTTCATTTTGAAGTAGAAAACAGTTAAAGTCTATAGAGAAATTTATACAGCCAAAATTTAATTTCAAGGCAACTTATGAATGACTCGAAACACTTAAAATTAATCAAACAATAACACTAGCTTAATGTAGGAGAAATACAATGTATAAATTTGGGAATATAACCTCATTTAGCTCCTTGAAACTACCGCCACAAACGCAACGTACCTTCTCCTGTTAGTTCTTCTTTCAACGCTGTTAGTTTGTCCAGAGTCTGCAATAAAGTAGGAAAAAGACTTTATTTCACTTAAATATTGCTCCTAATAAGAAATTACCTTGCATTAAATTTAATATCGCGCTTGACTTTGTTCTGAGAAGTAATACAAGTGTTGACAGTCTTTACAGAAGAGGTCTACAGAAGTGATCTACAGAAGTGGTCTACAGAAGTGGTCTACCGTGGTGTAACGGCTAGTTTCATAAACAGGACATTAACTATAGTCCTCTCGGAAACCCGGAGTCTGCAGAAGAACGTAACCACACACGACTATAAAGTCTGAGAGACAGCTAGATACCTTCTATAGAAACATTCCCGGCTGACCATCAAACAGACATTACGAACGCACACGATACTGAGGTGTAAATATTGTCGCTTTCTCTTCGCTGAACAGGGATAGAAACATAAGTTTTTAGGGTGACGCATATTTCTTTCGTAATAAAATTTATATGGATGGGTTATTGTGAAAATTCGTACTTGAACCTTATCTGGAGCCCCCTATACGCGAGGGACGAAACAGCAAGTCGTTTGTAACACCAAGTCGTCTGTAACACCAAGTCGTTTGTACCACCAAGTCGTTTGTAACACCAAATCGTTTGTACCACCAAGTCGTTTGTAACACCAAGTCGTTTGTACCACCAAGTCGTTTGTAACACCAAGTCGTTTGTAACACCAAGTCGTATTAAAGTGTTTTAAATATGAATGTTTGACAATTTTTTTATGCAGGCTTCAGAACTGCTGCTGATTCCCAATTGGACGAGTATTTTAGACCTACAGCTAAAATGTGCCTACCACGTCATTTTTTTTTTTTCTTCAGTTATTCCTACTCATACCATTCTCGTCGGTATAGCATTATATGACCCGTCTGAAAATGATCCCACGAAGCGTATCGCAGGAGTAGCACTTATGAAACAGCCGGTGATAACTTGAAATTGAGATGCGATGAAGCAAAATTGGACTTCGGATTTGAATTCAGGAAGTAGAATTCATGCAGATACAGTTAGAATAATTTCGTCAGAAAACCCTAAGTTGACAGACAGTGCACTGAACGGAGCAGACGTCGTGGTAATTTAAATTCAGGAGGTCGCTTGAAAATAATAATTTTTTACGAGGACTTTGTGAAGAAATTGAAGGATTCCTACTAAAAGACATAGCTGACATAAACTTTTTGACTACGTAATGTGTAAAGGAGAAAAAAAGAGCAGTCTCGTATACTACTTTGATTATAGCCTATAAAAAGCAACAACTACAACCAAATAGTGGATGTAATTACGCACGATGATTTGTACTAAATAAATTACTAGTAAACCAAAAACGACTGTTAAAGACTATATATATATATATAACACAATGGGATATTCTCCAACTTTATGACATATATATTTAGCTATGATTTCCAGCATTTAATTTAGAAATAAACTAGCTGTCTCTAACTAACACACAACGCACCAGCAACTTCTACGCTTTCTTAATAACGCAGTGCGTTATATTATATATTTACAGTATTTACAGCATTATATATTTACAGTATTCACAGCATGATTTTCCAAATAAGTAGAGAACAAAGGGAGCATTTCAACGGTCTCCTACTATAATACACGTATAGGAAACACCGCCATCTTGTAACCGTACTACATGCATAATAATAAGCATTACTTTGCAATGCCACTAATAGTAAGTAAAAAAAAAGGTTTCTTACGTTAGCAACGGCGCCTGCCTTCACGGCCACGACGAAGAGCGCCAGGATCAGGGCTAGTTTCATTGTCATGCTGAAATGAGATAAGATCATCTTAGTTAAGATAAATTATATTAGTACAGAAATTACAGATAGGATAAATTTCATTATATGAGCATAGAAAGTAAAGATAACATAAAGTTGGTAATTACTGCAGAGCTTGCCAAGTTAATTTTAACCCTTTACCGATATGCGGAGTTTGCACAGAGATGTGGCGGTGCCACCGGTATACATTGAAGCATAACAGAAATCGGGAGCTAGGGTTAGGAATCTATTATAGCTGAACCGAAGCTATCCTTGCCTATCAAACAAACCTAAACAAACCGATTAATAGTTTTTCAGTTACTCACTTTATTGGCGCAGAAACATTCCTAAGCGTCGATGTTACAGGTGAGGCACTTCTTGTACCCTAATCTAACCTGACACGTACTGTGAGGGAGCCTAGGCCACAAAGTATATATATATATATATATATATATATATATATATGGGTCAAAATATCTCTAATATTAATAGCGTTGTTCCTTCGTGTGTTGCGCTCTTCAATAATAGATAGAAGGAAATTAGATCGAACAGTATTAAAGCTCAGCAGCTGCCATCGGTCAAACAGCTTGGAATAAAATCAGTAAAATCTACAAAATATTGCAAATCAGGCAGCGTTTTAAAGCTGATGTATTTATGATACGGCGCGGATCATCGATCGAATGCATAAGGGCAAGGTCATTCTAGTAATTACCTTCGCCAAGGAGGTTATGTTTTCATCGAGTTTGTCTGTCTGCCTATTTGCCTGTCTGTCATCAATATAACTCAATAAGTTGCGGATCGATTTTCACAAAACTTACAGGGATAGCTAGGTATATTAGGAGGAACAGATGATTAACTTTTGGTGAAGATCCGTCCATCCATTTGTTTGTTTACCTCATTTTTCTCAATGTCATTACTAACAAAAGTTTTCAATGGATCTTTATGAAATTTACATAAAATGTTAGTTATGTCGCGAAGAGTAAACAACCAAATTTTTGTAATGATCCGTTCGTTCGTTTGTCACAGTTTCTAATTTTATGCTTGTTATTTAGCACAATAACTAAAAAATAATGAACTGATCTTTATGAAACTTATAAGAGTTGTTAGTAACGTTAAAAGGCATAGATAATCAAATTTTGGTGTAGATCGGTTTGTTCATTAGTGTGTTTGACTCATGTTTGTCATAATTTTAGTTAGCAGTATAATTCAAAAAGTTATTAACTGATCTTCACGAAAATTGCACAAACTGTTATTACTATCGAAAGGCACAAATGATTAGATTTTGGAGTTGATACAAAGAAAATCATGGTTTCAGAGCCACTTTGAATTTTTCGTTACCATTGCATGGCTTGGCGGAGGTATGCGCTCTCAGCGTGCTCCAGTTATTTTTATGCACCTGATGTGTTATGTGTCAGCGCGTTGGAACCTGTATCGTTGTCCGTCGTTACCGTGGGAATTCCGCTTGAGAACAGAAAATTACCCAGCTGCGAGTGAAGAAATTGACCGAATCTGCTTTATTATCTATCACATCAAACAAAGCAGAAAAATTACGGGCTATTGGCAATAGCTCATAGAGGACCGGGGTGTAAGTCCCGGTGTCTTTTTGGGAATGGGCCTTTTGGTTCGTCTACTGCCGCCTATCTAATCTAATCTAATCTATTGATCAGCATCCACGGGTCCCGAAATAGTGAAAAAATCGGATACGCGGACGAAAAAATTGAAGTGGGTTAGCTTAGGAAGGGCTAAATTACCTGTAAGCTGAGGGAAACAGAGCTTAGAAAAGGTGTGCAAATGCATTGGAGAACATTGCAAAAAGCACCGTCATGTTTCAGTTTTTATCAAGACACACGTGCGAATTCTTTGCTGACAGAATAAATTCGTGATTAATTTTAGTGGTGAAATAAAATACTAGGAACGGTTGGGCAAGATGTAAGGTAGACGGACTCCGTAACAGAAGACAGGAGTAAGCGATGGACGTCAGCTCAGACGGGTTGGGTTAAGTTAGAAGCACTACCTCAGGTTAAACTATGGTAAGTGAAAACATTTACCAACCGTAGAATATCCTCTGGTCCTGTGGAGGACAAATACCTTCACAGGAGGACAACTATCCCCATAGGGGTGAACTACCCCCTGGATGGACAACTACCCAGTGGGAGAACGACATCCCCCAGGAGGACAACTACCCCTGGGAAGTTAGCTACCCCCAAGAGCACAACTACCTACTGGGAGGGCAACTACCGATTTGCACTAATAACACGATAAAATTAGATATGCAACTAATTACATTAATATCCAAGAACAAGCATACCAGTACCCGGAAATTTTCCAAACACTTAAAATAACGTTATCAAGCGGTGAATTCTTTCACGGGTCCATTTAGTCGTAATAATTGCAAGCAATTGCTTCAATCAAACACAACCAATATAATCCTGACTGAGTTCTTTGGTACACAAATGAGACAGTTCTCAATGTGTACTATATATATTAAGTAATCAGTACCGAGATACAAAACAATATGACCTCGGTTCGGTCAAGCAGTTTTTTATTTAGGCTAAAAATTTCTAATTGCAGATGTGTGATGTAAGGACCTGCGCATCAAGGGTACATAAATCGGTTAACTGGAACTAAAATTTTTAATCCAACGGAAAGAAAATAGAAATGGAAATTGTTTTTGTCTTGGCAACCAAAATTATGCGCTTTTCAGGGCTAAATCACCATGACGTTCTAGAAAAATAATGACGGTGCGTATTGCTAATGCAGTATGTGAAAAATATTATCATTAGTACGTAATAAATAAAGTTCACTGAAACAAATATGGAAACATAAATAAATAGTAATTCGTAATATTTGAAAGCGAGTTTAAATACGTCCTAGAGGAACCTATCTACCCATTTTCTGCCATTCTACTTTGAGAAAAATATAATGTACATATTTTAAGGGATAGAAAAATATAGCTATGAAAATACTATTATGCTAATATTTTATTTCGATAAGGTATAGTACTAAATAGTTCGTTATAATTTGTTAGATTAAGGTAGAGTACATTTTACACTATTGTAACTAGTCTCCTATCGAGAAAACTTTCCTTATAGTTCAAATAAAAAAATTCCCCGCACGTTGACGTGATCTAAATATTTCAAATACTGAAGATCTTCTCCACTTGCCTTACCTGGCAAAAGTTAACGGCTTAGTTGATATGGCAAAGAGTACTCGATCAAACTATTGCGCGTCTACAACTGCAGTGAATTTATCACTCCCTCCTCACCTAATATAAAGTAGTAATTAATTCATCAGAAAATAATTTTAATAATTCATTGACAAGTGTGCAGTGACGCACCATTTTATCTCTCAGTTTGTTCGACGAATGTGTTGGACATTGGTTTTCAGAAAAATTCGAAACACATGCATTTTTTGTACCCAACTGTCTCGGCGACAGCCACCGTTGCGTGAGCAGTGGTTACGTAACACTTACAGGAGTATACTTATGCTAATAACAATAGTAATTACAACAATATTAATAACTAACTGGAACCTATAGAAATTCCACACAAGAAAAGCACTATACTTCAGTGATATCTCGGACGCGTATCATCTCAAGTTTATCCTATCAAATACTGAAAGAAGCTATGTATATTCAACAGAATAAAAGCGTTGTTTCTCACTTATGATGCCCCCGACCCGTACCATGCATACGGAACGCGAAAATTACACAGCGCAAAAATATGTTCCGAGCCAAACAGCCAATCTTCTGCCAATGGCCCTAGAGGACTTCCAGCTTGAAAGAGTGCAAACTTTGTTCTCTTCTCTCCAGAGGTGGTAGCCAAAATGCCATAATTTTACCCTATCTAATTGTGAAAGCGTAACGGCCGTACTAAGGAAGGAAAGAAGTAGCATAGTAGGAACAAGCAGACTTATAATTTGACTATTGGACACTTGCGTAAGAAAATTCACGCAATAGTCAATAGGTTTGCCTAATACCTATAGGCCGGTGCGGAATCATCTCTTCTCTGACTTGCTTCTTCATTTTCTTTATTGATCATTCGTCGTGCTGTCATCATTAGGTCTTCTATATTGACAGACAGAAGTAAAATCTTGAGCAAAACACTTCAATAAACTTGAATGCAACACCAGTCAGCTTATTTTGGCACAATGTACCGTAGCTATGATACCGTCTTCCCAACTTAAATATCTGCTTCATATGGAGAGCTGAAATTTTGGCCTATGAAGATAAAACTGCTTCGTCTAATAAGAAAGAACAAGAAAGACACAAAGCTAGAAGAAATAATGGTCTACTACCCGTGAAAAATCATCACCTCCAGAGTGCTTCGTTGAAAATCTGCTGAATTTGTACGTCGTAACCTGAAAGAAAAAAGTTTTATAATCAGACTCCAGAAGCTGCACTTATATTGTTTTGATTTCCAAAAGTGTATTACGCCAGAAATGCATTCAGTTGAATGGATAAGGATACCATTTTCGCTATCTTCTGCAACCTTCTAATCGATCTCTATGAAAGCGTAACCTCAATAGAAAATCTGCTAGCTGGCCTATTTTTCACCTATTTCTTTAAGAGCGGACACGAAAGAAACAAATACACGAAGCATTTTATTATAGTAGGATGATGATACTATTAGTATTAACAGCTGGAACCTGTAAAAATTCCATACGACAAAATTACTGCTTTTTGCTGATATCTCAGACCCGCGTCATCCTAGTCTTCCCCTATCTAATACTGAAGAAATTCTAGAAATTCTACAGAACAAAAGCATTGTTCCTCAGTGTTCACGCCCTCGGACCCGTATCATGCATACGGCCGTCGAAGAATGCTTCAAAGCAGGCAGTTGCATATGACCTGCTAGTAGAAGCAGCCCAAATTTGAACTTGACTCTTCCTATTGATCCTTTCGCAGGTTGTATCATGAATATCTCAAATATGCCCTAATTTCCCCCATCTAGTACTGGTGAAAGCGTCACGGATGTACAAACTTAATAAGTTACGGAGTGAAAAGCAAAATTATAATATAGATGATAATAATAACAAGCACAACTACAATACAACAATGATAGTAATAAGAATAACTAGCGGAACCAGTGGAAATTCCACGGTTTCTTAATGTTCTGACTTTATTAAGCGTAGCAAACCTAGGCTGTTGTAATTAGTTTAAGTTTGACCTAACGCAGGTCTTCTAACCTAAACTACCCCATAAATAACATCCGTCACTTAATCCTGACGAAGTTCGCCTAACCTAAATTCTGCTGCGCACGAGAACGTTTCTCCCCACCCTTCCGAGTACGCTGCCAGGCATCCAGCTTCGTCTTAGTTAATATTGTGTTCAAAAACTGTTTACTCTCCGAGCCTCCGCGGCAGCTATTCCGCTACAGCGAGGGTCCGTTGCTCAGCTTCGAATCTCTCGCGTAATTTCTACTGAGTTTTTAACTCTCATTGGTTCTTTTTGGAATCGGTATGTTTTCGTAGATTAAGTCGTTATCACCCGCACAGAAAAATCTGTTCCAAGAACGTGAAGCGCTGCCGTGTTTCGACTCGCGTGCAGCGGACTTAACGTAGCCTTTGTATGCCAAGTCTTAGTCCGTCTATCCTAAGTCACCCCAAACAGCCTATCAACAGTAGACACTAAAATATCACCGTTGGATCTCGTAGATGTTTGACCAGCGACGTTTTCGCCTTTGAATATCACGATATAGACATAAAGACGACATAGAAGAAGAATGTAGTAGTCTCATTGTTCGGGGGTACTTCTCTCATTGCTCTCCTTCTATACCTATGTATAAGTCTTCATTAAGCTGTGTTCCCATCGTCTAAAAATGAGGACCCTGGCACACCCAATGCAGTTAAGCGACAAGCTGGCAGGCAGGCAGTTTTTGAGAAGCACGGAATGCATTGGAGCGCGTACACTGAAAAAAAAATTTAGTCAGTTTCGCAGTGAAGACATGAAGTTCATTTTGCACGTATCATACCTACCGTGATACCAAATTTCATTTCTTGTAATATTCACGTTGCTGAGGTTGCATAACGATCTAAATATGGGAAAATCCGATTGTAGCCATAATACGGTTAAAACGAAGCTGTTCTCAACTGCATCATCCTAAACTACATTTTTCAATTGCAAGTGCAATGTTTAGAGAAATGACGTCAGCTAACAGAAAAAGTACTTTCAGCGACATGAATCCAACTTTTTTTTAATAGGCTGAGTGTTGTATTATGTTGGCAGGCTATCGCACATCAACCGGAAAGCAGCCACGGGCCTGCAGTAGAATAGAAATCATCAAATACACCGATGGAAAATGGAAACGTTAACAATATGAAAGTCTTAATAATGTTATCTTCAGACGATGAGATACAAAGGATAGTGAAGGCATGTAAATATAGAAAAAAAAAGCAATGAGAAAAGTACCTCCTAGATCGGAGATTGCTATGTTTGCTTATGCTGTCTTTATATCTCTATCATGATATACAAGGGTGAAAATTTTGCTGGTGAAATATCTGCGAGATCCACCAGTGATATAGTGTCTAGATATGTTGTGCATGTACAGGGTGAGTGAGGGCGCAGGCACGCCTTTGTAAAAGTTGCATTGCCCTGCAAATCTGATTGGACATTGCTATGCCACTCAAAAGAATATCTAAGGTTTGAGTCGTTTGTGGCAATAACAAGCAGCAATGACCAAGCATTGGAAATATCTACCTCCTACTTTTGAGTTAGTTTACAGTTGCAATGACGCATAGTTTCAGCGGGACTTTCAAGCGCTATTAGTTGTAGTCACGGCAGCGTGACTGCCAA
The DNA here is from genome assembly GCA_001587735.2 of Parhyale hawaiensis. NCBI lineage: Eukaryota > Metazoa > Arthropoda > Malacostraca > Amphipoda > Hyalidae > Parhyale > Parhyale hawaiensis. Next base: position 13,323,305 of record LQNS02277100.1, read on the forward strand.
AACGAGAAGTTAAGTGGCTGAGCAATTATCGCGATAGTGAGCCAACTCTATTAGGGATGAACTTGCTACGAGTCGGAAGGCCGAAGCGCTTCAAATTCTTGGAACAGATGTTTCTGTGCGCATGATAACGGTTGATTCTATTAAGACACATTGATTGCAATATGTTTGTACAGTTCTGAATTTAAACTCAATAGTACTAGTAAAGTGAGCACGTGGCCCTCGCTGTAGTGAAATGGCTGCCGCGGCTCGGAGTTTAAGCATTTTTTGAAAATAATAATGTTAGATAAGTAGAAGCTGCATACACAGCAGCGCAAGCGGAAGGATAGGCAGCAACGTTGCCATGTTTCGACTCTCGTGTGCAGCGCACTTGAGGTTTAACGTAGTTCGTTAGGATTTAGGAACCGACGCTATTTATCGGCAGGTTAGGTTGAGAAGCTGCATTAGGTCCAACTACAGTGAGTTATATAGCGTAGATTAGGATTGGTTCATTATACAAAGTGAGGACATTAACTAACCGACCGTGGAATTTCCACGGGCCCCGCTAGTATACATAAATGTAGCACCTGGAGTCCGATTTTATAACTTTTTCTTTCAGGTCACGACGCATAAATTCGGCAGATGGTCTACGAAGCGCTCTGGATGTGATGATTTTACAGGGGAAGTAGACAATTATTTCTTCTAGCTTACTGTCTTTCTTATTTGACGGAGAAGTTTTCTCTTCTTCTTCTTCTTCTTTCTCTAGCTGCGTTCCCATTTTCATATAAGGTCGCTGTTTCTCGCAATCCTCCTACACAGCGCCTGATCTACCACCCATTCGTTCTCCAGCTGCTTCTCCCAGACGGCTTTTCGCTCTCTGTCGCTCCATCGCAGTTTAGGTCGTCCGCGAATCCGTCGGCCGTTTTCTCTTCATAGGCCAAATTTCAGCACTTCAAATGAAGCAGATATTTGAGTCAGAAAGACGGTATCATTGCTACGGAGAGGTCACACTGTATATAAGCTGACCTGACTGGAGTTGCATTCAAATTTATTAGAGTGTTTTATTCAAGATTTTACTACCATCAATCGAAGGATGAGAGCACAACAAAGGATCAATGAAGAAAATGAAGAAGCACGTCAGAGAAGATTCCACACTGTCCTTTAGGCAAGGAGTTTCAATAGAGAGAAGATAGCCAGGAGTCTCGTCCATGAAGCTCAAGAGTCTCTTATGGCTGTCAATGCAATATAAAGATACAACTTGAAATAACAATGTATGCATAAATAAAGCAAACAGAAGTACATTGATTAATTCCAAAAATTGTTTATGTAGCTACATAATACAGAAACGAAACCTTATGCATATTAAATGATCATCAAATCGGAATTTACTATGAAAATTAATTTCTTTTATGATTTTAATTTTCGTGGCACAGTTCGAGCTGCATGGGTCTATGCTCTACCATATATAGTCTTCAAACATCCAAGTACTATCGTCGACCTTCGTTTCCTGACAAACCATAAACAACCAATATTGCCTCTCCTAATATATACCTAAATATACTAAAATCAACGTTGTGTCTTGGTCGACATGTCTACCATATTGTTTCATTATCCATAATCGATCTTAATCTCCCATACACCACTGTATTTTTAATCACAACCATTACTCTGACTGGGAGATGATTAACGTTTGGTGAAATTCCTTTCATCTATTTCTTTCTCTCTCTACCTATTTTTCTTAGTACTATAATTAAAAAAATTAGGGACGGATTTTCATGAAATTTACATGAATAGTTAGGTATATTACGAAGAGCAAATGACCTCATTTTTGTGATGATCTGGTTATTCGTTTGTTTGTGACTGCGTTCGATTTTGGGCTTGTTCGCACAATACCTCAAAAAGTTACGGATGGGTCTTTATGAAATTTACAGGATTTCTTATAAATGCTAAAGTGTGCCGCCAGCACATTGCGTGCAGCAAGCACAGCCTCCGACTTCCGCCGAGAGTTAATAAAAGAGCTCGCTGAGATGAAATGATCGTTCATTCCTCCACTGCAGCCGTATAAGACAGTCATTCAGTCGTTATCTACTAAGTTAATCTGACGCTAGATCGCCACCCAGCAGAGTTTGTTATCAAGTATAATCATTTTGCAGCTTGAGTATAACTACACCTGGCGTTACCAGCCGAAGATCGGAAGTCATCGTTTACGGAAGAAATTCAGAACCCGCTTGAGTTCGCGTAGATCGTTCTCAGTAACTGGAAATAAATATATGAGCTAAAGACGATATATTTGGTGGCCAAATTTCCANTTATTATCTAGCTATCACATTAAACAAAGCAGAAAAATTACGGGCTATTGGCAATAGCTCATAGAGGACCGGGGTGTAAGTCCCGGTGTCTTTTTGGGAATGGGCCTTTTGGTTCGTCTACTGCCGCCTATCTAATCTAATCTATTGATCAGCATCCACGGGTCCCGAAATAGTGAAAAAATCGGATACGCGGACGAAAAAATTGAAGTGCGTTAGCTTAGGAAGGGTTAAAGTACCTGTAAGCTGAGGGAAACAGAGCTTAGAAAAGGTGTGCAAATGCATTGGAGAACATTGCAAATAGCACCGTCATGTTTCTGTTTTTATCAAGATACACGTGTGAATTCTTTGGTTGCAGAATAAATTCGTAATTAATTTTAGTGGTGAAATAAAATACTAGGAATGGTTAGGCAAGATGTAAGGTAGATGGACTCCGTAACGGAAGACAGGAGTAAGCGATGGACGTCAGCTCAGACTGGTTGGGTTAAGTTAGAAGCACTACCTCAGGTTAAACTATGGTAAGTGAAAACATTTACCACCCATAGAATATCCTCTGGTCCCGTGGAGGACAAATACCTTCACAGGAGGACAACTATCCCCATAGGGGTAAACTACCCCCTGGATGGACAACTACCCACTGGGAGAACGACTATCCCCAGAAGGACAACTACTCCTGGGAAGTTAGCTACCCCCAGGAGGACAACTACCTTCTGGGAGGGCAACTACCGATTTGCACTAACACACACTATAAAACTTGATGTGCAAATAATAACATTAAAATCCAAGAACAAGCATACCAGTACCAGGAAATTTTCCAAACACTTAAGATAACGTTAGCAAGCGGGGAATTCTTTCATGAGTCCAACTAGTCATAATAATTGCAAGGAAGGGCTTCAATCAAACACAACCAATGAGGTAAACTGATTTTTTTGCCCAGAAATTCAATATAATCCTGACTGAGTTCTTTGGTACATAAATGAGACAGTTCTCAATGTGTACTATAATATTAAGTAATCAGTACCGAGATACAATACAGGAGGTCTTCGGTTCGGCCAAGCAGGTTTTTATTTACTAGGTTAGAAATTTCTAGTTGCAGATGTGTGATGTAAGTACCTGCGAATCAAGGGTACATAAATCGGTTTACTGGAACTAAAATTTTTAATCCAACGGAAAGAAGATAGAAATGGAAATTGTTTTGTGTCGTGACAACCAAAATTATGCGCTATAGAGGGTTAAATCGCCATGACGTTCTAGAAAAATAATGACGGTAGGTATTGATAATATGGGAAAAATATTTTCATTAGCATGTAATAAATAAAGTTGATTGAAACAAATATGAATACATAAATAAATTGAAATTCGTAAAATTTGAAAGCGAGTTTAAATACGTCCTAGAGAAACCCATCTACCCATTTTCTGTCATTCTACATTGAGAAAAATATAACATGCACATTTTAAACTATAGAAAACTATAGCTACGAAAATACTATTATGTTAATATTATATTTCGATAAAGTACAGTACTAAATAGTTAGCTAAAATTTGTTAGATTAAGGTAGATTACATTTTACACTATTGCAACTACAACTTTCCTTAGCCTATAGTTCAAATGAAAAATTCCCCTCACGTTGACGTAATCTAAATATTGCAAATGCTAAAGATCTTCTCCACTTGCTTTACCTGGCAAAAGTTAATGGCTTAGTTGATATGGCAAAGAGTACTCGATCAAACTGTTGCTCGTCTACAACTGCAGTGAATTTATCACTCCCGCCTCACCTAATATAAAGTATAGTAATTAATTCATCAGAAAATAATTTTAATAATTCATCGACAAGTGTGCAGTGACGCACCATTTTATCTCTCAGTTTGTTCAACGAATGTGTTGGACATTGGTTTTCAGAAAAATTCGAAACACATGCATTTTTTGTACCCAACTGTCTCGGCGACAGCCACCGTTGCGTGAGCAGTGGTTACGTAACACTTATAGGAGTTTACTTATGCTAATAACAATAGTAATTACAACAATATTAATAACTAGCTGGAACCTATAGAAATTCCTCACAAGAAAAGCACTATACTTCAGTGATATCTCGGATCCGTATCATCTTAAGTTTATCCTTTCAAATACTGAAAGAAGCTATGTATATTCAACAGAATAAAAGCATTGTTTCTCACTTATAATGCCCCCGACCCGTACCATGCATACGGAACGCGAAAATTACACAGCGCGAAAATATGTTCCGAGCCAAACAGCCAATCTTCTGCCAATGGTCCTAGAGGAGTTCCAGCTTGAAAGAGTGCAAACTTTGTTCTCTTCTCTCCCGAGGTGATAGCCAAAATGCCATAATTTTACCCTATCTAATTGTGAAAGCGTAACGGCCGTATTAAGGATGGAAAGAAGTAACATAGTAGGAACAAGCAGAATTATAATTTGACTATTGGACCCGTGCGTAAAAAAATTCACGCAATAGTCAATAGGTTTGCCTAATACCTATAGGCCGGTGAGGAATCATCTCTTCTCTGACTTGCTTCTTCATTTTCTTTATTGATCATTCGTCGTGCTCTCATCATTAGGTCGTCTATATTGACAGACAGAATTAAAATCTTGAGCAAAACACTGCAATAAACTTGAATGCAACTCCAGTCAGCTTATTTAGGCACAATGTACCGTAGCTATGATACCGTCTTCCAAACTTAAATATCTGCTTCATTTTGAGAGCTGAAATTTTGGCCTATGAAGATAACACTGCCTCGTCTAATAAGAAAGAACAAGAAAGACACAAACCTAGAAGAAATAATGGTCTACTACCCATGAAAATTCATCAACTCCAGAGGGCTTCGTCGACCTTCTGCCGAAACAAAAATGTTATAAAATCAGACTCCAGAAGCTGCACTTATATTGTTTCGATTTCCAACAGTGTATTAAGCCAGAAATGCATTCAGTTGAATGGATAAGGATACCAATTCCGCTATCTTCTGCAACCTTCTCATCGATCTCTATGAAAGCGTAACCTCATTAGAAAATCTGCTAACTGGCCTATATTTCACCTATTTCTTTAAGAGCGGACACGAAAGAAACAAATACACGAAGCATTTTATTATAGTAGGATGATGATACGATTAATAATAACTAGCTGGAGCCTGCAAAAATTCCATACGACAAAATTACTCCCCTTTGGTGATATCTCAGACCCGTATCATCCAAGTTTTCCCCTATTTAATGCTGAAGAAATTCTGGAAATTCTACTGAACAAAAGCATTGTTCCTCAATGTTCATGCCCTCGGTTCCGTATCATGCATACGGCCTTTGAAGAATGCTTCAGAGCAGGCAGTGAGTCTTCTGCATAAGACCTGTCAGTAGTAGCAGCTTAAGCTTGAACCTGACTCTTCCTATTGATCCTTTTGCAGGTTGTATCATGAATATCTCAAATATGCCCTAATTTCCCCTATCTAGTACTGATGAAAGCGTCACGGATGCACAAACTTAATAAGTTACGGAGTGAAAAGCAAAATTATAATATAGATGATAATAATAACAAGCACAACTATAATATAACAATGATAGTAATAAGAATAACTAGCGGAACCAGTGGAAATTCCACGGTTTCTTAATGTTCTGGCTTTATTAAGCGTAGCAAACCTAGACTGTTGTAATTCGTTTAAGTTTGACCTAACGCAGGTCTTCTAACCTAAACTACCCCATAAATAACATCCGTCACTTAATCCTGACGAAGTTCGCCTAACCTAAAGTCTGCTGCACACGAGAACGTTTCTCCCCATAGTACTCTGCCAGGCATCCAGCTTCGTCTTAGCTAATATTGTGTTCATAAACTGCTTACGCTCCTAGCCTCCGCGGCAGCTATTCCGCTGCAGCGAGGGTCCGTTGCTCAGCTTCGAATCTCTCTCGTAATTTCTACTTAGTTTTTAATCCTCATTGGCTCCTTTTTGAAATCGGTAAGTGTTCGTAGATTAAGTCGTTATCACCCGCACAGAAACATCGGTTCCAAGAACGTGAAGTGCTGCCGTGTTTCGACTCGCGTGCAGCGGACTGAACGTAGCCTTTGTATGCCAAGTCTTAGTCCGTCTATCCTAAGTCACCCCACACAGCCTATCAACAGTAGACACTAAAATATCACCGTTGGATCTCGTAGATGTTTGACCAGCGACGTTTTCGCCTTTGAATATGTACATATATAAAGACGACATAAAAGCAGAATGTAATAGCCTCATTGTTCGAGAGTACTTCTCTCATTGCTCTTCCTCTATACCTATGTATAAGTCTTCATTAAGCTGTGTTTCCCATCGTCTAAAAATAAAGGCCCTGGCACACCAAATGCAGTTCAGCGAGAAGCTGGCAGGCAGGCAGTTTTTGAGAAGCACGGAATGCATTGGAGCGTGCACACTGAAAAAAAAAATTAGTAAGTTTCGCGGCGAAGACATGAAGTTCATTTTGCACGTATTGCACGTATTGCACGTTAAACCAAATTTCATTTCTTGCAATATTCACGTTGCTGGGGTTGCATAACGATCTAAATATGGGAAAATCCGATCGTAGCCGTAATACGGTTCAAACTAAGCTGTTGTCAACTGCATCATTCTAAACTGCATTTTTCAATTGCAAGTACGATGTTTAGAGAAATGACGTCAGCGAACAGAAAAAGTACTTTCAGCGACATGAATCCAAGTTTTTTTTTAATAGGCTGAGTGTTGTATTATGTTGGCAGGCTATCGCTCATCAACCGGAAAGCAGCCACGGGCCCGCAGTAGCATAGAAATCATCAAACACACCGATGGAAAATGGTAACGTTAACAATATGAAAGTCTTAATAATGTTATCTTCAGACGATGAGAAACAAAGGATAGTGAAGGCATGTAAATATAGAAAAAAAGCAATGAGAAAAGTACCTCCTAGAAGGGAGATTGCTATAATTGCTTATGCTGTCTTTATGTCTCTATCATGATATACAAGGGCGAAAATTTCGCTGGTAAGATATCTGCAAGATCCACCAGTGATACAGTGTCGAGATATGTAGTGCATATGTACAGGGTGACTTAGGGCGCGGGCACGCCTTTGTAAAAGTTGCATTGCCCTGCAAATCTGTATCTGATTGGACATTGCTATGCTACTTAAATGAATATCTAAGGTTTGAGTCGTTTGTGGCAATAACAAGCAGCAATGGCCAAGCTTTGGGAATATCTACCTCCTATTTTTGAGTTAGTGTAAAGTTGCAATGACGCATAGTTTTAGCGTGACTTTCAAGCGCTATTAGTTGTAGTCACGGCAGCATGACGGCCAAAGCGAAAAGTTAAGTGGCTGAGCAGTTATTACGATAGTGCGCAAACTCTATTAGGGATGAATTTGTTACGAGTCGGAAGACCGAAGCGCTTCAAGTTCTTGGAACAGATGTTTCTGTACGCATGATAACGGTTGAATCTATTAAGACACACTGATTGCAAAATGTTTGTACAGTTGTGAATTGAAACTCAACAGTAATAGTAAAGTGAGCACGTGGCCCTCGCTGTAGTGGAATGGCTGCCGCAGAACAGAGTTTAAGCATTTTTTTTAATATAATAATGTTAGATAAGTCGAAGCTGTATACACAGCAGCATAAGCGGAAGGCTAGGAAGCAACGCTGCCATGTTTCGACTCTATTGTGCAGCACATTTGAGGTTTGACGTAGTTCATTAGTATTAAGAAACAGGAGCTAGTTATCGGTAGGTTAGGTTGAGAAGCTGCATTAGGTTCAACTAAAATGAGTTATAATAGCGTAGGTTACGATTGGTTTATTATACGAAACGCTCTGGATGTGATGATTTTACAGGGGAAGTAGACAATTATTTCTTCTAACTTACTGTCTTTCTTAATTGACGGAGAAGTTTTCTCTTCTTCTTCTTCTTCTTTTTTCTCTGGTTGCGTTCCCATTTTCATATAAGGTCGCTGTTTCTCGCAGTCCTCTTACACAGCACCTGATCTACCACCCAATCACCCTCCAGCTGCTTCTCCCTGACATCTTTTCGCACTATGTCGCTCCATCGCAGTTTAGGTCGTCCGCGACTCCATTGGCCGTTTTCTCTTCATAGGCCAATTTTCAGCACTTCAAATGAAGCAGATATTTGAGTCAGAAAGACGGTATCATTGCTACGGAGAGGTCACACTGTATATAAGCTTACCTGACTGGAGTTGCATTCAAGTTTATTAGAGTGTTTTATTCAAGATTTTGCTTCTATCAATCGAAGGATGAGAGCATAACAAAGGATCAATGAAAAAAATGAAGAGCACGTCAGAGAAGATTCCGCACTGGCCTATAGGCAAGGAGCTTCAATAGAGAGAAGGGAGCCAGGAGTCTCGTCCGTGAAGCTCAAGAGTCTCTTATGGCTGTCAATACAATATAAAGATACAACTTTAAATAACAATGTATGCATAAATGAAGGAAACAAAAGTACATTGATTAATTCCAAAAATTGTTTGTTTATGTAGCTACAAAATACAGAAACGAAACATTATGCAAATTAAATGATCATCAAATCGGAATTTACTACGAAAATTAATTTCTTTTATGATTTTAATTTTCGTGGCTCAGTTCGAGCTGCATGGGTCTATGCTCTACCATATATAGTCTTCAAACATCCAAGTACTATCGTCGACCTTCGTTTCCTGACAAAAAAATATACATAAACAACCAATATTGCCTCCCCTAATATATACCTAAATATACTAAAATCAACGTTGTGTCTTGGTCGACATGTCTACCATATTGTTTCGTTATCCATAATCGATCTTAATCTCCCATATGCCAATGTATTTTACTATAATGACAACCATTACTCCAACTTGGAGGTGATTAACGTTTGGAGAAATTCCATTCATCTATTTGTTTCTCTCTCTACCTATTTTTCTTAGTACTATAATTATTATAATTAATTAGTATCTTATTCCCCAACAAAATTACGAACTGAGACGTACTGTTCTCAATCTCCCAACTGTGCATGTTGACGTTGAGAAACGCGCCACAGTATTTCAGATTGTAACTCTTCTCAATAAACTTCCTGCGTATTTATTAGATCCCATTTCTGATCATGTCTTAAAAAACGTTTTAAGAATACGTCATGCAACTTTATTAGTTTTTTATTTTTTTGTTTTTTTATGTTGCCCAAAAAGTTTGTTAAACTTTCAGTGGCTACACAGATAAAAAAAAAGAAAGTTATGGACGGATTTTCATGAAATGTGCAGGGATTGTTAGAATTCCTCCAGCAGACTTTGGAAACAGAGCAAGCGAATGCAAGCGAGACCTGCTGAAAAGAAGTCTCCGTACTAAGTACCTTCTAACCTATACCATCTTGTCATTCATCACGCCTGACGCCATGATGAATGAACACAAAAAATGTGTAGTTGAACTTACTTGGTAGCGCATTCAACTGGCTGACTTCACGACTTCATGTGGTGTGAGCCAAAGCAAGTATTAAATAATTTTACACTAACATCGAAGAAACAAATATGCTGCACAACTGGTCATTTCAAAATTAAGCGTCCTCCTGAAACCAAGACTAATGATTTACCTGTTTTCTTTTCACAAGTTTCACTGTACTGTCTACCTTAACTTTGAAAGCATCATCTCACTGTCCCTCGTTGCTTTATGATTTCAGTATTGGACAAGTTGTGAGGCTATTGAAAGCAAAATACCTCCGCACGTTGGAGAATTAAATTATCTATCTAGTATTTGTCATAACATAACTCAAGGAATTACGGACGGATCTCCAAGGAAGCTACAGGTCCTGTTATTGCTCTCAAGCGGCACAAATGACCGAATCTTGGCAGTGATAAAGAGAATTTTAGTCACCTGGAGTGTTCGTTAAAAGTGAATTGCTTGGTGGAGGCATGCGCTCTCAGATTACCTCTCTATACTCTGACCATTTTATCAAGGCAGTTTGAACGTGGTGAACGTGACCAGAAATTCCTCTACAGCGAGGCCAATTCTAAATTCTGTGGATATTTCTGAGATTTTCTCATACGCAGGTAGTGGGTGGGACTAAGATATGGGACGAACAAAATTTCAAAATTATCCATAGAATTGGCAACGCTGTAGAGAAATTTGACCACGCTCAAACTGCCTTGATAAAATGGTCAGAGGATAGTTATTATTATTACTGTATGTTATGTTTGTAAAGCTATACCAGCTTTCTGCCGTACAGTACACGAACATTTTCAAATTTTGTAACCTTGGACGTTAATTATTAATATTTTCCACACCTGCTTATCTGAGCTGTGTGTTCGTGTATGAAAGTGCTATCATATTTTATTGCTGCCGCTCGTTATTCATTCCATCTGCCCTTGTGATAACCTTCAACAATATGTAATAGTTATCGCTCGATCGAACTGCGTTGCTGTCATTTCATCAATAAAATTCTATACATTTTTAACGACGCAGTAAAATTATTATTCATTTTTGATAGCATTCACCATGAAATTTTTGATTAGGCCTGCGCAGTCGCGTCAGCTTATATGCAATTTACTGTGCCTCTAGTACATTGGTAAATATCAGGACTCTGTCCTGAAATTAATGGAGCCATCGATTCGTCACACTAAGTAGTATTTTGGCTTGAGATGTTCTCAGGGTAACTCTAAGCGATATATGAACCGAACTTGATCAGATTATTTAGGGTAAAGCTCTGCAACAGGCACCACAGGGAAATAGGCACTACGGGGCAATAGGCACTACAGGGCAATAGGCACAACGAGGCAATAGGCACTACGGGGCAATAGGCACAACTGGGCAATAGGCCCTACAGGGCCATAAGCACTACAGGGAATAGGCCCTACGGGGCAATAGGGCCCACGGGGCAATTAGCACTACGGGGCAATAGGCACTACTGGGCAATAGGCCCTTCAGGGACATAGGCACCACTTTGCAATAGGCCCTACGGGGCAATAGGGCTCACGGGGCAATAGGCACTACAGTGCAATAGGCACTACGAGGCAATAGGCACTACGGGGCAATAGGCACTACTGGGCAATAGCTAGGCACTACGGGGCGATAGGCACTACGAGGCAATAGGCACCATGGAGACTAGGCACCATGGGGCAATACGCAGGACGAGGTGTTAGGCAGCGCTGAGGCACAAACTTTCACAAAATGTCTTGTTGTCCTGTGTTCTCAAAAAAATTATGGATGGATTTTCATAAAATTTTCAGGAACTGTTTGCCATGTTAAAAGATATAATTTATAAAATTTTGGTGACGATCGTTTTATCCGTTTCTGTGTTTGATTTATGTTTAATAAAATGTTTGTTAGTAGCAAAACTCAATGAGTTATGAACGCATCTCCAATAAAATTAAGGACACTGTTAATATTGTCAAAAGGCACAAGTGATCAGATTTTAGCGTTGATACAAAGAAAATCATGGTTTCAGAGCCGATTTGATTCTTCCGTTAACGTTACCTTGCTTGGCGGAGGTATGCGCTCTGAGAGTGCTCTAGTTTACTTATTAATGTTCTTTATTAATCCTTTGTCATGCTCTCATCCTTAGGTCTTCTATATAGATAGGCAAAAGTAAAATTTTGAGTAAAACTCTCCAATAAACTTCAATGCAGCACCAGTCAGGTCAGCTTATATACAATGCGAGCGCTCCATATCAATGATACCGTTGATACCGTCCTTCCAATTCAAATATCTGCTTCATTAGAAGTGCTGAAATTTTGGCCCATGAAGAGGAAACTGTTTCGTGAAATAGGAAAAACAGTAAGCTAGAACAAATAAATGTCTAGAGCACGTAAAAATCATCACCTCCAGGGTCCTTCGCTAACCATCTGCCGAATTTATACGTTGCGACCTGAGAGAAAAAAGTTATAAAATCGGACTTCAGAAGCTGCATACATGTTGATCCGATTTCAAGAAGTGTTTCAAGCAAAAACTGTCTTCAGATAAAGGGATAAAGATCAGCCTTTGCCGCCTTCGCCACCTTCTCCAACCTGGTCATTGATTTCTATCGAATTGCAAAATCTGCAACTTGGCCTGTTTTTCGCCTATCCATTTCCTAGAGAACGGTCGCGAAATAAATAAATACATGAAGCACTTTATTATATAACAACCAGTGGACCCGCGCGAGAAAAAAATCATGCAATAATCAACATTTTTTATTATTAAAGGCGGTTGCGTAATCTTCTCTTCTCTGACTTGCTTTATTTTCTTCATTAATCCTTTGTTGTGCTTTCAACCTTAGAGTTTTTTCTCTGACTTGTCGTTTCCTCATTTTCCCGCTTTTGTAACGTTTTTGCTTCCAGTCTTTCTTGACTGTTCTGCATAGACTATTCATCTCTCTCCGTGCATTCGTAGCACGTCTTCAATCTTGAGACTGTAGTAGTCTCGTACTACCTTCTGGATTAGGCGTGCGTCTTCAAGAGTGAGAGGCAGATACAAATCTTGAGTAGAACTCTGCAATAAACTTCAATGTAACTCCAGCCAACCTGTATGCATGTCAGCGCTCCGTAGCCAAGATACGGTCTTGCGAACATAAATATCTGCTTCACAGAAATTCTGAGATTTGGGTATGAAACAAAATTCGTACCTTCAGAGAACGAAAGTTTGACGGATGATATGCGTGGTATGGAGCTGGAGGCGCTCATGGTAATGGAAGAAACACATGGAAGAGCAAGATCTGCTTCAGCGACCTCCTTTTGAACGGGAATAATACTGCTGTAGAAGAAGCAGAAGAGAAAGACAGTAAACTAGCTAGGAAAAATAGTTGTCTACCATCCGCGAAGAATCATCATAATCATTATCTCGTTAGTGATCCGTTAGTTATCTGCCGAATTTCTACGTCGTGATCTGAGAGAAGAAAGTTATAAAATCGGACTCCAGCAGCTGAATACACAATATCCCGATTTCAAGCAGTGTTTCAAGCGAGAAGTGTCTTCAAATAAAGGGATGAAGATCAGCCTTCGCCATCTTCTGCCACCTGGCCATCGATGTGCAAAATCTGCAACCTGGCTTATTTTTCGCCCATCTATTTCCTTCAAAGCGGACCCGAAATAAATAAATACACCAAGCGTTTTATTATATAAGGATATCTGGGCAACAGGTCATTATATATGCAAGTTTCATTGAAACGAAGCTAACTTTGGAGTTTATAGAGCTTTACGGCTTCTTTTTCTACTTCACGAAACCTCGATTTAATATCTGTAGAGTAAATACATAGGCCAATTAAAGACAGCCATTTCATTAAAATAACGGTGGGTGTCATTGTGTAACAGCGCAGGGTTTCGAACTGGACTCGTTCATATTATGTGTATATATGTATGTATATATATATATATATTCTTATACTTCGTGGTCTAAAACGACATCGGACTAAAACCCCCAATAAAACCACAGCTTGTCGTCGTATTGGGCGGTTTAGGAAGAAAAAATCCACGGGAATTAGAACTGAAATTTAACATACTATGGAAAATCTACGGATGAAAAACGCCGTCTTTTCGACAGATAAACGTCCAAAATTTTTTGATGCTGTCATTCAGCACCACCAAGCTAGCCATCATATAGGTTTGGTTAAGGCCAGGACTGGTTCTGTTAACGTCCAAATGTGCGTTTGTTACTTAGCGTCAATTTTTGATACCTCAGCAATTGAGCTTTCGTTACTTGGCGTCAATCTTTGATTGGCCTTACTTAGCATTAATTTTTGATCACGAGCAAAACCAGTCCTTGCTTTTTACCTAACCTTATGGTGTCTAGCTCATTTGGATGTTAGCAGAACCAGACCTACGTTTGCCTAACCCACATGAGAGCGAGCTATTTCGAGGGTGAGCTTCAGCAAGGGGGTGATTCATTAACCTGACAAAGATTTTATCGTGCTAACGGCCATTTGGAAGGCCAACGGGAAAAATTCTCATATTAGACCACGAGATATAAGAATATATACTTTTACTTGAATCTTCAACGAAAATATTATCACTGCTCATACGTCGCTCGCGGGTGAAAATTTATCCATGAGAGGCCTGCGCTCGTTTTGTAGGGTCTGTGTTGAAAGTGTTTCTGTTACAAGACTCGTAGAAAATTTTACTTAAGGGACACCTCCTCAAAATAAAGTGGTGTCATTTACTAGTATTTTCCAGCTCAGTAGAATATTGAATTATCACTTTGTTATTCTCACAGTTTATATTCTCCCTTGCCGTACACTTTCAAATAATATCTGCGTACTTGTATCAGTATGAAGTGCATGTGGGAGAAAGATAATAATTCTCAAACGATTTATGTAGTAGATGTCAATAGTGTAAGGGATCCTTCCAGTTCCAGCCCAGAATATAACCATGTAACTGCAGAAGTTTTAGATTTTTACTCTTTGATTCAAATTTTTAGCCTGTGTATTAATTAGGTATGCATCATTTGGAGGTTTAAACCACACTGATCATATCTTTGTAAAGATCAGTGTAAGAAAGTAACAAAATCTAAGCGGAGGTTTCGGTACTTCTTCAAGGAACAGGAAAGTTTACGATACCGTAACTTTACAAGACGTTTGTGCATCCGGCCCCAGATGCGTTTCTTCGTGCTTTGTGCAGCTAGTTCCAATAATATATGAAGAATGGAATAGCTAAGTAAGCTAAGTGGGCTACACATTTAGTAGTTTGCTATTCACCCAACAGCACACTGCAGACACCAAGTTGGTCACGAAACCTTATGTGCCACAGGGCCAGTACATTAGAAAATACTTAGTTTATCAAGAAGTACCAAGAGCAAAGTCCTTCAGTTAGCTCATCCATTTGCGGATGAGCGTACAGTCAGTTATTATACTTCCCAGTGACAAATATATTCTTAATGTAAAGGAAACCCTGATGCACTTGTTCGTGCTGCAGATAAATACTTGCTGTGGTGCAGACCAGAGCACGGATGCAGTCCATCCCGATTGTCAGACCTGTAGCATCAAAGACGAAAGACTCATATTCTAACTGCGACCCTTCGGACCGTTTCGTGCTTGTGCCCCCTCCCCTGGTTCTAAATCATCTTTGCACCAAATGAAGTACAGAAATAATTACTTTAAGCCCTTCTTTTGAGACGTAGAATCCGAATCTGCGAATGAAAACAAAAATATTCGTCGATAACAGAAAATAGATGCATTTTTCATGTCTTGGGGCGTAAAAACTGTTCGTATCAGTATCAATTTTTCATTATAAGTGACAGATTTTGGCTGAACTTCAGTGTAAACTATTCTAAATTATAACCTTCAGATGAAAACTGGGATATTTGCAACCAATAGGCACAGTGAGCGGTTCTAAGTATGGCTGGGCGTAGTGAATTGACTAACAAACAAAAAAGAAGTGATTATCAAGCAGTGGAAAGAAGGAAAAAGTTACAGAAACATCTCCAGAGACCTGAACATCAATTGTGCTACAATCAGATTATTCATAAGAAGATTTATAAGACGTGCTACCATAGTGCACCAATTCACGCCAGTGATAATCTCACCAAGATTACGTAGAAAGTTGGAACGACAGATTAAGAAAAATATCACTGGCCACCTGAGAACAACTTCAGAATGATTTGCGTTTCTCAGGAGCTCATGTAACTAAGCGAACAATAAGTAATGTACTACACACAGTGTAAAGTCATGCATACCGATGATCACACTACTCCTTTCGAAGGGGCACAGAGATGCGAGGTTAAATTTGACAAAAGAGCATAAAGATAAGCCCAATTTGCACTGGGAAAGAGTTTAATGGATAGATGAAGCTAAGATTGTGTTGTTTTGTCGTTATTGTAGGAATTAACTATGGGAGACGTACCAAAAGACACCAACTGTCAAATTTAGTGCTGGTAGCATCATAGTTTGGGGCTGCTTTTCTTCGAGAGAGGTGTTGGCAAACATTTAATTATAGTCAGTAAAATAAATGTAAAAAAAAATAATGCCAAGTCATGGTGGAAAATTTAGTGGCGTCTGTAAAGAGCCTTCCTCCTGTTTGAATTTTTTCAGCAAGACAATAACCGCGAGCGTACTGCTAAAACTACGAAGAAGTGGCTTACTGAAAACAACGCTGGCATTTTACAATGGCCGAGTCAGTCCCCCGATTTAAATCCAGTTGAGAACTTGTGGTAACATTTGAAATCAAAATTCGGGAAAGAGGTCCATCAAATATTAGAAATCTAAAAACAATTTACCCAGAAGAATTTAGTAAAATGCCCAATACACTATGCAAATCGTTGATTAAAGACTACAGGAAGAAATTGGTTACTGTTAAAGTTGATAAAGGTTTTGCTACTGGGTGTTAAATGGAGATAGCATATATTTTCCGTTGTTTGATTATTTTTCCCCCAGAAACTAAAATAGTGTAACATTTCCTTAAACATTGAAAATCGTTCAGTTTTATACGTACACATAAGCAGTATGCAGGTAACATACTAAGAGCAAGGTAATATACTAGGTAAAATCTTAGGTAATTTACTAAGAGCAGAAATGTTGAATAGTGTCACATGTACCAAGTCTTATTTACCTAACTGCATAATTATACTGAATCAGTGACTAGTTGGGCCATAATAAAAGACATCCCAGTCCATCGTCGAAAACAGGTAAATCAAAACAATACATGCAACGTCATGTTTATTCAATTTGGATATAAGCGCAAGTAAGCTGTACGATTTTAGGTCAAATTTAAAGAAAATATTTGGCAATAAGCAGCAGCCAGCAATAAACTCTAGAGACTTTTAATTGGTGACCAAGACAAAATATAAAGGTGAGTTCACAAATCACATTGTTAAGAAGCACGAACAATTGATTCTGACGATTTTACTAACCACTTTCTAAGTTCCACGGAAGACATGTTTTTATGAATTTACAAATCACTCTTGAATGGCGATGAATGACGGATATTCGTGATTTTGTAAAACTTTTTTTTTCAATCACTAAAAACTATTTTTGGTGATGTTACGATGATTTTTTGAGAGACATGAATATCCAATCCTGGTCATTGTAGAAATCATTTTTTTTATTAGTAAGTTAAATTTTATATGGTATCGTACTTGTCCTCTAAGCACAGACACCTTATTTACTGATTTAGAGGAGTTAGTTATTATCCAAATCTCTTTTTTATTTTTGTTCTAGATTTGACCAAGAATAAACTTATGAAAAGATTGTAGACGCCAAATAACATTTGATCTCTATTAATAAAGCAAGCGCTTATATATTTCATGCATACGAAGCGTCTAATTATTAATTGCAGGGCGCAGAAGCAAAAATATAAGGTGATTTTTCACACACGAAGAAAAATTTGTCGGAAGATCAGCTCGTTTCCCGTACGCCGACGGTAAATGCACGCCTTAGTGTGCTGGTACAGCACGGCTACAGCATTTATTTTCGGCTGTGCACAGGAAACCGTGCTCTGGTGAGAACACAAATTTTCTCGGTGTACAGGATTAATAATTGCACTATATAAGTAATTCCCACTTGCTTCAAACCGAGCCTCAATGCAAACTTAAACCTTGTACTATTGCGTAATGTGCGTTGGTTTAGTAGATGAAATTAAACCTTCGAGGCTTGGCTTATCCGAAACTTCACAGATAAGCTTCGGCCTCGCACTTTGAAGCGAATTGCAAGGGTTAGAAACAAGCCGATTTCGTTGAGCTGACTGAAAACTACACGTGGAACAATATTGACTTTATATTGAAGTCTCATGGGTAACCGGTTAAGGGTTAATACCTGGAACACAATTCAGCAGGCCCAAACCATTGCACCTGCTTGAAGTTGTGAATAAGTTACGCCTCGAAGGTTTAACTTTGTGGCGTCCAATCGAACACGACCCTAGGCATGCACGATTCATTCAATTTATTTTTTTTTTTTTCAGTTTCAAAAGAACAAACATTTCGAATTCGATCAAGTGGCATGAAAATAAATGAACCTTATGGAACAAAGTGTCATGTTTCAATCAACCATTTTTCATGCGAGAAGTCAGAGGTCATTCTGCGGTCCACGGTTATGGGGCAGAAACGAAGGTGACATTCTTTGACACAGCTGCTGTGATTTCTGGTGAAGGACGAACGCAACAAATCGGTCTGCAGCACATGCAGAAGTGGCCACAGAAAGACCGGGTTCTCACAGGCCTGCCAAACTTTCCGCAACCATTCCACTTCAAGGTGCACCAACCTCTTCGGATGTTTCCATTCCAAAACTGAAATAACAATAGACATGAGAATTGAAAAAATAGTGTTGATTTCCTTTTTGACTCTATACGAGGTGAAGCAAATTCACTCTTCCTTGCAATTACTGAAACACACCTAAATGAGAGTATCTGTGATGCTGAGGTCAAAATGGAAAACTATACTTTGCACAGGTGTGACCGCGAAAACCGTAAANTCGATAAATCTCTCGGTAGACTTATAATCTTCAATAACAACAAACTGTTTTCGTTGTTTTAGGTAGCTCTCAAGAAGTTTATTGGCTTGCCCTCTAATGCCATAATGCGACAGCTTTCTAAGGAGAATCTTGTGATTAACGGTGTCAGTAAAATAAATGTAAAAAAAATAATGCCAAGTCATGGTGGAAAATTTAGTGACGTCTGTAAAGAGCCTTCCTCCTGCTTGAATTTTTTCAGCAAGACAATAACCGCAAGCGTACTGCTAAAACTACGTAGAAGTGGCTTACTGAAAGCAACGCTGGCATTTTACAATGGCCGAGTCAGTCCCCGGATTTAAATCCAGTTGAGAACTTGTGGTGACATTTGAAAATCAAAATTCGGGAAAGAGGTCCATCAAACATTAGAAATCTAAAAACAATTTGCCCAGAAGAATTTAGTAAAATGCCTAATACAATATGCAAATCGTTGATTAAAGACTACAGGAAGAGATTGGTTACTGTTAAAGTTAATAAAGGTTTTGCTACTGGGTGTTAAATGGAAATAGCATATATTTTCTGTTGTTTGATTATTTTTCCCCCCGAAAACTAAAATATTGTAACATTTCCTTAAACATTGAATATCGTTTAGTTTCATACGTACACATAAGCAGTATGCAGGTAATATACTAAGAGCAAGGTAATATACTAGGTAAAATCCTGGGTAATTTACTAAGAGCAAAAATGTTGAATATTGTCACATGTACCAAGTCTTTTTTACCTAACTGTATAATTATACTGAATCAGTGACTAGTTGGGCCATAATAAAAGACATCCCAGTGCATCGTCGAAAACAGGTAAATCAAAACAATACATGCAACGTCATGTTTATTCAATTTGTATTTAAGCGCAAGTAAGCTGTACCATTTTAGGGCTAATTTAAAGAAAATATTTGGCAATAAGCAGCAGCAAGCAATAAACTCTAGAGACTTTTAATTGGTGACCAAGACAAAATATAAAGGTGAGTTCACAAATCACATTGTTAAGAACCACGAACAATTGATTCTGACGATTTTACTAACCAATTTCTAAGTTCCACGGAAGACATGTTTTGATGAATTTACAAATCACTCTTGAATGACGATGAATGACGGATATTCGTGATTTGTAAAACATTTTTTTTTTTCTGAGATCACTAAAATCTATTTTTGGTGATGTTACGATGATTTTTTGAGAGACATGAATATCCAATCCTGGCCATTATACAAGTCATTTTTTGATAAGAGAGTTAAATTTTATATGGTATGGTACTTGTCCTTTGGGCATAGATACCTTATATATTTAGAGGAGTTAGGTATTATCCAAATCCTATTTTTATTGTTCTAGATTTGAACAAGAATAAACTTATGAAAAGATTGTAGCCGGCGAATAATATTCGATCCCTATTAATAAAGCAAGCACTTATATGTTTCATGCACACCAAGCGTCCAATTATTAATTACAGGGCGCAGAAGCAAAAACATAAGTTGATTTTTCACACACGAAGTAAAAAGTTGTCAGAAGATAAGCTCGTTCCCACTACGCCGACGGCAAATGCACGAGTTAGTGTGCTGGTACAGCACGGCTACAGCATTTATTTTCGGCTGTGCACAGGAAACCGTGCTCTGGTTAGAACACAACTTTTCTCGGTGTACAGGATTAATAATTGCACTATATAAGTAATTCCCAATTTCTTCAAACCGAGCCTCAACGCAAACTTAAACCATGTACTACTGCCTAATGTGCGTTGGTTTAGTAGATGAAATTAAACTTTCGAGGCTTGGCTTATCCGAAGCTTCACACATAAGCTTTGGCTTCGCCACTTTGAAGCGAATTGCAAGAGTTAGAAACAAGCCGATTTCGTTTAGCGAACTGAAAACTATGCGTGGAGTAAGATTGACTTCACTGAATTTTCATGGATAACCGGTTAAGGGTTAATACCTGGAACGCAATTCAGCAGGCCCAAGCCATCGCACCTGCGTAAAGTTGTGAATAAGTTACGCCTTGAAGGCTTAACTTTGTGGCGTCCAATCGAACACGCCCCTAGTCATGCACAATTCATTCAATATATTTTTTTCCAATTTTAAAAGAGCAAACATTAATTTAACTCGTATATATATATATATATATATTTGCTACTACACCCTGCGTAAGGCGCTCTGCATTTCTAATTCGATCAAGTGGCATGAAAATAAATGAACCTTATGGAACCCAGTGTCACGTTTCAATCAACCATTTTTCATGCGAGAAGTCAGAGGTCGTTCTGCGGTTATGGGGCAGACACAAAGGTGACGTTCTTTGACACAGCTACTGTGATTTCTGGTGTAGCTCGAACGCAACAAATCGGTCTGCAGCACATGCAGAAGTGGCCACAGAAAGACCAGGTTGGCACAGGTCTGCCAAACCATCCACAACCATTCCACTTTAAGGTGCACCAGCCTCTCTGAAATCTTCGCGTTCGAAACTGAAATAATAATGGATATGAGAAGTGAAAAAGTATTGATTTTCCTTTTCTGACTGTATACAACTTAAGTGATCATAAAAGGTTACTTGAATAATGCTATTTCTACGAACAGCCGCCCAGTAAAGGATTATAGTTATGCACTAAAGGGCGAGTTCCATCAAAACTGGCAGGAGGCATTTTTGACAACCGATTCCTCTTTGATTAAACTTTTTTCACTATTATGCTTCTAAGGATACACTACAACGGTCAAAATAGGTAAGAAATAATTACCTCCGCCAAGGAGGTTATGTTTTCGTCCTGTTTGTCTGTCTGTCACCAAGAGAATTCAAAAACTTGTATGAGCGGCTCTGGACGAAATTTACAGGGATTGTTAGGTATGTTAGGAAGAATAGATGATTAACTTTTGGTGAAGATATGTCCATCCGTTTGTTTGTTTGCCTGCCTCATTTTTGTCAATGCCATGATTCAAAAATTTATGAATGGATTTTTATGAAATTACCATGAGTTGTTAGGTATATAACAAAGAGTACATGACCAAATTTTGGTAAAGATCCGTTTGTTCGTTTGTCACTGTTTTCAGTTTTACGCTTGTTAGCACAGTAACTCAAAAAATATTCAATGTATATTTATTAAATTCATGGGGGTTGTAAGTTATGTTAAAAGACATCAATGACTAAGTTTTGGTGCAGTTAGGTTTGTTCGTTTATATGTTTGACTCATGTTTGTCATAACGTTTGTTAGCAGTATAACTCAAAAAGTTTTGAACGGAACTTCAAGAAAATTGCACAAACTGTTATTACTATTAAAAGCCATAAATGATTAGAGTTTGGAGTTAATACAAAGAAAATTATGGTTTCAGAGTCACATTGAATTTTTTGCTACCGTTGCCTCGCTTGGCGGAGGTATGCGCTCTCAGAGTACTCTAGTCTTACTAAAACATAGCAGAAACGTTTAGCACTTATGCTTGTGACAGTTTAGAGCATGAATGTGCAGCATAAACAAGGCAATATATTTCAACTAGAGCATTATGAGAGCGCATACCTCCACCAAGCAAGGCAACGTTAACGAAGCATTCTGATACTATGATTTTCTTTTTATCAGCAACAGAATCTGATCATTTGCGCCTGTTGATAATAACAACAGCTTTTATAATTTTATTGAAGATCCGTCAATAACTTTTTGAGTTATGTTAGTGACAAACATGCTGACAAACTTTAGTCAAACTTGACCAAAATAAAAATATTTTGTAAAACAAGTGTGGTCTAAGTCGAGGACTTCCTATGCTATCTACTAACAGGCACCCTTGTAGTAACACCCATGCTTACGTCATAGTTAACAGTTAACACCCATGCTTACGTCATAGTTAACAGTTAACACCCATGCTTACGTCATAGTTAACAGTTAACACCCATGCTTACGTCATAGTTAACAGTTAACACCCATGCTTACGTCATAGTTAACAGTTAACACCCATACTTACGTCATAGTTAACAGTTAACACCCATACTTACGTCATAGTTAACAGTTAACACCTATACTTACGTCATAGTTAACAGTTAACACCCATACTTACATCATAGTTAACAGTTAACACCCATACTTACGTCATAGTTAACAGTTAACA
>LQNS02277100.1:13364613-13382365 GCA_001587735.2 Parhyale hawaiensis
TTGGTGAATAGGCTTTTAATGTTTTGTATGTGAAAAGAACAATAAAGAAAGAAAGAAAGAAAGATTCTTTGTATCTGATCTTGAGAGCTTGGTGAGGAGAGAGAGATTGAAGAGAGAGCCCTGGGGGACACCTACATCAATTGGAGCAGTGGTGGATCTCTGTTAACCAATGGCTACAAATAGCTTACGACCTCTGAGGTAGCTCACAATTAGATGCAGTGCATTGTCACGCAAGCCATAGTTATGTAGCT
This sequence comes from Parhyale hawaiensis, assembly GCA_001587735.2. Taxonomy (NCBI): domain Eukaryota; kingdom Metazoa; phylum Arthropoda; class Malacostraca; order Amphipoda; family Hyalidae; genus Parhyale; species Parhyale hawaiensis. The sequence continues at coordinate 13,364,865 of LQNS02277100.1, forward strand.
TACTAAGCAATTGATCAGTGTTCACAGTATCGAAGGCCTTCTTCAAATCTAAAAATAATCAAATCGTATATGACTTTTTGTCAGAGGCTGGTAGAAGTTCAAATAGCGAGAGATGTGCTCTTACCACTCCTAAAACCATATTAAGATTCTATTAAAATGCTTTTGTTCTCATCAAACTGTACCAATCTTGAATGGATGAGACATTCTAAAATCTTATTAAAAATGCATAATGTGGAAATTGGCCCATAATTGTTCACGTCCATTGGGTCACCACTCTTAAAAATAGGAATCACTCGAGCAACTTTGAGAACTTCAGAGACACACCAGCTACTACACATTGGTCAATAATAGAGCAAAGGTAATTATTAACGTACGGCAAAATAGAGAGCAAGTGAGCAAACTGTATTTCAGTTTTATGGTAACGTTTGGATTTTATTTTATTTACGACGGAAACTATTTCGTGAGGAAGAATCTGATGAAAAACGAAACTGTCGGCAACACTAGGTTGTAAGATTTCATGTGGTGTTACAATAGCTGGAAATCTACTAGACAGAACCATCGCAACAGTGGGGAAATGATAATTGAGGTGATCCGCCAGCCCAGCACCGCTCAACAACCCGCTATTAACAGTCATACTCTCAACAGGAGAATAACTCCCTCGATTTAGCAATTTATTAGCTATTTTCCATATTTTGCGCGAGTCACCTGATGCAGATACAAGTAAGTCATGGTAGTAAATTTGCCTACGTTTACGTATTACAGTAATCAAAACATTCCAATAAACTGAGTACGACCGTCTCGTTATAATCCCACAGTGATAAAGATTAAGCAATCGATGCTTCTTGTTGATAAGGGCTTTCAACTCATTTGTCATCCACCTATTTGTGCTTCTTAGTGCATTGACTATAAACCAATGGGAATGCTGTATAATACAGGCCATATAATTGATTCAGAAAGACCATCTAATGCAACAGAAGGATTCCTTTCGCAGGAATTTGGGAAAGAAATTGCAGAGATGCTCTGTACGAATGCTTCCAGGTTTCTCTGACTCCCAAAATTCGCCATCTCTTCCCAGCATAGGAACTTTTTCTTTCACATTGAAAACTGCCAATGAAGGCCGATGATCGGACAAGTCATATTCAAAGACACTAGATTCATATACTCTCTCAAACTTGCAATTACCCCAGATGTGGTCTAGTAATGAATACTGAGCAATAGGATTCTCAGGAGCAATCCTGATAGCTACGTTTACTAAAGGGAAATACAATGCCGCCCAATCAGAGACACAAATTCACGGAGATAGTACGTAAATTTAGTGGATTAAAAACATTTGAATTAAAATCGCCACACATGATTGTAGGGATGACCCATAGTCAGCTGCAGCCGTACTTTCTCGAAACCCCGGTCACCCGGATATAGGCGTCGTGTTTGGTCACACATACCCAAAGGGTCAACTCCCAAGCCAGTTCAACTAAAAAGGAAATGTACCGTCCTTTTATAGGGTTTGTGGTACTGTGATGATTTGTCTTTTTTTAGTCTACTTGGTAGCCAATTTTTCACCAGCAAGACTTTTTACAAATGTTCTCATGTCAGAGTCACAAAATTAAGTTTATTTTCATCGCCGAAGAAAACATTGGGCCCCTTTTCGCGTGGCTGCATGATGTGCTTTTTGGCGGAAGCCAATCACAGCGAGCGGTTCTCTTTGCTAAGAAGTTTCTTTGCCAGTGATGGCGCTAACGAGCCAACTTCGTTTAAGATCAAATGACAGTTGTTCTCTATAATATATCATTGTTGTTAGAAGAAGTAACTTTCCTCAAAATACTTGTTGCAGATTTCAATGTATTTTTAGGGCTGGTGATTCCAATCCCTTTCAGTGATGTTTTTTCTCATGCTACCCACTTTATCGGTGGCTGATGCACGGTCAGTGTTATTAAACAAGTCTATACAAGAACTCTTAGAAAGCCACTTTTAGACTATCACACTTTCAACTATCTTCCCGATGCTATAATTTTTTTCAACTCGATTATTCGTTTCCTAGTGGAGAAATCAGTTTTTTCAACTTTTCCCTGGTGAAAGGTAATGTAATTTATATAGACTGATATGAGGAAGTTATTCTCAATCGTTACCATGAAGAAAATAGCATGAATAACAAGTTGTATTTTTATATAATTGATTATCCCTCTCTGTCCCTACTTTAGTCTAAATATTTTTTCAGCATTAAAATATATTTGCTCCAAGCTATTTCGTATGGGCCAAATATTACTTATATTTATAGTTTGTATGTTTTATGACAGACAGTAATTATTATTTTTGAAAATTTCCGCCAAACCCAATGTCTAGTTTTCAAAGACTCGTTATTTTTCATAACTGTCCAACAATTTTCGTCGGTAGTGTTTGTCGGTTTATGTTTATCTGATTTGCAACAAATATATCTGCACTTACTGAGGTTTTATGACATACCATGTAGATAGAACAGAAGTTAGTCGTGCGTGCAGCCAACCCCATAATTCCCATGCCCATAGGTACTAGTATCTAAAGATGTATTTTAGAAGACTATCGCCCAAATGCAGGTGAAACAAGCACAGAATTAAGCGAAAAGTATATTCAAAGAAAATTTTACTAGAATTACTCTGAAGAACATATATCTCTACGATTTAGTGACCAACAATACAGAGTCGTAGTGATCAAGAGAGGAAATTAAGACCTAGGGTACAAGCTGGTGCCTGAATAAATAATATCAATCCAGTCAAATAAGTATTATTGAGAACCCAATAGGTTCACTAATGTGCTAACAAGTACAGAGTAATTGAATTTATCACTATCGATGAGACCGAGTCACATAAATCAATGGCTACAAACAGGGAAACTATACATGGATACACTCAGCCTTCATTGTAGACATTAACGAACTTAAACTGATTTTAACTTAGCGTCTTAAATATTAATGTGGTAGATACGTAAACAGAGTGTAGAGCTGTGCAATTTGTAAGTCCAGTCTTTACCTTTGACTGAGTATGGTAATTGTATCTTCATTTTTAATTCAATTTTCAGTCATATTTCGAGGCATGTATATTATACGAACTTTTACAACTTTTAAGGATGCTTGAAAACTCCAGAGTCTATCCGAGAACTTGTTTCAAAACGAGATGTGTAAGATTTTAAGATAAAAAAGTTTCTTTTTTGGAAGTTCCTAATCGTGTGCTAGTATACGTATCAGCATGAGAGTCAGCTACTAGCTCTCTAGTACTCATCATGTCTGCAACTACAGGCTGGTGTATTCGTGTATTCCTCGTATCATTAGCCGCCTATATATATGACAGGGTTCCAAACTAGTGTACCATTGTTGTTTACTAAGTACTCTTAAGCTTATTTATGAACCTACGTATATGTCTTTAATCATAGTTATTGTTACTATGATTGCTATAATTTTGTATAGCTATGAGCTAGCCTCCCCAGATATTTCACCTAAGGACAATAATCTGACTCAGTTGCAGTAGGTACCCCTAACGGCCTATGATCACGTGCAATATGCAGACTATCTGCCAAGGTGAGCTAGAGTGCCAGGCATGCGCCATAGCTACTCTTATTAGCTAATAAAAACAGTTCTACGCTTGTGAACTTCTGGTCTACGACAAGGAGCTTTTAATTGGGATCTTCTTGGTCTATGATTGCTGACGGAAGAACTTGCAGAAATATATATATTTTTTGCTATTACACCTTATCTAATGCGTACATTATTTGCACTTTTTTCTAGCCAAATGAAGAAAAATAAATATATGTATATATAATATGAGTTTTGGATGACGTTTTATTGCAGTAGGTTCACCGCACTATACATTCATGACCACAACTTGATGCGAGGATGAGCAGTTTGCACGTTGTCCCTATACATGTGCAAGGACCGTATCATAGATACGGTGGCACGAAGGACGTGTGAGCTAGTCAGCTTCACGTCAAGTTAAGAGTGCGAATATATTGTGTGGTCTCGGCATACCCGACATTGCTACTGGGAGGGACCCAATTTTAATTGAGCCATTTAGTCTTGGATCGGTATTTTCCAGCACGTCCTGCTTCTTCTTCTTCATCTTCTTCATCTTCGTCCTCAGGCATGGGAATGAACCAGCCTGGAACGCAGCAGATACAGTACGAGTGTTCACAGGATTGTGAGAGTCCTGCCGTATACATGGCACTATATACACCGCAGCCATTCCAGATGTATGTGCACCAGCCCCGAAAGACTTGAGAATTCTGCAAAAAATAACAAGAATTATCACCCGCGAACGAAGTGAGACAGGTGATAATGTATTCGTTGAAGACATAAGTACATATATATATATATATGTCTGTTCACCCAAAAGTGGTTGAAGGAACTGAGTAATGCTCATAATTTTCTGTAAGAAGTTTGGTGGGTTGACCTAAATGTGATCCATGCCAAAAAACGAAACCTAGCTGGACATAAAAAAATGACGGCGTAGAACTTTCCTCCACCGGGGTGAATTTGCCTCCACCGTGGCAGATCGTCTAATGCCGCGAGGCGTTCTGTTTTTTGCTATTTTATTATTGAAGAGCTAGCGTTTGGGCTGCCCTAAACTTGTTCATCAGAAATAATTGCGTTGAATTTTCCCCTACCGCAGGTGATGGTCTTACGCCACAAGGCGTTCTAGTTATAACTAGGCTAGTTGGCAAAGCAGTGAAAGATATTATTACCTATTAAATAACTCCTTTAACTCCTTTATTGTTCTCATTATAGACAAAATGATTAAAATTACAAATGAACGATTATTACTAGCTTCTACGTAAAACATATACATCGTCATCAATAGTATGCCTACAGAGAACATGCCTCATAAAAGTGATAAGCCCACTTGTAAGATATCTATCTTTACGATCCTACAAGTTCTGCCTTTATAGCAATGCAATCCGTAACAACTGGTTTAAACGGTTACTGGAATGGCCTAAGACATATTATAAGGTGATTTATAATACCTATATTCCATTTGGTTAGGAACTAAAAATACTGTATTAGAAATTTCTACTGCTAACTAAAAATATAATTTTTGTACTTGAATTTGAACTCATTGTCACTGATTGGCATTGTTAACATATCTGGTATTGCATTGAAACAGCGGACGCTCTGAAAAGTAACAAAACGCTTCTGTACTTCAAGCCTCGCATAAAACAAGTTTAGTATTTGCATGACACAATGCGATACAGCTGATTCAAAATTCTTTACAATTACTTCTATATAGAAAATTGCATTCATCTTTTTGAATTTCCAATTTATCCCACTGGCTTACCTATCTGATAATCATGCAATTTAAGTTACGTCTCTTACCGGAAAATCCTTCAGAGCGTTCGAGTGCGTATTGAAGTCAGTCTAAGTCAGACCCACATGACTGTACTAGTCCGGGAACGGAGACAGGACTTTAGTTTCGTGACTTGGAGCCACGTTGCAGGTACTAGAATAATTTTAGCTCGATTTTCTTGAACTGATTGAAATTTTCATTTTTTTTTTACGGAGTAAGACTAAATTTATGACAAACTCCTGAGAGTCGCAGCCAAAGCAGCTGACTGCCGCCTGGAAGAAGTAAAGCCTCAAGACTTAATTTCGTTGTCCGATCGAACGCGCCGATAATAATCTATTCGATGCCTAGGGGTAAATACTGAGCAGCTTCAGATAGTGTCGTTTAATTGCCTTAAAATTTTATTTTCGGTCTGACTAAGACAATTTGGAAATTAAATAAGGGGCTCTATGGAAGAGACTTTGTTGAGTTATTAAGTTCAAATATAATTGCTTACTCATTTCAAAAAGAGAACCCAACTTTTACATTCTCCGATTACTTACGGCGTGTTCGATTAGACGCCAAACTTGAGCCTTCGAGGCTTGACTTATGTAGGCAGGCGCCCTCACTTCCACTTATTGATTGAAGTTTCAAACCTTGATTATTATTCATATAAAGGTAAAAGGTTGAACCCCTAAGCACTAGTTCGTGCTGCAGATATTGGCCGACTGGCCTGGGAGGGGTAAGTGCAGCTGTAGCCGAGCACAAGTCGTCAAGAACTATAGCGCCGTAGCGGAAGTTTCAACGACCCGCGCCCCCTACACAATTATTCCTGAGAAGGTAAGTGCTTCCGTGTAGCTGTGCACACAGAGCAAAGTAGCTGTCTCAGCACCCTGGGTGCCACTGAGACAACTTGGCTGGCTCGTCAGTCGGTCTCGGATCCTTTAGTACACAAATCAAGCACGCAGAGCCTGCTGTCGCCGTGAGACCTCCATAAACTTAGTCTTACTCCTTCAAATGAAAATTCTAGTCAACTCAATATAATCTGGCTGTTTCTAGCACTTGCAACATTATTCAAAGCTACGAAGCTCAGGTTCTCGTCAGCACTGCCAGACATGTCAGGTTAAGTCGGCTCGGCTTAGATTGGCGCTGTTGACCCAATCGAACGTGCCCTTAAAATTTTTCGACAACCAGCCATGAGAAACTTAACCCTACGCCAACGGATCAACATCAGGTGTCTCGTACGAACAGTATTATATCAAAACGGAAAGAAATGTTAGCCGTCGGCAGGCAGTACGGTATAAAATGACACCATTAGCACTACAAACGAGTTCACCTCACTGCATGGCGAGGATGCGAACACCGGGTCTCGAGTGTGCAGGCGCAGCACTCTAGCACTGAGGCACTGCAAGGATATATTTATAAACTAATGTAATAGCTACCAATTGGGCTAAAATAGCTAATATACATACTACAGTGAGGAAGCAGTCTCCACCGCATGGAGCAAGCTCTCCGTTGGAAAATGCCTCTATTTCGTCCTTGAAGGCCTCTGAAAAAGTCAACCAAAATTATTTGATTATTATTTTTCTATATATAAGTTTCATATCTTTAGAATATAATTTTAATTCATTCGATTTTTTCTGCAGTCTTCAAACTAGAAGGGGTTATTATTGCATGGATTAGCCCCTTGAATTTTTTACATTAAAGAATTATGACTAAGGAAATGGAGCAATGCTGTACATTAAATGTATATGGAACTAAACTAGCATAATTATCTAATAGTATGAAATCGACATAATAAAAAATTTACCGTTTCGGCATAGATAATCTCATCATCAGAAAAACAATAACCTATAAAAAATAAAAAATTTCTTTATTTCTAAATCGAAACCCTCACATTCAGCCCCCGCCTAAATGCCGAGCAAAACAAGCATCCCATCAGCAGGAAGATTTTCTCAATCATAGACTCTTCCAACCCAATCGAGCTCACAACATTAGAGTCCCTCCACATCCATAGAACAAGACCTAGCCTTAATATCATGACCTCAGCTGTACCGCTGCACACTGTCCATGCCACATCTGCCTCACATCTGCCGACTGTACAGGAACTGACATCCAGCCCCTCCACGTAGCACTGTTCATTCACATTTCAGACCTCCCCAAGACAGCATCCATGCTCCCCTCACTGATTTAGAAGTAAAGAATTTTTTCATTTATATAGGTTATAGGTTATAGTTTTTCTGATGATGAGATTATCTATCCCGAAATGTTAAATTTTTTATTATGTCAACTTTATACTATTAAATGAATATGATAAGAAAACCAGTTCTTTCTAAAATAAACACAAGGATTGATCAAATTCTAAATAAATGACGTTTCGGGAACTTTTCCCACCATCAGGACAAATCTGAACAAACAATAATCATATACTTCTCACCGGGTAACCTATTTAAAACATTTCTAATTTATATGTAAGAAACCTGTGGCTAATGTGTTGACCGTGCGATGTCTAAAATGCGAATGCTCGGAGGGTACGGATGTCGATGCCTGTACAGTCATAGGATTAAAATCAGTTCTGAACTGTGAGCAGTGGTACAGCCGAGGTCATTATGTTGAGGCTAGGCTTTGTTCAGTGGTTGGTTGTTGAGGTATGCTGAAGTTGTGAGTTCAATCGGAGTAGAGAACTTAATGACAGAGAAGTCTTTCTTATTGAAGGGATGATTATTTTGCTCTGCATAAAGACGGGGAGCTGAGTGTGAGTGTTTTGCGAGTGGCAAACCGGTTCGACTCGACCGACATACCTAAAAGTTGGTCAATAATGGCTTTGTAATATTGCCTAGTGTTGTCGTCGGAGCAGCTCCAGTCATTCGTATTTTTAAACTTCGTACTGTCGAGACATTGAACATAGATATGTGACATATAAATGAAAAGCATTTTAAATAAATTACCGTGATGAGAAGTATTTGATCGTCGTTTGTTGGTTTTTATTCTAATGATGGGAAAACTCCCCGAAGCGTCAATTTTTTAAAATTTGATTGACCGTTGTGTTTATTTTAAATAAATATGACTAAGGAAATGCAATGCTGCACATTGAAGACATATGATAAACGAAATGATGATAGCATTAAAGAAATTAAACCGAACACGAACAAATGATAAAAATAAACGGTTATGATTATTAGGGAGGTTATAACACAATAATAAAAACAAACAGAAGAGCCTTTTTTTACCTTGCTATGCACATTTGCTGCAATATTTTGCGTATTAGATAGTTATCTCTTTTTTGCAACGTACCTGCCATATTATAGTTCGTGTTATTCTTATACTCCTAGTTTAACCATCGCCAGCTTTATTATATGAAACACCTAGAGTCTATATTGTAAAAATGAACCTTCAAATGATGTTTTGCTTAAAATAACCAAAGTATGACCTTCTCCAACGCAGGATGTCCCAATTAGAACAACATAAGTAATATAACGGAAGAAATGAATTTTTACTAAAACCACAGAAAAAAAAAAGAATGAATAGTTCGTTCTCTGCAAAACACACATAAAATTCTCGTATGAGTATCTATGATACCAGTGGACCACTCCGTCAGTAAATGATGGCACAGAGTAAATATTACAGCGAAGTCTCGCTTCCTTTATCATCGTTTGGGTTTCTTGCTCTCAGCAACATTTTGCCTCTTCCCCTCTTGGCTACTTAATTTACGCGGTATGAGCTAAAAAAAATAGTACTTCGATATCAATAATTTTGTGTCGCAGCGACTCTCTTGTCGTTCAGTAGGTGGGTCTTCTAGTATCTAATCCTTCATATCGGGATGCACAGTAAACTAAGCTATCGCTAAACTTGTTTTTCTATTCATACCGTGGTATTATTCTGCTTGTGGTTCCACCAACTTTACGCTTGTAAATCAAGCCATCGGTATGTCCGCCCATCTGCATGTTAGCCATTTAGCGTTAATACCAAGTGTGTTACGTATGAACTAAGATATATTAAAAAATGTAGCTTAGGCTGGCAACACTGAGACTAGAGAGAAAAAAAGAGAATACCGTTGAATTTGCACTCATCCAACGTATTACAATTACTTAAAAACTGAGGTTCCCCTGGCCATAGCTCTAAGTACTAAACTCATGTATGTTTCACAGAGTGATTTGGCCCGAGCAGAATAGGGTGAATGAATTAAGTATTTTACTTAGAATACAATATTATAACCAATACTTACCAACTGGTGCTGGTTCTTCACCCTCCTGCAAAAAAGAAAAATTTACTTCATTATACATTTATTTTGCTTAGTTGACATCGATATACAGCATCTTTGATAATTAATTATAGGGTACTTAGTAAAACCAGGCCTGAAAATAAACGCCTTTGTGCACTATCTGATACATTTTCTCGCCCTGACCCAACTAGTACATAAGCCCAGTCTGTAACCAGTCTGTCTGAAATTTAAGTACAACTGAGGCGCTGGGGATGGATACACTGTTTCTGCTTAATTAGATTAGAATAGATAAATGGCAGTAGACGAACCAATAGGCCCATTCCCAAAGAGACACCGGAACTTACGCCCAGCCCTCTATAAGCTATTTATTGCCATTATGTTATTAGGATATAAAGGACGGGTGAAAAGAGAAGTGAGAGAAAAAAAAAGAGTGGGGGAAGAATTTCAGCAAAAAAGACGATCTTGAATGCACGCAAGCACGATCTATAGTCGCTGATATGCGGAGCGTAAGGATGCCAAACTGTGTAGTTAGAGCAGGAGAGAGAAGAAGACGGATCAAGGTGGCCTGGGATGCTCTAGCCGTTAAGAGTTTGCGACTGGTATTGATATTGATATTTGTGGAAATTTTTGGCACACTGGAAAGAAGATGGAAATGTATTCCAAAATGACTTGGCAGTGCAGATCTGTTTTGAGATATGTGCTGAAAGTGTACGTTACAATATAAAAGACCAAATGATGCCATAGGGCAGGCTCAGCCCGACAAGATCCATTAATATTAACATTGTCAGTTGCGTAACGCATTAAAATGTTGAATTTTCAACTCATCAGTTTATTATTTCACTCTCAACAAATTAGCAGCTCACTTTTGACATACAAGCTGTGCTGAACGTCATCTTTCCAGAGCGTGACTCCTTGCCATTAAACCTTTTTTCCCGTAATAATACAATAGGACAAAGAAACCTCGTAGCTAAACAACGCAGTCTAGAATGAGTAGGGTCAATCTACCTTACCTAGCATACGCTACCTCGCTACAAGTGCTTTTTTCACAAGGTGAGGAATTCCGGAAAATAAGTTATAGCCTGAGTAAAACTGGAATAAGCTCTCAATTGAAAAAAAAATATCGAACCTAGGTAGGAAAGGAATAAATTCTCAATTCACCAAAAATACCACTACCGGAATAAAATGTAGATGAATCCTCTATTCCAGTGGTTCCCAGAGTTCAGTTTTCTTCGGACCCCGTATGATATCGCCCTGAAGCACACGGACCCCCGCCATTAAAATGGCATCAACTTAGTATATTATGTACTGGACGAGTGTTGTAGATATCGATGGTTTCCGGACTATTTTTTTCAGTTTATATAAAACGACAGAGGCATAACAACATACGCCGAGCATATAATTAATTATTCGTGTCAGAGTCACGTGACAGCCCAGCTCAGCCCATTATTCTCATACAGCGAGTTTTCACCTTTAACTCTCTTGAATTTAATTTAAATCTCCAAAATGACTATTTGCATTAAATGATGGTTAGCATATGCTGTTCTCACCGTTTTCGAAAAAGAAAAGGCTAAGTTTCTGTGATCGGGCAAAAGCATTTACGGGTAACTAGACCATAGTTAAAATTCTTCAATTTCAAGAAATTGATGTAAAATAGGACTATAAGCTATTTAAACTTATATTTTTTTCTCCTATAACCTTAAAATATTCTGTAATTGTTATCATCGATTTAATAAAATCAATGTAACATTGCCACAGAAGCTTCAAACGTCATGAAACAGTAAGGGGTCCGTGCGTGCACCACGGGGGGTCCTTAGGTTCATATGCACCCCCAATGAGAAACGCTGCTCTATTCTTAGAAAAACACTAGTTACATAACGATAACCCCTCTATTTTTGACAAAATACAACCTGAGTAGAATAAGGCTAAATCACCAATTGTAAACAATAACCTGAATTAAATATAGAGATAAATCCCATTCTTAAGAAGCGCAACTTGGGAAAAACAGAAGTCACTCCTTAATTCTTGAAAATACAACCTCGATAAAATAGGAATGACCTCTCAATTCTTAATAATCACAACCTGAGCAGAATAGAGATCAACCCTCAACTTAAAAAAATCCCAACCTAAGTAGACTAGGGGTAAACCCTAAATTTTGAAGAATACCACAACTTTAGTAATAGGATAGTAAATTTTGAATTTTGAAATTGAGCATCTTACCATATCTTCAGCGATGACCGCGACTACGGCAAGCCCCAAAACGAGAAGGACCTTAAGCGCCATACTGGAAAAAATATTATTTATTAAACTGAAATATTAAATGAAGATGTGTAGCAATAAATTTACAAAATGCTTTATTACATACATCAAGAGTATTATAGGTTACGATTTAAGCCGCAAAGAGTTTTGAAAGTATAAGTATACTAAAGGATTAAATGAAATGAAGTTTAATGTAGGCAGTGGCTAACATGATTTACTAGATAAATAGAGTAAATAGGTATGTTTGTTCTTTGTTTGTTTATCATCTAAGAACTATCGTACTACATAAATGACGTGCTGAGCAATGACATTCCTACGTAATACAGCCGCTTTATTAAATTTTATGACAGAGTTTTAGATGTATTGCTATAAAAAATGATGAATAATGAGCCTTGAAAATAAAATAAATATTTAATATTAATTATAACAAATGTAGGGTTTCGGGTGTTAAGGTAAAAACTTGCCTGATTAAATGAAACTTGTTTGAAAGTTGATAAAATTTACTAGAAGTCAGTGAATAACATTGGCATTAATATTAAAAATCATCCGTGGATAATGAAGAATTTTGTATATAGAGATAACATTTATTCATATTATACCTACAAGCACTGAAAAATAGATGAAACATATCATTGGGAAAATTTTATTGCAATATACACACTATTGCACTCAATGTCTAATACCTGATTTTTATGTTTAAAAAAATCATACCCACTGAGGTAATAGCACTCTATACATTTTGTAGAACCCAGCACACAACCTTCTACTCAAGTACTAGTGCTGCAACAAACTGCTACTCGCCAAAGAAATAGTTACACTATACAGACACAGTTTCATACTCGACTTACCTGGTGTTATAAAAATTAACCGTTTCACTAGGTTACCTTAACCACTTACTGCAACGACTGCTAGCTCTCTACTGCCACTCCATTTCCATTTATATATTATTTCATTCTCCGGAAAGCAGAGCGCTTACATTATTCATGTCCACAGATGCCCTTGTAACAATAGATTGTATCTTCCTGTGCGTGTGTCTCCATTGTTTGTGTCAGTCGTTGTTTAAAAAATAAATCGATGAAAATATTTCATGTATGCGTACACTTGCCTATTGAGGCCGGCCACTGCAGGGTTACGCACCTGTTTTTCATGTGACAGACCTAAATATTTTAACTTACTATGCACACTGAAGTTTTTTAAAACGAAAAATAGTTCGTATACGCTCCCTAAAGACTACTATGCCAAGTTGATGGGTCAAACGTAAATTCAAGCAGACAGCGTGAGGTGTTCAGCAATTGGGTCGAATAAACACTCTCAGCGCCCTGGAGCTACAGTTTTTTATCTAAACGGTACTATATAAGAAAACCAGAAAGTACGAGTAACGAAACACCACCAGGTAAATGATCCACGAATTATTTCCGTGCCTAGCTTGGTCTTGAGTCTCCGATTAGACCACCAGTTCCGAGCGTTCGTAAGTAGGCAGCCGCCTAACCCAGCAGTTCCTAACAATTTTGGACCGGCGGGGTGTCATTGCGATATTCAAACATGAATCTCATGAATTAATCTGTTCTTCTCGCAGCAATAACACTACTTGAAGTATTGCGCAGAGACCACAGTGTAACAGAAAGGATTAATATGTTTTATCTGAGGTGGAATTGAACTAGTAGAAGTTAAGTCAGTAATTTTAAGCGTACAATATCACAGTCTAGTAAAATCTTGGAATCTGTAAAAAAAAAGCATATGTTTTCATAGTAAATTAAGTGTTTGACGGCTCGCTGATTGGGAATCACCTACCTAACCAAAATAATCCCACCCCCCCCCCAATCCATCCCAGGATCCGAACACTATCCTTGGATACCTCGGAAGCTGGTTCGCGATTTTAGTTTCTGGATGACCTAAAACTTTGTTAGGGCGCCAGCAGTGTGATCCATTGATTATTTGTTGGTAAAGAAAACAGTGAGCGATTAGAGCACTCTGAAAGCGCATACCTCCACCAAGCAAGGCTTGCAATGTTAACAAAAAATCAAATTGGTCCTGAAACCAAGATTTCCTTGTTTTTATTTTTAAAGAAATTTGGTCATTTGCACCTCTTGGCAGCAACAACAGATGATGTTTTTTTTTAAGATTCGTCCGTGACTTTTTGAGTCATGCTGTGACAAATACACAGGCAAACATTAGTCAATTACGCTAACGGACCGACTTACCATTCCCAAACTTTGGTCATATGTGTCTTTTAGCATTCCTAACAATTCCTACAAATTTCATGGATATCCGTCTATACTTTTTGAATAAAGTTCGGAAAAGGGCAGGCAGAGGAACCTACTCCCGTCCGCCCCAGCCTCTCTGCCTCCCTTTCCATCGAAATATACGGTGAAAAATATTCATATTTGGTTCTAGTAGATAAGAAATGATACACGTGGTTAAAGCTAATGTTACTGAAATAGTTCAGGTATACTACTTTACACTGTTTATTTTCAAGGAATTTTGAATACTGCCGCCACCCCAAACCCAACATTTCAACCCAAGTTAAATAGGGCCCTGCCTATACAGCAATAGCTCAAAGAGGCCGGGGTGTAAGTCCCGGTGTCTTTTTGGGAATGGGCCTTTTGGTTCGTCTACTGCCGCCTATCTAATCTAATCTAAATAAAACTGTAAGTTTAAAAAGGTGACTTTCAAACGATAACAACCATCCAGGAGAACTGTGTTTTTTTTTTTTTTTTGCGGTGAAGCTGCTCTAAATCTTGCGATAAATTCTGTCATCAGCTTTGTTAGACACCTTACGACATAGGCTACACTTTAATAGATGACCCACAAAAAATTGTAAATAGGTCCTGACTATTGTGAATCCAATAATATATTTTCTATTTTACTGAGAATACTGAAAAAAGAATCAAGCTGTCCACTGCGATGCGAGACATGTACAGATTATTAACAAGAAATTCGTATTTGTCAAAATGGGACAGCGGTGAAGGGCAATCATTGAATGTTATGATTACGCTGAAATTCTTTTAAAATGATCATCATTGACTTTGTCACCCAGTGAAAACTGTTGTTAATGAATTTGTTTCGTTCTAATAAATGAATTCTTTACGTCACCACACACACGCATTATAATAATAATAAACATACTGTTGAAATTCTTAATTGGCATTTGAACTTATTTTTCAAGGAGTAGGTCGTCAAGTGCCCGTACTTTGGGCACGAGACTTTTTGGCGCAGCCGTTTCGGCTGCATACCCTGACCATCTCAGGGTATGTTGATTCTTCACAAGCTTGAGTTGGCAACAGTATGGCTATGGTTCATTGCTTACCATCTTTCCAAACATTCATTTCGCTGCTAATAATAATACCTACAGTGCCTATCCTAATCTAACTTATCATAGCCTAACCTAACTTAACCAGTTCCAAACTATCATAATGCAAGACAATATTAGATTAGATCGTCGGCAGTAACGAGCCAACAGGTCCATTCCAAAGAGACACCGGAACTTACGCCCCGGCCCTCTAGGAGCAATTGCCATTATGTTAGTAGGATATAGAGGACTGAAAAAAAAGAAGAATAGAGGGGAAGAATCTCAGCCAAAGATACAATCATGCATGCAGGCAAGCATGATCAATAGCCGCTGATATGCGGAGCTTAAAGATGTCAAACTGTGCATTTGGAGCGGAAGAGAGAAAAAGACGAATTAAGGTGGCCTCGGAAGCTTTGGCCGTTCAGAGTGTGCGACTCCTAGAAGAGGAATCCTTAGCTGTGGGGGATGTCTCTCCCAATGTACGTCAAGATGATTTTTAAACGCGATGACTGATTCCGCACTAACAACATCGGAAGGGAGTGTATTCCAAATGCTGAGTAAGAAATACGGAAAGAACTGCTGACTTAAGTTTGTTCTTCGAGCTTTATGCTTGAGTTTTTGATCGTTGTTTCGCAAGCGATCATTGAGGTCTCTTTCAAAGAGTCCCGTTGTAGGTACGTCATTGAAGCCATTCAAATACTTGACTTTCTATTAGTTGCCCCCTGAGTCGTCTTTGTTCGATAGAGATCAGACCCAGTTCTTTTAGACGACATTTATACGGCTTGTTTCTTAGCTGAGGTATCAATCTCATTGCTCTGCGTTGGACTCTTTCCATGTTATCGATATCTTTACACAGATGTGGTGACCAAAATTGAACAGCAAATTCTAAGTGTGGCCGCACTAACGCCTTGTACAAGGGAATGATGATGTCCTTGGACTTATATTCAAAATTTCTGGTGATGAATCCGAGTAGTCTTCTTGCCATTTTCACACTCTTGTCAACTTGCTGACTGTGTTGTAGTTTGTTTGTAATAGTGATTCCTAAGTCACGTTGTTGGGTGACAGCAGCCAATTCCGTCCCATATATTTTCAATGGAGTTGAAGGGTTCATCAGCCCTACGTGCATTAATAAGCATTTGTCGACATTAAAGCTCATCTGCCACGTTCAGTTTATCATTTTTAATTAATAAATATTGAATGTTTGTTTTCCAGCTTTAAGCTCCCCCGTCATGTATTTACTTCAGCCAATGCTGAGTTTTGTCAGTTTTATCTTTTTTTTCAGTTCCATTATTCCTCGACGCATAACTCCAAACTTTTGAGCCCAATAGCCCCAGTTCGTCGTTTAATGTAGCTTACGTATACAGCAAGCACGGGCCGTAAATGGAACAAATT
Source organism: Parhyale hawaiensis (assembly GCA_001587735.2). Taxonomy (NCBI): domain Eukaryota; kingdom Metazoa; phylum Arthropoda; class Malacostraca; order Amphipoda; family Hyalidae; genus Parhyale; species Parhyale hawaiensis. The sequence continues at coordinate 13,381,306 of LQNS02277100.1, forward strand.
ACAAATAGGTATGAAAAGAGTTTTTTGCATTATAATCATAACAATCATCAAATCTTTGTTAGATTATATCCATGTTTTGTCGTACAAGAAAAATCAAACTACGACATATAGTCAAACCAGTGTCAGCAGACCTCCGGGGTTGGGGCTGAATTGAACGCAGCTGTGCCGAATCTAATCTATTAACTAATGCACTTTGAGTTTTCCAAGATAAATTTAATTTTATCGATTGAGACAAGTTATACCACGCGCTTATACCATGCAGCAAGAGGACCCCTCAGATACGATGTAACTAGAGGGCATGCAGTAAGAGGGCACCCCAGATACGATGTAACTAGAGGGCATGCAGGAAGAGGACCCCTCACATACGATGTAACTAGAGGGCATGCAGCAAGGGGACACCTCAGATACAATGTAACTAGAAGGTACGGGAAGGTAGTAAAAGGATATGAATGAAGACTGATTCGCACGGAGGCTACTTGGCTCCCACGCATGAAATCCCCCTCTCCTCCCCCCCCCACGGCACACATGACAGTCTTCAGCTTCTGAACAGGGTGAGTTTCAATGCTACGTACACATATGTACGTATGTATGACATACGCCTACACTGTGTGTGTTGTAATTCATGTCAGTGTTATTCTTCTAGTTTGTTACGCACAATGCTGCATTGCGTAGTTTGTGAAAACTTATTGAAATTCTGAGTAAATACATTAACACCCTATCAGGTCTAAAAAAAATTATCTAGCAAGCGTCTTTGTGCCACGTCCTTGTAAATCACCTGTAAATCTTCTGCACAATTGCTAAGCTTTACGCCAACTATTATTTTTTTCCCATTTGTTAGCACTAAATATTCAAAATCTAAAGAACTTGTCCCCTCTAATATAAGGGGCGGAGCACCCACATAGAGTATGCCAACGACAATACTTTTTTTATAATCAAGGTGAGGGCAAAGACGATTGATCTAAAAGACATTATTAAAATTTGGATCTAAATTTGAACGTTTCGACCCTATAGGTCATCATCAGCATTCTGAAACAACAAATAAAACAGATGATACACTGCT